>JAWNGG020000211.1:0-440624 GCA_036937485.2 Tetragonisca angustula
TTCGAGACGAAGCGAGACGAAAATGATCAAAAATAACGGTTGTGCAAAAGTCTTAATGGCCAAGCCACAAGGAGGAACACTCCACGAAACGATAAATCAATTAATAAACTCGATACTGAATTTTAAAAGCGTGCTGTTTGAACGTGACGTAAATTACATTGTGATTTTTACCACTTGGTATATTGTGCTAATCGTAGGTATAATCTAAATATTAGAACTACTTAAAGGCACGATCTAGAATGACATGATCATAATAGAATAACAATGAATCCAGCAGTTCGATCCTTTTTTATCAGAGAGACAGAAAGAGAGGGAGAGAAAATTCAAAAGAGACACGAGTTTTTCATTTATATCAAATATACGGTACTGAACCTGTTTGAATCTAGAACGCTGATCATTTGAACTGAGTGATTATTTATCATTAAGGATCGTACTGCCTGTAATGCCGTAATTTCTAACAGCCTTCGTTTTAATATCGATAGAGTATTATATTGAGAATAATTAATATTTATTTCTGAATATGATTTTCAGTGCTATTTCTAATTGTCCTAATAAAACAAATTAATATACCATTTAAACCTTGTGTTCGTAATTGTTTCCACTTTTCAAAAATAATTAGCGTTCAGTCATTATGTTTCAGATGACGCAAAGAATTACGTCTGAACGATGCTTCTCCTTCGTTTTCTAAAAATTCTCGTTTATTAGCATTAAAAAGGATCTTTTTACATAATTAGATACGATGTATATACACACACGTTATGTCAAAACTCTTTAAACTTACAAAGAGACCGAAGTAATGAGCACGGCGTAACATGGCCTTGAGATTCGTTTTGTACTTTCAAAGCAAAAGAATCAAAATGCCAGGTTCGATTGTATATTTCTATGCTAGCAAGTATCCCTGAATCGACCACGAATGACTCAAAGATACTATTCTTTCTTCCGCTATTCGTGCCATGTTCGTGCCACGAATCGAGTCACGAAGAATCTTCAAATGCATAGCCATTAAGTAGATTTATTCATGTATAATTCAAACGTATTAATGCTAACTATCAAACGCAAAGATAACTGTGTAGAAGAGCACAGATCAGTGCTAACAGCGTCGTTAATTGCCACTAATAATCGAAACTCGTTAAAAAAAATATTTTACACCAATGTTCGGATACACTCTCTAACATTTATCTCCAACTTTTGATTTCTAGCTATGTATTGCACATCTATATAAATCAACGAATATTTCACAGCAACACTTCCAACGGTGGAAAAAAAAACTTCACTAATCACGAGACGTTCTCTTAATACTTACGTTTCTATTAATTATTTTTTAATTTACTTAAACATTCATTTTTTTTTCTTTATTTTCTATGTTTTACTTTTTCGTTGTAATTGACGGTGTTCTTTTCATTGTTCGTTTACGACGAACGAATTACTTTTTGTTATTTACGTCTAGAATTAAATTTGTCATTTACAAATTTATAATGTTTTAATATAATATTATAATCGCATTATATTGTTGGAAATATAAATTTTAATATTATATTACAAATGTATAAATTTATAAATTCTTTCATTGATTAAATTCATTCAATGCCTCTGATTGAACAAATAAATATGAGTAACATCAGTCTTCGTTTCATTACAAACTAACAGGGCAATTACGTTCGTCGCTACCGTCCGAACATTCTAAGAACCCGTTGCATATTCGAGATTTTGGCAGACATTCGCCTAGGGGACATCGATGACCTTTGCAAGAAGCTATCGACGATCGAATATCTTCTCTGGAAATCACATACTCGATCCATGGGAGATAATGATGCACTTTCGTGTAGACTCCGGGTCTTCCAGGCCTGGCACAACCATATCCATTCGAAGTGATACCTGAAAACCGTGTGATTTTATGTAATGCAATTTATTGTTGCACACATAAGTAATTGTTAAATATTTGAATAACTTACAAGCATTTTGTTTTCAAATTTAAAGCAATTTTAGATTCTCTGTTAAGTTCAAACGAATCAAAATTAAAAAATAAGAAATGAACTGAAGAATTAATGGATTAATAAAAGTCACAGTTTTATTTAATTTTTAATCTTGTTCATAAATTGTTTAATTTATGAATTATTTTTATGAATGAATTTTAAATAACTTGGATGTTTTGTTTCTTTCCTTAATTAATTATAGAACTATACACTTATATTAAATATTCCTTAATTAATTAATTATAGAACTATACACTTATATTAAATATTCTATTGTCTAAATTAAATAGTAAAATTGAGATTTCCTTCCCAATTATAATTTTACAGTTTTATTTTTCATAAAAAAGTTAAAATAAAACATAGAAGTACAGTTAGGTAATCTTAAACAGTATAGATACAGGTCAGTGTTTAATGATGATAAATTACAGTAATCGTTAATGACGTTACCTTGAAGAGTATACTTGTTATTTGATTCTGAACAAACCAATGGCCCACCACTGTCTCCCAAACAAGCGTCTCTTCCACCATCTTTTAATCCAGCGCAGAGCATTCCTGACGTTATCCTGTACAATGGAAGGAATAATGTCTTCCTTCGACATTCCTCCGTGGAAATTACCGGAAGTTGGACCTCTTGCAGGGTGTCCGCTATTCAAAGGAAATACATTTTTATAGATGAGGGTTAGATGTTCTCGCAAGTAGCGTTTTGTGACAAAGAACAGATAAACAATTGTAATTTACGAAATATTCTCCCGATCTCGAATAACTGTCCCCATCCGGTAACAGTGCACATGGTGCCACTTTTTGGTTCTGAGTCTGGTAGACAAACTGGTCGAACGTAGTCGCTGAATGTTACTGGTTCTTCGAGTCTCAGCATGGCTATATCGTTTATGAAGCCGTTGTCGATGTAATCAGGATGCAACGATATGTGATCTAAGCGTAGTACTTGTTCGTACGGGCTTGGGAAGCTCCCTCTGCGGGTCGCTCCTATTCTTGCCACCCAGTATTCATCTTGAGCACTGCAACATATTAGAATGTTAGAACTTTTCCGGGAACTTGTTCCGATCTCTCGAGATAAATTCTCGAATCATTCTCAATCCATTTTGGTTTTCAGTAATTTTTATTAGCAAGAATTTTTCGTAACAAGGAATTTCAAATACTTACATGTAAAATGACAAAGAGAAAGAAGAAATTATGAATAATTTGTCGTAGCATAACATGTACAATTGAATAATTAAATTTTTTGAGTATAATCTTCTAATGTAGCTTTGCGAAGTATTTACATATGATTTTGGTGATAGAATTTGAATTGTTTGCAGTATTTTTCATTTCAATATACTCCATATATTATTGTTCCGTTTGTATTATTTAACTTACTGATAAAAGCAATGTCCTGCTGATAAAATCCATCGTTCGTTAATAAGAGCTCCTCCGCATTGATAATCGCCTTCTTTATAGAGAGCTACTTGCCATGGCCAACTTCCGGCCAACGAACTTCCACCCCCGACTATCCTGCAATAACGTGAAACATTCGATCTGTTTCAATGTATGTATGTACATCTTAAATAATTATTTCATTTTACATTCATCATGTTCACAATTTTCATCGACTGTGAAAATCTGAAAATTGGATAATATTGGATAATATTAAATTATTTATTGATCATTATTAATTTTTGCTTTTGTATTCTCTGGTCTGAATGCAGTGAAATTCATATATTATAGTTTCTTATACATGTATATTAATTTTACATAAAAAATTGGCATTACGCGTGAATAATTTTTCCCAGCATGTAATCATTATCTTTTATAAAAGAAACGAATGATTCTTCGTTTCCTGCGGAGCTGACTATCCTTGCGAGTTTCGATCAAAATTTACGAGCGTAATATATCGTGATATAATTGCTTATCTCTGGAACGAGACATAATTACAGTAATTCCAATTTTATACAAACTTAACTCCGTTTTGATACATTGTTACTATAAAGGTCGTTATCCTCGCGTGCAAATAGTTTTGCATATGATCCGGTCGGCGTATAATTATGTGAAACTGGTTCAGTGAGTGTACCTGGCCTGAGATGGGACCTGCGTTCTTATTCCACACTCAAGGTTCTTGCACTTGACCCTGAGGATCTCGCCACTCGGGCACTCCGAAGGCTTGAAAGTCAAGATGGTTTTATCCACAGGTTTCTCGTTGTATGACAGAGTGTAGTACGATCTCACGGATGTTGGATTTTCGTCCAACACTTTTTCCACGGTTTCGTAATCTCTGAAAGATGTTGGCGTTGATTTAATAAAAATCTTTATTGCATCTTATTGTACTCAATAATGCGTGAAATTGTCTTTGAGAAAATTTATAACATTAATCTCGATGAAAATCAATCCAATGAAATATTATTTCACAACATTCATGAGATTCGTTCGTAGAGTTGTAGGCTCGTGTTTATTTCCAAATAAATTTTTATTTTCCTACGTATCGTGTGATAAAAATTTTTTTTTAATTATAAAGGACGAGATATTACATCCGATAGAAGTTGGAATTTTTTATAACATACTTACTGATACGTGATAGCCTTGCAAACAGCTCTACCAAGATCCTCAATAGTCCAGGCAGCTTGTCTCTCTTCTAAAAGATCATCCATTCCACTCAAGCACAATTTCCCCCACCTCCCATTTTTCCTGATATTCAAAAAACCCTTTTCGTTGTAACTATTGATCTCTTTCTTCAAATGAGTCGCCGATGTATGCGTCCTATCATTAGTTTCCGTGTTTAGATGAATCGAATTCCCACGCGTTAAAACGTCTTTCGCGCTCGACGATATCTCCCTTCCAGAAACGAGAGTCGTAGCGTTACTGCGTTCGCGATTTTCAAAAAATCGAGTTTCCTCCTTAGTCGCGGATTCGTCCTTGGCGCTCATAATTTTCTCTAATCGAGCGTCGTCTTTAAACGCGTGTAGAGTGGTCGATTCGAAAATGGACGATTCCACCGCTTCTTGATCATAAAGAACGTCCTTGTTGGTGGCGGATTCTGTCTCTGAAAAGTGTCCTTGAGATGATGGATGTTCATCGTTGGTCACGCTGCTCTCTGAATTATTCTCGTCCTTAGCGAGGGTACTCGTTTCCTCGTAATTTAACGCTGAATCGTCTTCTATCAACGCTGCACATTTCTTCTCGTCTTCTCCACTTGGACAATCGCTGTAGCCATTGCAAACTCTGTCTTGGTTTATGCAGGTCCGACTGTTGCCGCAGACGAATTGACCTTCTTGGCACCAGTCTGGGAAATCAGAAAATTACAAATTAATCTAAGGTCTGTCACAGCATTTTTTATGCGTACTTTAAAAAACGAGTTTACAGATTGTTTTATCTTTGAGTTTGTAGGAATCTCTGTTTCGATACTTTTGATTTTCTCCTGTGTCTTCCTCGAGTTTGCAAAATTTTTCAACGATAGAAAAAAGAATAGTAATTCGTAAAATGCGAATACCACAGTCTGTTTCGTCCGAGTAATCGAAACAGTCCGCCACTCCGTCGCAAATCTTTTCGTGTAAGAGTTGCGCCTTTAGGAAGTCGGCGCACGTACAGTTCGCCTCGTCCTCCGAGTTTGGGCATTCGCCTAACATATTGCACCTGCCGCTGGAAGGCAAGCACTTTCCGTCTCTGCATAGGAAACCGAAACAATGATCTGTAAGAAATGATAAAAATGTTAATGTTGTTAATTAGAAATCACAAGTCACAATTGAAGCAACAAGCTCATTGAGAAAATATTCTTTTTAACTCAACAAAGAATCGAAGTAACGGATGAAAATTGTGCAAATGGAAACGTTACTGAAAAAGGGTAAGTAGATTAACTTTTATATCGTTTTATCAGAGGGTAAAAAAATATAACTCTCTTCAAAGTAGTGTATTATCATGAATCATACGATCGTGCCCACAAAAATTTTATAATTCAAAAAGTCGATTCTTTCAAGTTTTTTGTAAAATTACAGAACTAATTATACGACACAAATTTAAAACATTTTAAAATAAAAATTTTTAAAATAATATATAAAATAATTATATAATATTATACATTATTTTAATTTTCAAAATTTTAAAAATAATATGTAAAAATATTTTTACAATTAAGAAAAGGAATAGTACATCACATGGTGAATATTTTAATTTCTTTAAACTTCATGAAATCGTTTAAAAAAGAATGGCGACGGAGAAAATTCTTAAACTCCTCTTTCTTAAAATTTCTTTAAAATATCTTAATTCCCTTCTTTCTTAAGATCTTCTTTCTCAAAATTTCTTACAATATTAAAAAATAAAACTCAATGTAAATCAATAAATAAAAATACAAATATACAATTATTACAAATAAAATATTACGCTGATGTTTATGAATAATGAATAAATTAAACGAGTGACCTTACTGAAACTGACAATTGATAAAAAGATAATTACCAACTTCCAAATTCCCTTCGGTACTAGAAATCATCTTATCGGTACGATCCTCCATTTTATTCAATATCTTCGTCAATATCTCGACGCCGTCGCGAGTCATCGTGAACCCGGCGCTAGAATTCATCAAGGTCTCGTTCCCAGTCGCAATGTCGGCGATCTGCTTCAATTTCTCGAAGTCAGGCAGCGGTCTCTGGCTCTCCTGCCTCGTGTTCGACTTCACGTTCGAAACGTGCGACTGTAACGTTCCCAAATTCGGCCTAGAGCTGTTCTTGCCTTTCACCGGTTCGTTCTCAGTTCCGATCTCCGCGAACTGTTTCAATTTCTCCAAAAGAGATTTGTTCTCCTCCATCGTGGAGATCTTTCTATCCGAGGTTTGCACGTCTTGGCTGGATGCCAAAGACGGCGTGTTGTTCGAAGTTCGATCTCCAAACGATCTATTCTCCTCTTTGCCGGGAACAGAAAATTCTTCTGAAACCGATGGCGTTCCCAAAGTGGTGACTTCTTCTCCGACCCTATGAATCACTGGTAGCGAAGTCGAATTGGTAACGACGAATTTCAACACGACCGGGTTCCCTTTGAAATTCGTGGATACTTTGGTGCTAATCGACGTCACCACCTCCACGATTTGTTCGACTCTGGGACGTTCGTTGTCGAGATTTTCTTCAGCAGGGTCTTCATGATCGAGCGAGTTACGTTTCGTTGTGTTTCTGTCCCGGTTCTGCACGCCGAACAGTTGCTCCAAGAGCAGAGTGTCGTCCATAGAACTTCTGTTGCTGGATTTCTCGTCGATTCTCATCGTTTTCTCTCTGTCTATTTTAGGTCTTGGCCTCACCGGTCGTCCGATGCCTGTGTTGCTCTTGGCAGGAGCCAGAGTGACCAAGTTCTCCACCACGTAAGCTTTCAGCGTGTCGTTGTAAATCTTCTTTCTCGTCTCCAACGAGTTGTACGGTCGATTCAGAGTGCCGTTGAACAGCCAACTGTCCTCGCCTTTCGTCGCCGATTTGTTCCCCGACGAGCCTTCTTCATCCGCCTCTCCTGGAGTGTGTTTCAACGTGTCGATCTCGATGAACGTCGAGTTCCTTGAGATACTGGGTGTTAACCTACCTGGGATTTTTTTGTCCTCCTCGTTCTTCACGACTAATTTATCTATGTTGTTGTACGACGGATGTATCACCTCGGAATAAACTTCCGTCGTTCCCAATCTCAAAAGCTTATCGCCGTCTATCACGCTCTCGGTGTTCGATTCAGTCGATCCTGCACGTTCCTCGATCTTTGCGTAGGAAGTGGGGATATTTGTGAAAGTTTCCGCGTCGAAATTTTCTTTAACTGCTTCTTTTTCGACCAATGGTACTTCAATCACCTCTTCTTTGCTCTCTTCAGCCGGTAACACTTTAATTACCTCCTCTCTGCTATCAAGATCCGTGCCCAGTTTACCAGTTTCGGCGAATCTGTCCCTTTGATTCGTTATACTATCCGTCACAGTGTTAATCTCCTGCTTCAACGAGCCTCTCAATGAGTGATCCTTGCTATGGTCAACGACGGACGTGATCTTGTCGACGGGAATCGTGTGACGAAACGGCTTCAAAGTCCCGGAACTCTCGATCAAACTCGGCCTCACGCCAGCTCCGTTCAAATCGGGAGTCTTGTAACTGGTGTACACTGGCTCTTGGATGTTCTTGTCGACCTTTCTGTCCTGCAAAGCGTTGTTCTTGTGCTTCACTGTCGCTTGAACGTCCGAGTACCGATTTCTAGGCTCCAGTTCTACGTCCACGTCGGCAACCGGCTCAGCCACTCCAACCCCGGGCACTTTCGTCGTCGATTCCTCGTTGATATCCGACTCGATCGGCCTCTGTGCGTGCCACTTGGGCGTACTGGAAGCCGTCGAAGGTAGAAAATTGTCGGAACTCTCGTTCGCAGTAGTTTCACCCAGTCTCTTTCTATTCATCTTCGTCGAATCGTCGGGATTCTTAACGTCGCCGACAGAGTCATCGAATCCAGCGTTTGTCACCCTCCAGCCCGTCTCATTCTCGCTCGTCGATCGATAAGGTTTCGCGGTGGAGAGCTCCAAAGGCTGAGACGACGATAGTCCGAGAGGTTGGGAAGAGGTTCGAAGCTTCACGTCGTAAGTCTCGGATGGCAATTGGCCAGAGACTTCTATGTCCGGCCTCTTGTCGTTTAAACGAGACGGAGACGCTTCTGTGAACGTCTCGCCGTCCTCCGACAACCCCGGGATCTTGTTCTTGAACTTCCCGTTCACTCTGAAATTCACCATTTCCTGAGGGACGATTCGATCTCGCGGGAAGTCCGTGTCTCTGATGTCGAAACTGCTCATGCCCGGGACATCTACGTACGAGTTGAACATCATCGACGGCTCGGGAGGTTTCGCGCTGGTCGTCGAAGATTGTGGAACCTTTCCTTGAACGTTCTGCTGAGAGTTTCTCGTCGTTGCATCGGGAACAACCTCGCCGAGATTGCTGTTGCTGTAATTCACTTTGTAGCTCGTCTTTTGGACGTTGTCCGGCAATAGTTTCAGTTCCGTGTTGATGTAACCGGGTATGATCGGTTTCCACGGTGAGGTTTCGAAATTTGGATTGCGGAAATCCTTGAAGAGATCGTCGTCTCTGGTGGGAGAGATGGGTGTCGTGGATGGGTTCTTGGAAGACGATTCGTCGTGCACCGTGTGACTCACCTTCTCGTTTATTTTGTTGGTCGTTTGAACGGTGCTCTGATTTATTTCGCTGGTGTCTTCGACAGAGATCGGTTTGATCGTGGTTTGTTCCTGAGGTAAGGGTACTTTGGTATTATTTCTCGTGTTTGATTGACTTCTCGTTGGTTCTTGAGTGGAGTTCATCTTGTTTGAAGTGGTGACGTTCACTTTCGTGGCTCTATAGGTTCCTTGGATCGTTGGTATGTTGCTGAAGTCGATGTCCGGCTCCGTGGACTCGATCTTGCTCGGTTTCGATTTCGGTTTCGAACTGGTGATCAAAGAGCTGTTCCTGTTCGGCCGGAGGAGGCCGTTCTTTGTAATCATCGCGTTCTTTTGCTTTTGACTCCCTGGTGCTTCTTGATTTATTCCTGGACAAGCGAGAGACGAATGTTTGGTGAATTTACTCGCGTGAAGTTATTTGCTTTTCGCTCTGACTTCGTGTAAATAAGAAAAGGATTTATTCTACGAAGGAGCAATAAGAATTACTTAATTAAATTATGTATCATAACTTTTTAATTATTTTTAAAAAAGAAACAGATTGATTCGTTCTACGAGAAAAGAAAAAAATAAATAAAGAAAAATTGAATTTAATTAAATAATATCCAAATATTTTTATGCATAAATATAATATCAAACTCCTAAAATTAAATCAAATAATTCCGCGCGAGAGATGCAGTTTAAATTCAATGAGGTATCTTGATATCTCACGAATATCATTAAGTTAAAGTGTTTTATCATGATCGATCGGTGGATTTCTAGCGGATGCTGACTTTTTACTGATATAGCAGTGAGGTCCAGTTCCATATCCTTGAACAAGGAGGACGATGAGTACGTCTCTTTCGCGATAATGTCCTCGATCGTGTCCTCGACGTTCGTGATCGATCGTGGTATCTTTCTTCTATCAAGATATATCCTGAAGAACACCTTCAGAACGCCACTTTCGAATTTGTCTATGATCGTCTGTTTGTAAGCGGCGCCTAAAACGCTTCTTCTAAACAGAACCTCGAACTGAAAATTTACAAATTTGTCACATGTCGTGCAAGATGAATCACATTTTTACTCCATTTTGTACGAATTCATTGGATCTACATTAATTTATACAAAATGGAGCTCTGTAGATTACAATTCAGAGTGATTGTCATTCTTACTATATTTTTGTATTTTCGTTCTTTCTCACGGAACACCATGCTAGTATTCAGCTTCAACATTGGGTTATATTTCTCGCCCTTGGACACCCTGAATGTGCAGAAGAATCCAACGATCGCTATAAATAACGTAATGAACACCATTAAAATTCGAATATTAATTTCTTCTGTCAAAAATATTATTGTAATAAGGAAACTAGGATTAACTTTATATATTTTAATATAAATTTGATATTTCAACAAACGTTCTGCAATACTTTACATTTTGTACGAATACGAAATTAAAGTAAAGAATTTGTATCGATTTATTTTACTTTGCGCTGGATTAATACTTACCATTCTTTGAATCTGTACGAAGAGCTGAAACAAAATTCGTTCTTTCAGTTTGTTTGATATTTAATGTAATTTTCTGTGAAATGTCGATAAGAAAAGAACATGAACGAACCTCCCATCCACAATGCGAGCCCTGCAATTGCGAAGACAGCAATTAATACCAACATAGCGGAGACAATTAACATTGCACTGCCGATTTTCCACGTAGTGTTGCCTCTTTGTTTTTTCATGTGTTCCGGCGAGACTCTGGACCATGTCGATCTTGGTGGCAAATAATAATCGTTCTGCAATCAAAGAAAAAGATATAATTAGAAACGAAAGAAATTAAAGAGAATACAGTTAAGAAATTTTTACTTTTCGACAAAAACATATTTTACAAATGGTAATTTCCTCATGGGAGACCAATTTTTAACAAGAAAAAGATCTTATTAATATATAATTATTATATTTTAAATTATACTATGTTATATTTATTAATATAAATAATATATATAATATAATAAAATTATATTATAAATTATATTAATATATTATATTTTAAATTATTTAACGATGGGAAAATGTTTTTAATTCTTAATAAAAATCTTTTTAACAAGGAGAATGATAATTTGTATTTTCATTTGTTCAATATTAATAATAATATTTTTAATTTATTGCGTTAATAATAATTTAATATTAATAATAATAATTACCTAGTTAATTTAAGAATTCTAAAATCTTGCGAATATATTCCATTTTCGTTTATTATTCTTATACTCCATTATTTTAAATACTATTTTACATTTATTGTTCTAAACATCTCATTGACTCGAGAATTCAAATAAAATCCTTAAATGGAGGGTCTGTAGACTTTGTTCTATTTTCCTAGAAAATTATTCTCCATTATCCTGAAAATTATTTCTTGTCACATAAATCAATTTTTTTCTCTGCGAGCAGTTCCATTTCTCGCTTGTTCTACGTAAAAAAATTATGACGACGAACGTGATCTTCCGAAATATATATTTGTATCGAATACAGCATATATTCGCTGACCAACTAACTGCCGCTATTCAACGATTCAATAATCGGAACGGGCAATAAATTTAGTCAGGTGTACAGTAATACCAGTAACGGTACTGGCGCCGAGGAGGAATGCTTAAAAAGAAAAGAAAAAGGAAAAAGAAAGAAGAAGTGTGTTTCCAAAGTCAAGCAGGTGAGAGCATGATTTACTGTATCACTTCGTTCAATGATGAAGTTACATTCGTGGAACGTAATCGTTGGAATGTACATAATCGAAATGAACGAAATAATCAGAGTTTTGGGATCCTTTATATGCAATTACAGATATATGATGTTTTTCTCTTATACTATTATCAGTGTAGCATTTAATTAATTGAATATTCAATTTTTCGTATAATATTTCTTTCTACATGTAAATATTTCTATCAATGCGATTTAATAATTGTAATAATTATATAGTTTTACGATATACAGTGAAAAAGCACTGAATTGAACTAGTAACGACGGAAAATAATTCGTCGATAATTTAAACTGTTATATCGTGTATCATGATCGATATGTTTTAAACAAAAATCTATTTGGAACACCTCATTCGGTACAACACTTTACACGACTCACTACGTATGTACAAGAAATGTTAAAAATATGCTCAGATTACGAACGTGGATTCCAATCTCGAGGAAATCAAATTTATGCGCACGATGGCACACATAACCGGTGTCAAGGTAAAAAAACAGTTTGCTTCAAGGCTCGGTTAGTGGACCAGCTTGGCGTTATTCTACCAAAGCCTGAAAAATAGGAAAACCGCAGCCGATGGAATGGTACATGCTGTAATGGTTTGTCATGGTTCGTTGAGATCGCGGGATTTATCGCAGAAACTATGCGTGGAAACATGGAATCGACGATCGATACATACTTGCGAGGAAAAATGTTTCGAAGGACACGTTGTTCTTTTAATGTGATAAAACTATAAAGAAGTTCATGATAATATACACACAATTATTCTTCGAGAAATTTCGAAATTTCGAAACTGTTGCTACTTTTAAGCAAATTACCATATACTATCAATGATTGCTGTTTTACTATTTTATCGAATAAGAAATGTTTAAAGATAAATATAAAATAGATCAAAAAAATAAATAATTTATAAAGAAATAAAACAAATAAAAGAAATGGATTATTTTCTAACGTAGTTTGTGATCGATAATAGGAAATTCTTGTGCACATTGTTATTTCGTTCTATAAATCCCTGAATCTCTAAACTTTCGTTTGTGAAAAGAACCATTTTACATTTTCAACCTCATAATTTTGAGAATTCAGCTCGAAAACGTTTTCGAAAAGAAATAAATGAACGAATGGTTACAATAAACCAACGACCGCAACTCCGATCTTTCGAAAAATAATATTTGATCTGCAGTAATCGTGATAAATTTTGCAAATACATCAAATAAATCGTTCCATGAAATTACAAGTCAAAATCGAGAATTACATTCCGCCGGCTAATTTGTATACGTCCTGTGCAACTGATATTACAAGAAAAACAAAGAATTATGTATCCTCCGCGGGATAATGATATTCAGATTGCGTCAGAGCATGCTCTTCGAGAATTCGATCCTTCGTTTTTAAAAGGCAACGACCTCAGACGTACGTATACATATTGACTTCTCCATCTCGCGTGGCCGTGAGGTTTCTATCGTACATACATACATCACGAGCGTGAAATTATTTTTCACCCTCGATCAAGTCGTTAACTTCGCATCAGCGTCAAGCTGCGTTGAATCAACGCGAGATCGTGACAGATGTTAAAGACCATTTCCATCGACACGACCTTCGACGTCGCGAACTCATCGTTGATCAGATTAATTAATTAATTAATTATTAATAGTTTTACTATTGAGATTACGTATCTCAATCATTTCGATTGAATTACATTCTCGCTTAAAAGCTTGTAGCACATTTCTCTCTGAGAAATGAGAATGTTACGATTGTAATTAAAATTTACGCATTATGGAAGATAATAGTGAAGTAAAATCTTCGATTAAAGCGAACGTATTTTAAAAGTAAAGGCCTCAAGCTTGAAACTCTAGTGTTCGAATATTAATGGGAGTCACCGTATGTACATTGATATAATAAATATTTGTATTATTTGTATTAATATTATTGTATTATATATTGTATAATATATTATATAATATTTATATAACGTATATTATTATAATTTATATTATTTAATATCTATATAATATATAACATTATAATATTTACATAATATTAACAATTATATAATATATAACAAATATATATATTTATATAATTTATGTAACATATATTGAGTTGAATAAACATCGGCGGCCTAGCGATAAGCCTAGCGTTTCTAACTTCGTCATTTCACGGGTGGTATATTTGAAATTACAACGAAGCTTCCATTATGTGTTAAACGACGCACGCTGCATTTACAAGACAAAGAGTTAGCGGTAAAGAAGCGGAGGATTGCGCTGTTGGGAGGGTTGCGAGTTCATAAAGGTCCATTCTTTACGACGTTCCCCGTGATTCATTGCCGGCTATCTTTTCTCATTAGCATCACAGAACAGAGAGAGAGAGAGAGAGAGAGAGAGAGAGAAATGAGAAAAATTCTGGAGACAAAAAGACAAAGTTCGGAAGCGCGGCCAGGCTTTATTTATTTATCCTGACCGCGTGAAATTCAATTTACCATACAATGTCCACGATGGTTTGTCTCGTAAATTTTTCGCGGCGCGCTCGTTTATGTCTAATCGGAACGATTTTTCTTCGTTTCAACTCTTAGCTTATCTACACGTTCATTCTTGATTAGGTTTAATTTCATTTCATTTGGATGTTAAATCGAAATGAATCATATCGTTTCCTCGTAGCGTGATAATTCGAATAATTTCCAACTTTTACCATCGTAGTCGTGGCAACTTTGGCAAGACTAAACTAGACTAAACAAGACTAAACTAGAATCGAAAATCTCACGCTTTCAAAAAGGGTTTTCGCGCCGCGACTTGCTGGAAATTAATGCCCTACAGCGTGGTACGTGCGTGGTATTGTGCGCGTGACCATCTCGATGGCTCGTGTAACGTTAACGCGTTGGCGCAGTTAGCGCGGCCATTGTGCCGCGGAAAAAGAGCAGGGAGAAACGGTGCACGATACTTCCCACTGAACATTGCACGACATCGATAAACCCTTAACGGTGCATCTCTGGCAACGCGGAATTCCACGCCGCGGGATTTTCGATTCGACTCGCCTGACAAACTGGCAATCTAATCGCGCCGTTTCGCGCTCGATCCTCCGCTCGATATACACGATTTTAACCAACGCAGCTCGCTTCCAGCGATCGGACAGATGATGGTGTTCGCGATTAGATTGTTCGCCCTCGTCGATGGACGCTCCTAACGTTTCGTGGAAACGACTTTGATTATGGTAATACGACAGTGAACAGCAACTCGTTCGAACGGATTTCGTCGGTGGTGTTAGAAAGAGTGTTTGGTCTGGTCTTATTGGGTGGATGAAAATCGTTGGAGGTAGTTTGAAAATTAAAGAGTTGATTTTGTTGATTCTTTTTTTTTTAGTCTTTTAATGCAAAAGACTAAACTTGTTTGAGGATCTGATTGCAGCTAGAAAGATATGCAATGAAGAGCATAAATGAACGAACGAATGACGAAAAAATTGTCGACACTTCAAATTGTTACGACTTGGTAATAAGAAGAAATCATATGACAATCAACTTGGTCTTGTTTTGAGGGGGCAGGACAGTGTGACGAGCCTAAAAATACTTTGGAAGGCTAGTAAAAAGGAAAAAAACTACACATTTAGTTGACATGAGCTTTTGTGTAATATTTGAATCACACGATTTACACTTTATAATACTTAAACAGCGAAATTCAATTATTCTGTATCCGCGGATTTATTATTATATCCCAAAACAAGTCGTTTTAAAGGCTACGACCTTTTCTATCTTATTTCTAAGATTTCAAACTACTATTTAAAACAAAAAAAAAAAAAAAAAAATCGACTTTTTGAAAATTTCACACTGTCCTGATCCCTTAAAGCGCGAAGCTTCTTCTTTGACAATGCCGAGTTTTTTTTAAAAAAATTTTTTTTCATCACGTAGCGCAACAAGCGCAACAAAGCAAACGAGAAACAACAAATAAAGCAAAATAAAGTGGAATAATTAAAGAAACAATTTACGATGATTCCCCTTTCAACGAATATCAATCCTCTCGACGAGGAGATCGATATTTTAAATTAAGCATTCGGAGAATTTTCTCATGGGTCCGATTGGCCGGTGCGTGCAGGTCGTTACCTGTTGCAGCGACAAAAGAGCCGTCCGAGAGAGCTATGCAATTTCCCGTCGAAGGACGCGAGGAGGGTTTGTCGGCTTGGCTCGCACAAGGCATAGAGCCCGCCGTTAGAATCGCCATTACCGTCCGCCAGTATCGACGTCCGTTTGGCACAGCCCTGAAAAGGCTTCTGCAAAGAGAAACCTGAATGTTTGCCTTGTTACAAAGAAATACGTCGTCGCCTTCAGGGACTTTTGCGCTTTCCATAGGAGAGTCTTGCTGGACGTTAAATGCTAACGAACGTCGATAGAATATCATTCGCTTGGATCGGATGGACGTCCGGCTAGTTCCAAGATCTTCATCCCTTCGTCGGAATGTAAATATTATCGTTCGACTCTGCGAATTTTTATTCATCTGTTTGTTTCTTTCACGTAGAAACAGAATTCTTTAAGCAAAGCAGTCGTACAAGTACCAACGCTGAATCTTACGGACAATTTATAAATCGATATTAAGCGAGAGTCTGCGAAAGGGATTTCATTATTTCCGCATTAGATTTTTGAACTTTATGGAATTTTAAGAAGCAGCATCATTCGTGTCACGAATATTTTATTATTAATATTTCGATTCGAAGGAATGTGTTTTTTTTATCAATTCTGAAGCGCAAAATTCCACATGTTATATTAAAACGTATATTATGAACGTTTGCAAGTCTATTGAATATCTTTTTGTCATTGTTTTCATCATGTAGACTCTAGAATGCATAAAAGTACACAAAAGTTTGATGATAAAGTATCCTATTAATTAAAAGTTGGTAAATTTTCTAGAAACTTAGACCACGAATTTTTGTACATTTACAGAAAATTTAAAGACGAAAAGAAATGCACAAAAATAAAAATATTTTAACATATGAATCAATATTCAAATACAAATGCAATACTCAATGGAATATTTATACGTCTGTGTAATATATATTTAGTAATATATTTAAATATAAAATACGAATACGCATAAAAATCCACAGTCTATCGACACGACAATTTCACGAAAATATTTACAGAAACGGAACGAAATTACAAGTTAGTTGCCAGAAAAGCAAACGCGTTAACAATTCATTCTTTTATCGACTGGCTGCAGTCGACTGAAATCACGTTTGCTTGTTTGTCGTTGCAGATCGCCGCTCCTCATAATGGAGAACGTCGAGAGGTATTTTTCTTTTTTTTTTCTTTCATCGACTCGGCCATTCATTACACGCTCCCTCGTTACAATATTTCTCGATACGTGAACGCGCGAGCTGTAAGGTAAATTAGTGGACTGTACTTAAGCCATGTTACCGAGCATATCCAACTATGTGGATCACAAACCGTGGTAACAGCTAGACGATTCTTGAAATGGTATATTAGGAGCCGAGCCACCGCGAAAGTGCGTTACCACCACTTGATAAGATGTAATAATCCATTGCCCGGAAGCTAGATGCGAGTCACCCGCGTTTCTGTCTATAAATTTTGCAAAAAAAAAAAAAAAAAAAGAAAAAGCGAATACTATGCAATTAAAGCATCACTCCGTAGACCAGAACCTTTTACGCGCGATGCAACTCGCTGAATTTCCGGAGCTATTAGACTGTTGCACAACAAATTTCATTTTTCGATGAGATCTCGAACTACTTGAACTGCTCTGTTTGCAAACACAGTTCAAACGAAATTAATCGAATTACACGATAATTATGTCTCCGTCTAAATGAAAATTAATATCAATTTCGGTAAAAATATGCGAGACCTGTTTAGTAATAATGATTGACAAAAAGAAATTTCAATTCATTCGTGCATTTTATACAGATTAAACAAGTTAAATGTGTTGTGATATTAATATTCATATCTTTATGCAAACTTGTATTTATTTTGCTATTGTTTTTAATTGTGAAAGAATGAAAATGACTGACTATTGCGTGCTAAACAAAATTCTACAAAGGACGCGAAATTTTGTCGATAAATCATCGATCCTTAGTCATATGGTCAAAATAAGCCTAAAATTTTAATACTCTCGGTTCATTGTACTCAAAAAAGAGAAAAAAGGAGAAACAACATTCATTACAGTGAAATTTAACAATTTCCAAGGGTACATTCCTCAATTACTCTTCAACGTCTCTGTCTTCGTACGTCCTCGCTCGAGAAGATTAATGACATCGAACACTGCCGGGTGAATCGAAGAATTTATTTAGTGAACCAAAACGTACAGACGATTTCTGGCTACAAAAAGTAAAGGAGCAAAACGACTCTCGTGGCATTGATCGTTATTGCTTCACTTACAACGGTCGTGCGTGAAATACAGAGGATCAGGAAGATGAACCAACCGAAAGACGATCTCATACATCATTCTGCTTATCATCGGATCAACGCCGGCACCTTTAACTCATCGTTTCACGAACATCATAAATCACGGAACCGATGAAAGCTGATAAATCGAATGGACCTCGTCCTCGTGGCTGTATAGAAGTAGCATTTAACAGTAACGGTATTAATAATACCACGAATTTTTTTTTTCTTTTTTTTTTTTTTTGGCTCGGTATTCAAAATATGACGAGGAGAAGGTGTAAGGTGACGTTAAAATAGTGTCGAGCAAGTGTTGATTGCCGGCGTGTGATTTCTGTTATTAAATTTTGTAAAGTTTCTGTTTAAAAAAAAAGAACTGTGTCGTATAATTATATTGTAATGTTGTACAGGTATATTGTATTACGTCCTTGTTCAAAGCATTACAAAGTTGATCAGCTTAAAAAGCAAATGGCGCGAATAATATACATTTTGAGAAGAGCAACAAGCAAATATGATATACAACTGTTGATAAAGAAATATCTAGTGTAAAAGCCAAATATTCTCACGTACACTATCAACGGTATAATAATATACAATATCGTGCAATACTGAAACTTCATTTCATTGATCGTCGCTCGAAATGTTAAATTGACACATTGATAAAATTAAAAATTAAGTTATGAGAATTGAAAATAAATTAAAAATTAAGAGATTAATAAAATGTTGATCGCCTTTGTTTCTCAGAAGCTTCGTTTCGTGGCAGCGTTCAGGGGCAATTTAAAAATACGAATGCCGAAGAGTCCCGTTATTTTTCAGCCAGATATGCGTGCATGTGCGATAAAAAAAAAAAAAAAAGAAAGAAACAGCGAAGAAAAAAAAGAAACAGAAACGAAGGGGGGGAAAGGATTGGTACAGGTGCAATGTGCATGCAGGTGCGTGGACCATGACCTGGGCGGAATCATTTCGCGTCCTTCGAATGGGCGGCACGGAGGAAACGCGACGAGAGAAGATGCGACCGCGGGTGCAAAGATCTCTCAAGGCCGGCATCGTACCTCTCGTCCTTGTCTCGCTTAATGAGATCTCCTTAGAAACGTGTACGTACGTTTCGCAGGTGGATTTACAGGTTGTAACGAGTTGCCCAGTGCCGAGGTTAGATCGTCCGACGCCCTTAGAAAAGAGTCTGCTACTCTTCGGAGGAAACAAAGTCTAGAGGGAAGCTTTTCTTTTCTTTTCGTCAGTGTTTGTTCTATACCAGTTACGTCGAGCCTTGAATTACTGGTATCAATCACTGATTCTTCCGCAATTACCAATTTCAAACGGTTCGTATCTTTTTGCAATTTTCCAAAATTTATATCAACGAGAATGCTAATTAATTAAGCTCGATCATATCGACGAAAAATTTTAAGTCGATAATTCTGGAAGAGTACGAATATTGGCTCGCCAGAAAATTTTGAGAAATATATTGCACCGTTATAACAATCCTGAATGCGGAAAATCTAGAAAGTACCTAAATATTAAAAATGTTTATAAAAAAGAAGAAGGAGTAAGATATTGAAGTAATTAAACTTGTAAATTGTCGCAACTCTTAGTAAAAAATTACATGTGTTGTGGATGAATTTTTGAACAATGTATCGAGTGGTAAACGTGTACCCGAGCGTTCTCCCTTGATCCAGCAGTGAGTTGATCCCCAACAAAGAGGAAAAGCAAAGAGAACAACCGGCAAAAAGTAGACCGATCGAGACCTCGTATTTTTCTGAAGAAGGTACTGGCTCCGAGTCCCATTACAGACACTGGATAAATATAGACTCAGTAAGTTAGCGAACAGCTGTTAAAAATAGCAGATTCCCTTTCTTCGACGATGATTTTATGCTTCTATCCAGAGATGTTATATCTATTGGATTGTTTGAAAATTTATATAATGTATGGTTTTGATTGATCGATTCTTCTTCTGAAGAAAGTTTGATTAACAGATCGTATATCCCTCAGCAATTGTATATCTTTGTAAACAGAATCATTATAATTTAAAGTTAAATTACTTGACTTTCAAATGATTAATTATTAATTTAGAACTATTCTGAACGATTCCGCGAATATCAAAATCTTGTAAAGGTAAAGCGTGAAAATCAGATTTCGAGTTATCGTTGATAAATCTTGCTAAAGGAAAATTTTAGACAAAGAGGGACTTGTTACGATGGCAAATAAATTAATTACGATCACCAGTCACGCTCTAAAATTAAATAGAGATTCATTATGAAATCAACGCGAATGGTTAAAACAGCAGTTTAGTATGCGATCGAGTATCTTCCTACTTTAAGATTAAGATTCGTGGAAGGAAGTGTAAATTCGTCGAATATAAATTAGTTCGTTATTCGGTTATAAATTAACACTAATTAATACCTGCACCATCTAATAGAGGTATTTTCATCTTTCGTTGAAGAGTATGAGCGTGCAGTTAAATTTTTTTTCCAAACAGTTGATAGTATCAACGTGAAAATTATCCTTTTAATACTTGAAATACTTTGAGCATAACATATGCTAGAAAATATTTCTGATGATAATTATTTTTACAATTAAACAGATACTCTTACATATGTATATTAAATTCTATCGTTCATCTACTGATATAATTTATTCACAATAAATTTGCAGACTTTGAACAAGAAAATTTTGTGAAAAAGCAAAAAGTATTATCAACTATTACTATATTGTGTGAGTGTATGAAATACATGTAAATTTTACAAATTAACAAGAGCACTCATCAATAGTGATTCATTTGCCTAAAGTATTTTAGCCCATTGTAACGAAATATTAAATATTAATCTGACATCGAGTATGAAATACACATGAAGTATACTTAATCTCTTGATCATTAGCGCTTCTATGCAAATGTATACTTATTGAGAATCATATGATGGGAGTTGAGAATGTTTGACGAAATACGAAATAAATAACAATTAGTTTATGATTCATCGTCTAACATCAAGTATCTAAATCTTCTTCGATGCCAGACAGAATCTAACTGAAGAACGAAAGACGTCGTCGTGCATGACGTGTGCCTACGTTAACAAGAGGATTTCAGTAATTACTCTGAGAGCTGTCAGACAAAACGGAACACCGTGAACTGAGACAGACACGCGTACAAACAGTTCACTTTCTTCTTCAATGAAATCAAGACTTACGACATTCTGAAACAGAATGAGGCGGCTGTAAAAACAAGTAGTGCGTGGATCTCTTTTTCGCACAGCCTGTGCCAAGATGCAGCTTTTTGTTTTTGAAATCACGGAACACGTTCCCCTGTATTTATTTATTCGATGGTAGACAGTAAAACCTTCGCAAAAATCCTTCGTCATTGCACACATTAAACGCCGAGTGTCGTACGTGATCCTCGACGAGAGCACGTAGATGCAAATTCTCAATCGTTCCCGGCGTTCGAGGATCACACGCGTACTTCCGGTCTCCTGTTTCGGCCAGACCAGTTTCCGGTCGGACAACCTTTCTCGTTTACGGCCGTGAACGGTTTTTATTCATCGCAACGTTGCGCAATTTTCTTCCTACACAGGTACATGTTCTTTCTTTGCAAGTGTAAAGATGAAACTTCTGAATTAATTTTTATTATTTTGTTTCCTTTTCTTTTTTTAATACGTAAGTTGGCAATTTCAATGTGCTTTTCTCACATTTGAAAGAATCGTGCGTTTCAAGAGGAATCTGCTGTAAAATACATAAAATATTTGTTTTTATTGTTATTAATTATGTAATAACTTAAGTGACATTTAAATTTTCAATTTTATACTTTTTGACTTAAATAATCAAACTCTTTTTGTACTATAATGTATCCTCCCTGATTTTTGTCAATTATAACATCTTTCTCTAAAAAAATTTACAGGAAGCTTCTATAGATTAATATCTTTCATTAAAAAATTCCCAAATTTGTATAAAATCCGTATTAAAAATTAAATTTCTATCAGTGTTGTTAATTATCAAAATTTTTTAATGTTTTGATGCCATTTCTCAAAGTTAAAAACATCAATCATCGACCGAGCAAAAAGGAAGAAAAACGTATATTCCTGAAATTATAGTGTTCATTCAAGGAGAAAAATAAATTACAGCTTCTCGAACGATATCCTTCATAAGTCAATCAACGAGCCTGCTATTTTCGCAGATCTTGAACCGTTAACTTGGTTTTGACGTAACGACAACATAATGTGTATTTTCATTCTATTGCGACCCTGAACGTTTCGTGGAATTTTCATTATTTAAATGATAAATTATTTGACGTGTACTATATTTTTCTTAAATGAAAGATACTTATTGCTGTTAGAAAAATATTATTGAATTATAGGATATAAATAAAATCTGGTTATAAAATTCAGATTAATCTTTGGAATTGCATAATAATCGCAATTTGAGAGAAATAGAACTCGATAGAGCCACCCCTATTTTCAATAATCTCTATCTTTGTATTTCGTCTCGTAATTTTATCTTAACATTTTCTTTTCGTTTTGTTGAAATAAGAGTGAAATTTAAAAATACAAATTCAAGGATCGTAGCAGGTCTCAAAGAGCATTGTAACAGATTCTTGCTTGCTCCTTTATGTTAACTAAGCCATCGAATACCTGGCTTTCTTTATGATCCTAAACTGTGATGGAACGTGAACGTAGAGGAAATATATATAGATAAAATGGAATCACGTTGACCGTGACAGGACCGTGAAGGAAGGCTCGTAATCGTTTTGGTTCGAGTTATTGGCTTCTAAGTAAAGCAGAAAGGAGGTACTGGATCTCGAGGCGGTACGCCTCCTCTTGATTTACCACGAACCGGAAGATACCGAGACTCGCAGGGTCGTGATGCATCATGTTGGGTTGACCTTCTCCTTGGGTCTCTCAGGACCCCGCTGCACAGATTCAGGATTTCCAACCGGCGGCGCAGGTCACCCGGAAATTTCTACGTCGTACATCATCTCTGTTTTGCTATAGTTTTACTTTTACGAAACATACAGCGATTCGTTACAATCAAACTACAAAATTTAAAGTTGCAAAATTGCAACGTTCAAGCTAAATATTATTTATGCTAAATGGTATTTATTTATTATAATATTTCGTAGACAAAGTAAAATATCCAAAGTAGAAGTATTTATTCTCTTCTAGTACCTGGAAGATGAAGCAAATTTCTATTCACAGTTCGATTCCTTAAATATTATAGTTAGTTAATTTTTGAAATTGATTTTACAAGTCAATTGTAAAAAGACATATACTTTTTGCAGCTGCTGAAAATATCACAACGACAGGTATCAAAGTCATGAGTTCGACACACGGTTACTGTATATATTGATAAAATCTAATTACACGTGCAATATTAGCCAATCGAGCCAAGATTGCGATGATCTACGATTATGGTTGGCACTGTAATTATATTAGCGACGAGTTTATAATGGACCTTCGAGTATCTAGGATTCGTTCGTGCGTACACACGTGTATAGCTACGCTTTTGAGTAATTTTTCATTCTTGGAGGTAGATATATTACAATTGATGCTGATGTTGGCATCGTTGAAAAATTACTGATATTATCGGTGTACGATTATATTGTTCTTCTCTCGTTTTATTCTCGTTTATCTGTTACTCAGGATTAGAAGTAATATCACGTCAATTTGCGGAGGTTAAATTTTACATTCCTATATTTAGCCACGTTGTCATTTTTATTACGATAGAAAAGCAAATCAACATCTTTTCTTTTCTGGTTAGAACTAGAACTAAAGACATATCACTCATGATTCTTTTTATTCGAATAACATTGGTATTGCTAAACGTTAAATTTACTGTGGTGCATGGAGACTTTTTGAACTGAAAATACAATTTGTAGTTCAAGTGATGTTAAACTCTATATGTATTAAAAAAAATATTGACGATTACGTTTCTGATTACTTTTCAATTATCACAGACACGTTATTACGAGTAAAATTTGTAGCTGCATGAGAAGGTAGGTTTAATAGAATTTGAAGTAGGAATTGTTTCTATATCTTCTGAGATATTTCAAAAATATGTGGCTACATATATTTCAAAAATATAAAAGCTACTTTGATCCTTTTCAATGTGCAAAATCTCAGAGATCAGAGGAAAGTGCGTATCGACTATCTTTTTAAAGACTGTTTTTCATATTCATCTCGTTGAAATGATTTGATATATTAATTATTAAAATAATTTTATACAGATTTAATATGTATCTTGCAAAGTGTACTTATGTCTGTGGCCTTGTAACTCCTTGGCATTTCCACATTGCTTTCAATGTAATCATGATAATCATGACTCTACGATGTTAATTAGAAAAAATTTTATGTAACGTACATAGTCATAAAAATTTTATTCTAAATATTCAAATACGTCGATGAATCAATAAACATATATCAAGCTAGAGTCTCATGATCCGGGTCCATTGAACCTAACTGTCCACCATTATGGTGATCGCGGCTAGACAAAAAGGAAGGTCACTCGTTGCCTCCGCATCTCTTTTTCCATCCTCCTGCCAGCTCTTTAACGAAGAGATCTAATTATACGTTGGCTTAACCAGTCTGCGACACAATATTATCGAGGCAAGATCTAAAAGCGGCTAATCAAGGATAATTTACATACGTAATTGAAATATCATTTGAATTTAGAAATAATCTTCTTTTTATGCGTTCCTCTTTTTTCTTTATTCTCCTGTTTTCTTTTTTTCTTTTATAGAAGCTAATGATTCTAGCTTCCGTTTAAGCAAGTAATAATTATACGTGGATGTTGTGATTGCGAGCTATTAAAATTACTCACACTCGTTTTCTTCTTATATAATTGAGTGAACCAACTTTATTACTTGATTGGTTTTGAAATTCTAATGTTCTAAAGAATATAAAAATGATACGTGGGAATGTGCAACAGACGAAATGATTCCAATGGATGATTGAAATAATTCGTTCTGAATTGTTCTTTATATTATTACGAAAACTCACATCAACGAAATATTTGTCGACGTTAACATCAATTAATATTGTAATTGTTAATGAAGGAAACTGAAAAGCTAAAACAACTGATAAACTAGGGCGTGAAACTTTCAATTTTCAGCTCGTATTATTTCTCGGAATAAAAGAAAAAAAATCAAACTAAAAAACCAAAACCATAAAAATTCAATGAAATCGTTCGAATTTGTTCATAATGCATATTTTCATTATCTTTCTCGCTGCATGAAGGCGCAGTCCTCGCCCAAGCTCGCGCGTGAATGGGAGATCGCGTGTGCGCGAAGATCAAGATCGTGACCGCATAGCTGCGTAACGATCAATGCCAATTTCTGTGGTCGAGGCCGTTCACGCGTGTTTCGCCTGGACTCGCGTGGAAAATCGGCAAACGTTCGTCGTGCACGCCCTTCGATATCGTGCAACGTAGGTGTTCCCCCTTTTTTTTGTTCTTTCTCACATTCACGAAGAACGCGCCTGGATAATTGCACCTGTGTGTGTAATAAGCACGCGTCAAAGAAGAAGAGAGATTGCATAGAAACATGTCATCTACGACGTCCAGTAGAATTCTAATTACCTCTTTGCTGATGGCGAATGAGATTACGTTCGAGTCACTGATTTATGCGTTTACGATTACGAAGAGTCCGCGGGACATTCTGGAGTAGCTGTTGCGCTCGACACAATTGGCGTATGATATTTTCGTTTCATAAAGATGTCGTTTAACACTACGACTAACGAAGCATAAAAATTGTGTCAGAGGAATCAAAATATGAGAATGTGAATCTTTCTTTCTCCAATATATTATTATTAGTCACTCGTCTGTAATTAGAAGATCATTTGCTACTGTTCATAAAAGGGAGAGTTTATACTGTAATACGATAAAGAATTCAAGTGTCATTGCATTTAATTCAACGAGAGATTGTTCAAATCACAAAACGCTCACTACAAACTCCATCCAGAAATAATAATTATTCTGTAATTTTTATGAAAATCAAATTTCTATGAAAGTTCATCCGCGAAGCATTTTTAAACATTCCACTCCGGTAGTTCTAGCGTTAAAATTATTTTCAAACGTCTGCAATTGCTGTACAGAGACTCGGAAAAATTCCTCGGGCGTTGATTCTCCAAAGCGTTAAGCAATTAAAACAGGAGAGCGAAGAATTTTTAAGAAACTTTCTTCCAAACAAATAGATCGGATAAAGCTGCACCGTGTACATACATACGTAGCTCGCTTTATTATTTTTATCAGCACCTGTTGTTTCCTGAATTCCAGATTCTAATCGCAACTATATTCCGAAACTCATTAACCTTTTCAGACATTAGCGACGAATATACTAAGGCCACGTAAAGATTGTTATCTTCTATTTTCCTGAGGAAACTGTTGTTGCACGTAGCCATTGAACGTTAGGAGTGAAACATATTTTCAAAAGAATTTCAAACAATGAAATTTACCATAAAGTTTATCGTGTTTTATGAAAATGTTCCTCTTTGTTCTTCGAGTTATTACTATTCAGAAAAATTCTGTTAGCACTCTAATTAGTTAACTAGTGTAGACAAAAAATGAAAGAAAGAAGAACGTTTGGTTTTGCTTCGTATTAATTTCGTCGCTGATAAATTTGATCAACAAAATTATTTTGTAAAACTCTGTCTAAAGATTTGTTGAGAATTTAAACGGATTTATTAACGTTGGTTAATTTATGATTTCTAAGAAGAATACTGTACTATTTTCTCAAATGGAAACATTCCTTTTTTTCCCCCTCGCTGTTCTACGTAATCAAATTAATATTCTACGTGTGTTCTACCTATCGCAAAGAAAAGGCATAACTTGTTACAGTTGCATGAATCACCCATTACATAAGCTGTTACGACACCCAGAGGAAACCTGTCGAAGAATTTCTCCAAAAAATCCCGAAAGAATCCGGCCGATGAACCGAGTTATTCAACCTTGACTGATCTTTACCGATCTGGAGGAGAGCGTACTCTCCTTCTCTGGATGGCGTTCTCGATGCATCATTGTCCCTCCTTTCTTACTACGTTCGGATCCTCCACCGAGTGGATTCATTTGGTATTCGAAGCGAAGTATGCCAGCGAAATAACAGTACACCAAGAACGATGGCAGAGAGACGTGGAACGGTCCACCTCTTGGAGGACCTAGCTGGCTGCCAGCTAGGTCAGTGCCACCTCGACGATTTAGCGTAGAGATACGCTAAACTATGAACGCGTATTGAAATTCGCGTGTATCAAGGAATTAAGGATTAAGGTTCTACGAGCACGTGTTTTTTTTTTTTTTTTACATATCATACGCCTCTTTTAGTACAAGTATAAATCTCAGACGTCGTGTAATTTTCTTCATTCGAACACAACGCACGCTTTATAGACAAGTTATAGTTTCCTTTATCTCAATTCGAACTTGCCCGATCTATCTATTTTGTACAAAAGATTCTATTCGTTATCCACGAATAATAATAAAATAAATTAAAATAATTTTCAAGTTATCCAACTTTGTTATAATTAATTCTAAACATTCTATAACCTCAAATCCATCAACGATGTCTCAACAGGATAATATAGTAAATATACTAGGATAAATATTGTTTCACCCTAGCGTTATTTTAATAACGCTGGCTGGAACGCCTGCCCTGGAGGATTCTCGAGGAAGGGAACGAAAGGCAACAAAGACCGTGATTAAAGCGATGATAACAATGCTGTCGTTCATCTTCTTCTCAGTCTTTCCCCGTGATTCCCCTGTTGTTATATATGTACCTACTCTCCTCCGCTACATTCATTCGGAAACGTCGTCGTTGTTCTTCACGCAACGCAACAACCAAGTTCCTCCATTATCGTCGTTGAACGCTTCCTCGGTCACCTCTTCGTGTATCCGACAATTCCGCGCGTTCCCTTCCTTTTTGTCGGCTCCACGCTTCGGTAATCGAGCTCGAGTGACATTAAATTTATAAGTTCTTATCTCACGTGTACTAAACGAATCCGAATTCTATTACTGTGTGTGCTAAATATATATATATATCCTCGCTCAGAATTCTATATTCGTTTCAAATATTGAACGATATTTTAAAGTATTTAATATTTAAATTTTGAAGTGTTTAAAATTTAAATTTTAAAATATTTAATACTTAAATTTTATAATGATATTTTAAATTTTATTACCTACAATAAATATTATAATATTAATATAATAAATACTGTAATATTGATATTATAAATACTATAATATTAAAAGTAAAAAGCGAGTGTCTATAGCAACGAAATCACGATCTCGATTAAAATGCACGCATGTCAAACCAGCGAAGGAGCACGTTCCTGTCTTTTTTTTTTTTTTAATATATATATGACTTTCAAATGCTCCATTTGCAATTAGTTTCAATATCTTAAAATATTTGTATCATATAAAACCTTGTTATAAACCAGAAATAAAGAAAGCAACGTGCCAACGTGCTCCAAATTTTTTTAGTAAAAATATGTAAAATACGCGCGGTCGAGGTTCAATCAGGTAAGTTTCTGAAACACCGTGTATATTGCGTTTGCGGTTATTGATGCGCTCGCACGTCGTATCTTTCGGGAACCGTTTCCCAGCACGTTTACATTGTGTAACGTGCCGGTTGACAAAGATGAAAAATCTACCCGAGGATTATAGTCATTATTCTCGTTGCATTGCCGCGACTGATAGCGATTTGTCTGGGACTCGCATTCCTATGGCCTCCCGGCGTCGACAAAAGGACCCGGTGCCTCCCTTCGACGCGTGAATCTTTTGTGTACGATCGCGAATTCCCTCGAGTGCCGTTCCGTTTGTAAATTCTGCGTTTGTTGGACGCAGGAAGGGCTTCCTCAGTGGCTGAAAAGTCAGTCGCTATTTAAAAAGCGAAATACTCTTTGTTAGCGAAATTAAAAAGGATGTTAGTAAAATTACTACGAGAAATTGAATATTCTGTATTAATACATTAATAGACTGCCGATTTTTTTGCATTTGTGCAAATATTCTCTATTTAATTTGCGAAAATATAAAAAATATATTTATAAATATACAATAAATATAATAAATATATTTAAATATATATATAAAATATATTTGTATGAAAATCCGCAGTCTAAATAAATCCAAAAGTTTAACGAATGAGGGAACAAATTAAAAACGCGCTTTTGACATAGTTATCCTGATGATTTGAGCTTCCAATGAGCGAACCAATTATTTTATTAATGATTACGCTCCCGGACTAGGCTTACTACTACTATTACTATTAATATACGTTTTGTTTTATTTTTTTCTTATCTCTGAAGCCCTTCTTGCATTTTTGCAACAGTATGATCCTTATGGTATGGAACACGCTCGTCGTTCTATGATCAAACCGGTATTCCTACATACATCGAATATATCGGTAAATCATAGCCGAGCCCATTTCGCGTTGCATTGTCGATTCGTAAATTGTCGGTCGTAGGTATTGCACGCCGGGCGCGCCGTAGACTGTAATTACTTTGGCTGTCAGAGCATGATAGCTTGAGGACAATCGTTTGCCGACCAAGGTTACTGACATTTGTCGTGTGAACAATCGGATGCATCGACGCGTCCCTCGATCGATACGAGAGTCGATTCCAGTGCATAAGGACGGTGATTGTTCGGAGGGAACGATGAGTTTGTGACCTGAAGGGCTTGCAGCGACAAGCAGTTACAGCTCTAACAGTTGATATCTACATTTTGCATAGTAGGAACGGAGCTACGAAATTAAGTATTCTAAAATTGAACAACTCGAGACTGCGATATTATTAATGAAACTTATCATACACAATATTATTACAGTTATTCAAGATTGAACTTAAAATCGTAACTAGCAATCTCTTAATCGCAAGAGATTGCTTAATTTTAGAATTAAAGTGCTGCAGCTAGATCTGATTAAGTGAGAAATTTTTTTCACGTCACACGAGGCAGTAACCTACAGAAGGAAATAACTATAAATATTTTAAGCTAGAGTAAAGGAGAGAATAATTGTCAATGTTCACATTGTAGAGGATTTTAAACGAACGGAAAAAGCAATACACAAGGCTGAAACAATAGTATATCTGTTGTTGGAGGGTCAACAGGCAACGTCTTTGATCAGGATGACAGGCTGAAGCAGGATACACCACCATCCTGATGCATGGAAAAACCATAATTGCATTGCAGATTTTAATTGCACGATGTTAACTCGCTTGCAACCTGTGATTTTAACGGAACATCGTGAAGATAAGGGTGGAATAATGCATGAATCCAAATTGACGTGATCGTGGAAAGACCGTGTGTGCGCACAGTTGCTAATTCCACCCCGGCAACTGTTCCTTCTCGTGTGTCGTGCACGTTGCAACTCGCATTCAATTCGTGTTGCATTAATTTTACATGTAGAAACGCGGTTGCCGCCGCGGATCTCTATCAGCTGGTTCGCGACTTACCGTGAATAAATACACGCTTATCGTGACGTTTATCGCTTGTAGTTGATTCAACAACGGTACTAATGGGCGACGAGCAACCTGTATCGCGTGATTGGGAATATTTGTCGAATTTATCAACGATTTTTAGAATTGAAGCGACGCGGACGTCAAACAAATATTTTTCGAGACGTACCCTCATTCAAAAGTGTTGCAACTTTGTTAGAACGTTTCCTAGTTTCAATATAGATTTCGATGCAGATGATGAATTTTAAATTGTTAATAAAACACGCTGATCCTGCAATAAAATAAATTTTACAAGTATTTGTCTCACAAGGAAAATTAATTATTTAAATATTTTAATATCTTATATTTCCACTTAAGCGTACAACTTTTAGGATAATTATTACATTTGCTTCAAAATTGCAGGAAAAATTGGCAAATTTTGAGATTAGAAACCGTGGCGAATTCCTTTTTTAAAATCCAAGTATAAAATATTAAAAATCACTTAATTTAAGTATAATTTAACTTGTCTTGCTGCGAAGACAGACGACGAATATTCTTCGAGCGAGACGTCAGTTATTCGTCGATACATTCGATAGTTACACTTCCATTCGCCAGTCACATCCGCTAGTGAATGGACGACATTTCTATTCACTCATGGTCGAACCCGCTGTCCAAGATTAATTTAGCAACATCGTAGCTAGCTGGTGGATAAACGCTGCGAACAATAAATCTTCAGTCATAAAAAGATCAAGATTTGTGCATGCTAAGAAAGACTACGTCTCTCAGTGAACAGCACGCTAGCGTCTGCTACTTCGCGTCCATCTAACTTCGAATGCATTTATATCTTAAATCTACGTCAGAAGAGGCAGAAGAGGATAATCATCGTGGAGAGACAGACGAAGATACCGAAGTGGCGAAGGAAAGGCGTGTCGAGACAGTCGAAGAGAAGAGGAGAGGAGAAAGCCGAGGATCATCGTCATCTTCGCGCGATACCAAGCGAGGCAAACTTATGTAACTGCTTCCATGCAAGACAAGGCCAAGGTTTCCGCGACTCGGAGTACATCCCCGTTCATAAGTATCGGGATATTTATATGAGAAAATTAGAATTTAAAATGTCATTGCTACGTAATCAATGGTCAAAAATGGGAAAAGAGGAGATTTTTTATTGTTTCATTTTTTTCTTATTATTAATTTGAATTTCTATTACCGTCGATGATATTCGTTTCAGTTTAACTGTTCTAATGTATCCACGAGAACGTAAAATAAATAGAATGTAGAATAAAGTATATTACGAAATAGAAAATCACTCGTAGCACAGTGTTAATCACTTCTAAATCTGGAACCTCAAGTATACACGTTTTTGCTAGAGACTTTTATTGTTTTTATTATTAATTATTATTATTTTTTTTATATCGTCGATGATATTCAATTCAGTTTCATTATTCTAAAGTATTTACTATTCATAAGGATAGAATGTAAAAGTAAACTGCATTATTGAATAGAAAATCACTCGGGGAGCAGCGTTAAAAACTTCTGGATCTAGAGCCTCAAGAGTTCTACACGTTTTTGCTCGTTCCACGTACTTATGAACGGGGGTGTACGTACTACGTGTGGTCCCTTCGTTTCATATTGTTTTATGCCATCAGTCGGCGACGCATTTAATTACGTCTATCGAAAGAAACGTCGCGGATCTTGTTCGTCGGACCACCAAGATGGTGGAATTTCGAGCCAGGAGGACAATGCTCGATTGTATAATTTCAACGCGTCCTCCGTGGGGACGGATCCTCCTGGAAACTCCCTTTCAGTACAAACAACGACCACGGTGAGCGCAAGCGTGTCGTGTAATTATTTCTTGGATCGTTGAAAATATAAAAAGGCTGTTCGCGCGAGGATTGTTTGACGTGGGCTCCAAGGTTGGTTGTTTGGAGACTTCAATGCCGACGTTAATGCCTGTTGGAGTGTCTTCTGCTTTAAAACACTGAATGAAAATGATTTTCAGACTCCTTTTATAAATACCGTTGATTTATCTTCTCCTCTTTAATAAAACGAAAAACCGTGGTGAGTAATCAGATGAAATTAAAGCGCAAGTATATATATTTTCTTTAAGACTGCAGAAATGATAAGAATTTTTGTCTTTCGTAGAGAATTCAATCGATCAAGTGTTGTTAATTAATTTTACATCACGGAAACGTGTTCTTTCATCTTCAATGTTTAAAAAACCACCGACGTCAATCGTCCTGGAAGACAAAATTCCACACTTCAGAACTGTACTTCGGTACTTCGGCGAAGCACATGAAAATATCACAGTCACTTTAATTTCACTCGATTTAACACCTAACGAAAATGGATTTCTCGTGTTTTCTTTCAATCTTCAAATTAAACATCGACAGCAACAGCAACTTTGCAAACGACCATCAACATCGCGTTTTATTCGTCTTTCGATATTCGAAGGAACAATTACGAGCGCGTACTGCGCGTTTCCACGGAAATTACAGTGCAACTTCAACCGTAATTATCGCGCACCCTTATTTTCAGACTTTGCGCGTCGAAAAAATTCACCGCGCGCGCGCTCTTCACACTTGGCGGCAGTAGGTACCGCGCATTGTTCTTTGTTCCTTTAATGCGGCTTCCTGGAGGCGTGCGATTGACATTGAAAGCATACCTTCTTCTCGTTAGGTCCGCTATCGGTCTCTTATCGCGAACCAGAGAAGGTTTTCTCACTTTCGTTGGCAGCAGCTTTTGTTGGTTTCGTCGACTAATAACGGGAAACACGGAATCGGGGAAATCCTCAACGAGCTTCGCCGGAAGCCAAGCGAGAACACTCCGTGCCCCGTTATTCATCACTTTTAGTGTCAATCGGTATTCGTGCCTGTCGCTTGAGAATTTAGGACGAGCTCTAGTATTCTTCGTGGCTCGTGAAAGAAAATAACACGAGTCTCGCGTAATAGTCTCCCGTTTGTGAAATATTCGGCTAGAACGAGACGATTAGTTTCGAGGGTATAACTTAGGTTATTCAACAGACATTGGTAACAAAGCCAAATCGAATTAAAAATTCCAAGATTAAATAATGCCAGTATCAATAGCAAGCACAAACGATGTCCTAACGATGTGTTTCCATGGAAATAATTCAATCTTCTTACGTAGTTGCATATTTTAAATGACAACTGTCAGTATAGTAAGATATTTTTCCTGTGAATTCCTTTCATTTCTTTTTCCTGTGGATTATTCCTTTGTGAATTACGTTATTGAATAACACTTCCACTTTTACTGTCACGTTACTCTTGAAATCATCATATTTTTCATCGAGGTACAATCAATTATTTTCTACGTGATACACCCACATTAGAGTGAATAGTTACGTACGGATAATTATATATAGTGTTATTGTCATTCTACATCAATTTATGGATAGTTATCTAAATTTATACCTTTATAAACAAGATCAAAGATATTTCGGAATCTCGTAAATTGGATAAAAAATCAACGAACTAAAACTAACAGCCCACTAATTGTAAATATCACAACGAACATGATATCTTAAATATTTCACATATTCTCGTAGATTACGTATAAATGCACGAGTGCATGAAAATCCTCATACGTAGTATACTTAAGATGCATAATAATAATAGAATTATGCCACGGTTCGACTGTTATACGATCGGCATAATGACCATCAAAAACGTTTGAATTTTCCTTTCACAACTGCCCAAGGTAATGATCTAAACAATTGATTATTGCATTATTCATCGAAACTTTACTTGTGCCGCGCACGCTGCCTATGAAACGGGTTTTCTCTTAATAGATGCGATCGTGCACTGATCCTCCGTCGTAAGCCTAATGCGTTCGCCGCGATGCGATGCACGTCAGAACTATTTCCGGTACGGATCATAACGGAGCTGAAGTGTAAGCATCCGAATATCCGGAGACAGGGTCTTAGCATTGCGATAATGTTCTCGTGTATTTTTCATAGTTTACGTTTGTACTTTAATATATCTTCAACTTTGAATTCTTGCATCTCGCTTCTTTTCCCCGTATCATCCTTCCTTCTGCATTTCGCACGTTGGAAATTAATTAATTAATTAATTTACATTTCGATGTTTTCAATTTCGTGTAATTTGTCGAATGTACCATAAGAATTTACAAGTATATTCTGTAAGAATTTTGCATCATATTTCTGTGATTTTGTATTTTGTAAAAATTTCATTTTAAAGATCTACCTCACATTCGCGGTTTAACCGGTTATACTTTCGATTCGATCTATTTTATCATTGTGGATCAATTACTTGTGAAACTGCCTGGTCGTAGCATTTCTAAAATTTTGCCACCTGTTTCAAAAATATTTGTTTGCATTTGACTTCTTCCTCTTTTGTACTTAAATTTCAAACTTCGCCTGTCAATGTTCTTAATCGTCACTGACCAGTTCGAACTTTACGTTCAACCATTTCCATTTCCTATTCCACACCAGAATTTCAGTGTCACTCACCTGATAAGGATAAGCTCCCGGCCTGTAGTAGCTACCAGTGTTTATCGCCGGGTAACTTTTGCTGCTGCCACACATCGAAGCCATCTTTCGACTGTCGACTCTCCTCTTCGTCTCTCAGCCAGCACCAGTTTTTCGCTTCTCTTTTGTTTTTTTTCACTCACGTTCGACTCCCAGAGACAATGGGAACGCGTCGCCCGTTGTCTCAAACCTCCCGAGACGTGTTCATTGTTGAACCTTCCACACAGTCGTCCACTAAACGATTACCACCGACTGTTACAGGAATAGAAGCGCAGATTTATTTGAGCGAGACGCGACTCGAATACGCCTCCGCCTCCGAGCTGGAGAACCGCGCTCCTGTACGAAGCCTACAGGCCAACGATGTTTCCACGATGCTCCAAGTATTCAAGGTCACGGTGCAGCACGATTTTTTTTTTCACGATCCTGAACGAGTCCCGTTAAGCACAGTTCCCCGATTTATTCGTACGCGGCTGACGTTCCTTCCCCGCTCCTTTCTACCTTTCAATCGGATTCATAAAAAGACCAAGTTCATTTTTCGGACCTGGTTTAAATCCTCTCTCCAGCCACGTTGCCCTCCCACCAGTTTCTTCACTCCATTTAGAACCACAGAATATATACCAATCTTATCAGTCACTTTTTTTTAGAGAAACTCTTCTATAGATTTGACAACACTAATCAAATGCTCTTGCTCGAAGAAGTTTTAAATTTTAGTCGCCAAGTCGATTCGATGATATTCATTCGGCAACTGAACGAGATTAGGTTCTTCTTTTTTTTTTTTTTTTGTATTCGATTTACGAAGATATCTGATAAGATGATCGTTAGATCTCGGTAGAGCTCGAGACGAGGCGAGAAAGCACGCGGCACCGCACGTCCTTCCTCCGAGACGGTTGACCACCGACTGACAACAGCAGATCCTCACGCACCGCCGTTCTTCATCTTCATCCTTCCCGTCGGCTTCTGCTAACAGGCACTGTACGCCCCTTCATTCGACTTCTCCTCGAGCCGAGCGAGTTAGCTTTGTCGGCTAAGCATCGCTTCACGCTACTTTACTTTTTGGCGCGGTTCTCTTCCTCGTGGGAATCGAGCCGGCCGCTACTATTTCTTCCCTTAATTTTCATCGCTGTTTCGCCTCTCCGCCTCTCGTTCCTTCTTTCTTCTATCTCTTCATCTTGAAACCGTGTTCTTGGAGCTTCTAACCTGGTCAATAGAGACTTTACGTTGGTACATATTAATTATAGATATACATGAGATCACGCGTGATTTTCGGTTTTATTGTAATTGTTTAGCTTCAATGTTCCATATTGCTGATATTTGTGCCAATCCTGCTTACTCATATCCACCGTACAAGTGCTCAATTTTTATACCACGTTGTTTTTATTTTATACCCCGAGCACAATGTTTCAAATTTTTTTAGAAGATTTATCTAAAGTGACGCGTGTATAAAAAGCAAAGAAACTAAATTTGAATACCCACTGGTTTCAATAAAACAGTACATATTATGCGCATTGCAATATCGTGCATGTAATTTTATTAGTAAATTTATTACTGTAATTTATTAATTCAACTTCATATTAAATTACAATTTATACCTATTATTAATGTTTCTAGTAAAAATTTTACTTGCATTATTCTGGATTGTATAGCGAAAGGTAGGTGGTTTTTCTTTTTCTCCTCTTTGCTCCTCTCCTTTCAGCTCCAGGCTGTTGGTGGTTGGTTCGTGCCTCACGGGCAGCGTGGCGATTTGTTCCGATTTCTTTATGTCGCGATGAGAAACCGACCGATTAGCCGCGAAAAAGTTTCGCAGAGATTCTGTGATAGCGTTTAGCTCGACGTTCCGTTTAATGAGAAAATAGCGTTCGGTTTTAGCGCTCGCGCGAAGACTTCGATGCGCGGTTAGGCGATGTGCAGAGACGCGGTGATTTCAATGCGTGGAAATGATTGTCTCTCGAGCGTTGAAATTTCCCGAGCGTTAGACACTGAAGACTTTTACGCGTCCAGATCCCTAAATTCTTGTCATTTTTCGTCGTTCGATTCATTTTCATTCATTTTCGTCGTTTGATTATTTTTATTGCTTCGTTATCGTTGTTGCGCTCATTTTCAGTATCATTGTCACGATTTTTGCAGTAGTCATTGAAATCATTTTTTATTGATTACTTTCAGTAATTACGATTACAATTCTTGAGATAGTGATTATAATCATTTTTATCATTCTGACATTGTTACTGAGTTACTAGCAGTTACGAGGTTGTTATTTTGTGGTTTAATGACCGTCAGGTTACAATATTCTTGAAAGATGCTCGCTTCCGCCTTGTCAAATCAAACAATTGTATTTTTTGTCCTGCATTTCGAATGAACAACCTCGATTCTTCTAATTACATCACGGTTTAATGTTGCACAGTCCACGTATGTGTAATTATCGTTCTATACCAGAACTGTACTAGAACGTAATATGCATATAATAGGTTGAGATATCCGTTGATTACGTGGTGTAATATGTACGGTGGTTGATTAATAAAATTGGAGAGAATGAAATAACAGAACCAAGGTCCAGGACCGTGTTCATTGTATTCAACATTGATCAAAACAGTAGGTTACTCCAGTCTCGTCTTCGTATTATCCACGACGAGTAACGCTATTCCTAAGAGACGTTAATGATACTAGTTACGCACGAGCTTCAATGAAATGAATTATCGTTTCGCGCATGTGATATCGTTGCTGTTCTAACGGTAAAAAGAAGTTTCCACTTCCGTGAAACTTCTCATGCTGGACAACGAGGGTACGGGCACAGTGGGAGTGTAACGTGAACGAAATTTGTAGAATAATAATAAAATTGGCACGACGTGAAATTCTTACTATAACGCGACTTCATTACATTAACCGTAAAATTATTGTCAAATTTACTTTTTATTGTATTATATTTGGAATTTCATGTAAAATTAAATTCAAAATCTTACAGATTATATTTTACAAAAGTTCCTTGCTTAGAGATCACTGTAATCTCCAAAATTCTTGCACATTATTATTATATTAATCTAAACTGTGATAGCAACAGCACGACGATATACAACTACGTGCCTGGTTCTTAAACGTGGTTAATTATTTTGCATCATATTCGTACAACTACGACACATATTAGATAATAGTATTAATAGTAATAATATTGCTGTACACGAAAATAAACGATCGAAAGGATTTCCTACAACGGTTTGCCCACGAAGAACGAAGCGATTTTACTCCTCAAGCTTCTAATTTTAAATTATCGACGCAGCACATCGTATCGGTGATCATTTATATAGCATGTATCAAGAAGGCTTGGCGATTAATTTTCATTACGAGAAGCATCTTCGTTTCTCGTGTCTCCGTGTTCGCTTAATTACACGGCGATTTTCACGATATTGGCGTACGATTATTATTCAATGTTTGCTCGAACGCTTATTTTAATTAATTACACGATCACGTTACACGCACCGTGCAACATAGTTGCTCCTGCGCGATTTAATCGAAATTGCCACGATGGCAATGTCGATGAATCGGTATTATAGTAATTAAAGCGCATTTGTTCCTATACCTGGAAGAAATCTCCGTCGATCGAATCGATCTCGCCAAATTCAATCAACGTATGCATGTAATTACTGTCAAATCGTTCATACTTTGTCGCTTCTCTGCTGCGGTAACGTAATAAATCAATTGCCACGAATAACGATTTATTATCAGGAATTTTCGGCGGAACGTGCATGTGAATGTATTGCTTCGAGAGCCAGCGTTTCCCAAACCTTGGTCGCGTAACCTTGGATTTCTAACGTTGTGAAGTTTCTTTTCCATATACATAAGTTATGCGCGCGATGCACGTTTAGTAGGAATAAAAAGAAAAAAGTAGAAAAAGCGTAACGTAATCAGTAACTCGCACTTTCGATACCGAATGAAAAGATTACGCGAACACGCGATATCGTGACGCACACTATTACGATCGTAATGTTACGCGACCTGGAAAGAAAAATGCTGTTTTCGGCTTGTTAGATAATTCGTTGTAAGAAATATAAAAAGTGTGAAAAAGTAGATGTATAAAGTTTAAAAAATAGGAGAGCACGGAGAGCTCTGAGTAAAAGAATATTTCGATAAATTTAAAAGTTAGAATTTTTATTTCATCTTACGTTCCTTTAAAGAATCTTCCCCGGAATTCAAGAAAATTTTGAAATTTCAATTTTTTTAAATATTGAGTATTTATTGTTAAGAGAATGTCTGGCAATGAACAAATAATTTTTATTGAATTACGAATGCCAATCTATTAAGTTTAATCGATTAAACGCAAACGAACAGAAAATTGTCTTTCCCAAAATTAAATATCTAAAAAAGTAGATTTCTATCGTCGGTTATGTGACGGTTATGTGACGAGCCGATGCAGTTTCAATTCGTTTCAATCTCTCGTGGGAAGATTCTTCACAAAATTCCCCTCTTATCTTACCTTTAGCCCAAAGACTAACGGTACGACATCGAACGATCCCTCTCCATAAATTCTCCGTGATCGTTCTTAGCTATTAGTCGCGTTCACCGACAAGGGGGCGAGGAAAAAAAGAAAGAGGCAAGATACTGCACTAAAAAGGAAGAGGCTAGCAAAAAGGAAGTCTCCTAAGTTGATGACGCGTGTGCGTGTTGTCGTTAGGAAATAATTATTGCCACATCCTAAAAGGATTCGCACGATATACTCGGATTCTAATTATTTCGTTGAATCGCGTTTGCACAAAATAGAACCCGAACATTACGGTACGTTACCATGAAAAAGAAAAAAAAAAAAAAGAAAAGAAACAAAAAATGGTAAATGAAACGTTAGGCAGCTTCGTTCCAAGAATTTTTTAATTGCCTACGTCTGATAATTTTAACAAATTAGTCGCCCGTGTGAAAGTCAGTTTGATATTTCGAGGAAATTGAGTGTAATTAAAATTCTATTTGAAAGGAAGAATCGTTAAAAGAAACAAAGGAAACTGTTAGAAGATTCAGAACGAAAATTTTAATAATACTTCCAATAACAGACAATTCTTTTGCAATGTAACTATCTAAAACTCTTTCACTCAAGGATAAAATGAACTGAAAAAATTCCGATAACGTGCCAGAAATTAGAAATAAAATATTATAAAGATTCTAATAATACGAAATACAGAGCCTTGATGAAAAGGAAGTTTCACTTCAAAGGAAGAATTTTCCGTAGCCACTCGAAATGGTCAAAAAATTCTACGAAAACGTCACTAGGATCCACGCTTGATCCTTCGGCCCAGTTACAAGCAGAAATAACAACGAAATACTTGGGCCCGTGCAGTGGATCAAAGGAGAGGAGGGAACGAGAGTGGCCAGCGGGCATTATGACGGGAAAAACTGTGAGAATGCCCAGCCGGAATTTAAGTGGCGCGTTCCCCCGGTACCGAGAGTCGGCACGCTTAGAACTTAGTGAATAAACGCGAAACACGCTGTATATAATTGGAAAGGAAGACGGAAAGAGCCGAGCGGACGGACGTAAGAACGCGAGCCGGACGTTCGTGGATGCTCGCGTACAGGCCTCGCTAGAAAAACCGAAGACTGGTAAAGAGGGGAAAAATGAGCGCCAGGTAAAAAGGATTTCGGAGTGAAACGGAGACGAGCGAGACGGTAATTACGCCAACGTTTCGAACACGTCGGCCGCCCTCTCTCGTTCATGTCGGACGAAACACACAAGCAAATTAAATATCGACGCTGGAGAAATGGGGGTGGGGGTGGAGGTTTCTGACAAGGGAATGCCACGCGTTTTCGCCGTCGATAATTTCGCGTCCCATCGGACGTTTAAAATTGCCGTGTTCTTGTCCTGAGAACTGGTAAATTGCACGGATCGGTCTTCTTGTTGGCGCACGGGGTATTAATTTCGGCTAATATAATTTTGCGTGTAATTTCATGCAATTGCGTTACGAGAGTTTGTCTCGCGACGGGCAGATGATTTGTCGTTTGGAATTTCTGGACGCTTTGAAACACGTTCAACGCCACGTGTGCCAAATTTGATACACGGTGAATTAATCAGCATTATCGTGTTGCAGGAAAGCAATTGTTGTTATTTGTTACGCGCAAAATTTTCAACCCCCGAGAAGCTAAAAAATATTTTTAAAAAAGCAACTTTCACGTATTTTTGAAATTACCTAGCGTGTAAAATTTCCTTTGGCACGTACGGCCAATTTGGGACAATTTACTAAAAACTAATTTGACGCTGAACATTTCGTTTTTGATCTGCGGCAACTGCATTGCAGGGTAATTACGTCGTGAGCGATTGTTTCGTGGTTTGTTATTTATTCGAAGATATACCGTTCGAATTATTTTTGGCTTGATGCTTCAATATTTTGTTCTCGATTTGCAAGAATTGTTTCTTCGTGAACATAAAAAGAAGAACGTTTTGAAACTGTCGTTCTAATCTAACTAATATTGAAAAAATTAGAACTGAAACTTTCAACACAATCTACCGTTCAATTTACCGTGAGCTCCTCAATTAATGGAAATTTCAGTGAATGATTTCACTTTTGAAACAAAAACGATAAAAATTTCTGAAATATTACAAAATAAATATGTTTTATCTCGCTCTGCGTCGGTGCGTCGGATTCTTAGCTTCTGGATCGAAGATCTCGCGGCGACTCGCTGTTTATAGTCGATCGCGATCGCCATTCGGAGTTCCGTGAGCCTCTGTAAGCTCCCGTAAGCCCCGTAAACAGCCTACATTGTAATTTTCCTTTCTTGCCAATTAAAGGCTTAAGTGCAGCTGGATAATAAAGCTCAAGTCAATTGCGCAAATCAACACGACTAGCTTCTCTGACACGTCATTTCTCTATGCACTATGGAATGGTGCTTATCTGCCACTAACTCGAAGTTTACGTGATCCCTTGCTTATCTTATCAAGTGTCATTTCGAAAAGTAAAATCGGTCTTGAAAGATTTCTTGCAAACCGAGGAAAATTCAATTTTTACACTAATAAATCATTCTTAAGCAATTTATCCAATTTTCAATGGGTCTTCAAAGTTTTCGTTGTTTTACGCAGTGCAAATATTTAATAAAAAGATATTTAATAAAAAGTTATGACAAGATATATCAACTTCATTATAGCATGAACGAGGAACATTTGTTTCATACAAAATTTTTCTTTAAGCATGATACTCTATATAAATATACGTACTGATATTGACCTTGTTTCCACATCTTCATAGTAAGTCTAATAAATTCCACAAATGTCACTACGGGATAAAAATTTTTGAACACGCGAACTTCGCAAAATTGTAAAGCATAAAAGTTTTTAGAAAATGTCACTTCGGATATGCTGGATGGTAGGTATACACTTTCACTCGCTGCGATACATCTGTAACGAGTGGATGGAAAAAAGAAGAAGCTCGTATTATAAACTGGCGATTCGTTTTTTCTGACTGGATGTTTGAACAGCTAACTGAAAGAAATTAATCGAGGATTCTGCATTACAATCACGAAATGGCCACACAAATCACAGAGTCTTGCAGCCCCTTTAGATAGAAGCCAAAAAGTCGTTCAGCGTATCGGATACTCATTCAGAACGCATCGAAACGCGTCGATAAATCATACACTTCGTATAAATGACCCTCACGTAGGTCCGACGAATAATAAATTTTTACGTCTTGCGCGGACCTTTTCTTGCATCGTCACTGGCAAATGAATTTTCTGCCAGCTGGTCGATATAACGATATTTTGTTCTTCATTAAGGAAGCAGAGGGGGAGGGGGCAGGAACATTTGTATCTCTTAAACTGAATGCGCTCAAAGATAACTTATCCTTCGGACTTTTGCTTTATTCGAGGGGAAAAAAAAATCGCGAAGATCTTTTTGTCGTTTATTCGCGATTAAGGATTAAGACTGAACAAACCAGAACAGGAATGAATGCAATAAATGTGGAGCATTTATGAAGAGCAAACGTCGACTGTTGTAAAATACAAATATTGAAAATATGGATTTTGATATTGGAACAGTTTCAAAAAGAATTAGAATTCCTTTCCTATTTTTTACAATTAGAAAAATACTTGGATAAGTATTCGAAAACGTACTTTTGCAAAAATTGAAGTTCTCTGAATTCATAACTCGAAGAAACAAATTAACAATCATATGAAAAATTGAAATTTCTGTAGAACGAAGCTCCACGAAAATTTTTTATAAAAGAAAATTAAAACTGTGCGTTCAGATAAAAGAATCACGCGAGAATTTTAATTTCACAAAAATTTTTCAGCTTCTTACATGTAAGAAAATTGAACGATCATTCACCGTGAGATTATAAAGCACCTACGACAAAAACAAATTAATTGCAATCACAAATTCATCAGAGAGTCAACTATCTCGTCTCAATACTTGTCCAATGTAGCAACCACAAGTTTCTTTAATTTATTTAAGATATTTAATTCATTATTCGTGGCTTCTCAAAAACGAAAAAAAGATACCTCACCAATTAATAATTTCTCCTCCGTTGCAATCTACAGTGCAGCCATAAACTTCAGCTTCGCGCTTGCATCCTTGAATTTATTGCAATTCTACGCTCTTACATCCATTCGTCCATGGCCCTCACAATTTTCCTTACAGGTTTACAACATTCATGTACATTGCCATCCATAAATATTCTAAATTATAATGAAAAACTACTTCTCTTCTTCGTTAACTGTTTAATGTTTGCTTTACTTCTTTCGATAATTTAATATTTTAAATAAATTTAAACCTATAAAACGGAACAAATCAGAGAAGATTTTCTACTGAAACTGAAGATTCAACAACTGAGATTTCTCGAAGGTACAAATCCTTTCCAAGATCGATAACACTAATTATTACGATATATAGACAGAGTCATCAACAACCTAATCAATCTGGAAACGTTTCGAAAATTTGTAGAAATTAAAATATCTGAAAAATCTCATAAACTTAACGAGACCAAAGTTAATAATGTTAACATTGGAGGTTATTATTTATCAAAATTTCAAGAAACCTGCTTATAAGGTACTTGCAGCCAGTAATATATTAGCAATAATACGAACGCCTGCAAGTGATTTATAATATCGTTTATGCGTTTCTTCACGCGAGAATATTTCGCTATCGCCCGATCGTTACACATCGTGTATGCATATTTATGCGATCTCCCCCCTCCCGTGGACCACCCCTCAATCTGTCTCTTAAAATCGTCGAATCGAGGCAACTGTTGCACGAACACACGCATTCGCGATTATTCACTCAGTTTTCGAACGGGGGCGTCGTAAATAACATTTTTATCGGTCCAATACTCTTTCCTGCTAAACGAGGCATCGAGATAAAGGCCTCTACCTCCCCCCCCCCCATCGATAGATATAACCATTCGACGCGTCATAATGAATTCTTTTTGAGAGCGGTGGTTCGGCTCGGGCTCTTTCCAACGACTTCTCGATACGTCTCCGCCCTGTTCCAGTCTCCCTCGGTTCCCGTCATCGTCCTTATTATTATTATCATTAGCTCTAAGAAAGAAAAGGACGGAGAAGAAGAAGAAGGACGCCTCGCTTGGTAGCGAGAGCGTAGGGGGCGGCGTTGGCAGAGGGAAGCCGCGCGAGCGTTATTTCGCTCTGCTTGCATTCGCAACGCGAGAATTATCGATCGCTGCCGAGCATTGCATCATAAATTACTGTTTTTATCCGCGGGCCCCGATTTCGGGGCCCTTGCCACAACCGTCCAATCCCCTCTGCTTCTCAACATCCTTCTTCTCGATCTCTCTCTCTCTCTCTCTCCCGCGCGCGTCAAAGATCTGGAATATTAAAAGTCGCTGCTTCCTGCCTTGCCTCCGCCATTTTCTTCCGCCTGGTTGTTGCCGTGGAGTTGGTTTTTGTGCTTGTAGAATATTGATCTGATCTTTTGAAGATGAGAGGTTTGTAGTATATTGTAGTAGTCCATAAAAGAAGTTGAAGATTTAATCCTTGCACAGGCAACATTGACTCGAGATAATATAACACAATATAAAATAACATGACATAATATAAAATATTCATATTTTTATATTTTTTTGTATTAACTAATTTCGATTATTTTATCTATAAATATTTAACGCACGTTGTTAAAGTACACTCGTGCTTCTCCCTCGTTAATTGATTACGCGATTTATTCAAAAATGATTGCCTCGATAATTTGATCTTATCCGATCCATTTATTAGTATTAACATTTTTAAAATCACGTCGATAAACGTATGCTTGCCCGACATTGGTAATATAAGGTGCTTAAACGTGAAACTTCCTTCGGTTTATCTTGCGAGATTAATCTCAAGCAGTTGGAAACTCTGACTTCTGGTTTTGCAACTTTGTACATACAATTCCATTAATGCATAAAATTCTTCATCCTTTCTTCCGGCGAGGGATTTCAACATTGAATACCAAGAATATTTGTGTCGTAAATATCCAGAACGTTTCAAAGCCGAAAAGATTATTCGTACTTTTTCACCTGTCAGAGATTTATCTGCAGTATTAAAAGCCGCTCCTTCGTCCTGCTACCATGTTCAATGCTGCAATTTTAATTTTCTCGTTCACTTTAAGATATCGACGCACATCTTTATTAGCGCGTAAGCGTTTCCATCCCAACTTTGTACAAATTTAATCTCGAGCATTGAATATCTTCTGTTCGGTCATTATACAGAATGTTCCTGCAATCATAACTGTGCCATTAAATGCATAAAAATCTGTATTTTTTGAATTCTCATAACGAACGAGTATTTTATAGTAAAAACAATTCAGTACAAGAAATTATGATAGATTATTTGTTTGACAATCTACATTTCTGTAATAATCACAATAATTGGTTTTCTGATTGCTCTGTATATTGTATTTTGTCGAACCAACAATAAATATTTTACTCTCCGTCCAAATTTTACAATTTATCCGCATGTGCACAAAATTGTTTGAAATGAAAAATCACAAATGCAAATTTCACCACAATTGCACCATAAGTGACGTATTGTTCAATCATCTATGCTACATTAGAAAATATGTCAACACGTAAATACGTCGAGTGTTAAAATTCTTAAATACTATTGGAGCGATGGTATATTTTGTTTTTGGCATTTGCAAGAAGTTTTTCATCTGTGAATCAGGAATCTTTTCTACAAAATGGACCCCGGTTAATGGACCCCACGATCGCCTTCAGGGTGCTCGCGATCTCCGCGCGATTTCGCGTTTCGACGTGCAACGCCATTATCATCGCGTATCATCTCTCACCGTGGCGAGAGTTCGGTCCACGCGAGAATTATTATCGATGCTCGTTGATGCGCCCCGTTCTAAATAACAGTTTTTATGCGGTTTTTATCCCCTACCGTTTCCCCTCGCGGTCGGAGATTTATTTGAAAAATTTTTTGTTAAAATAAACGGATGGAAGACGGAAAATGAAAAAGAAAGAAGAGAGGTTCAATCCTTTTACCCGTCGGCTGGTTTGTTACTCTTGAAGATGACTGGTTCGTGTTATTAAATATATAAGAGTTACTAGATCGTTTCATAAATTTTGTCCTCTTCTATCAAACATTTGGCATGAATTTTTTTGCAGCAGAATATCGTGGATTTAATCGTGACTTGTGTGACCTAATCACATTGATTTAATCCTCATTTGAAATCCTATTTAAAGAAAGTTTTGTCACATTGATATTAACAAAAGTTATTCTTTAATACATAGAGCGTTATCACTAAGTTTTTATATTTTTATACTCGTTCATAGCAAAAATTAATCACGATTAACTTGAATTGTAGTCGAATCTAACGTTTTGCGTAGAAGTTTCCTCAAGAAATTTAAATATCTTTAAATAGAACGACAAACCAACGAAATCGACGAACGAACGAGTAAAAAGAACAATCAGGGATCAATGTTTCGTTCGTTGCTCGTTGTACGAATAAACTTTTATTCGAATATGATCCAGCACACAGGCACGCATAATCGCGCTGGTACTTTTGCCGTAGGTACCCCTTGCAGCCGGCTACGTGGCGGAATGCGTTGGTGAATACGCTTGGGTGGGTGATTTTTGCAGGGCCGTACCGGACCCCTTCCTTCCTCCTCTATCTTGCCGACTAAAATATTCGCGGTCGATCGCGGCACGCTCGACCAACTCGCCGTGGTTAATATATTTCCTGCACGACGAACGCGTCCGCGACGATCGTCGAAATTTATTCACCGGCAAGCGCAAGAAATATAACTCAATTTCTAATTGCTTGCGCGGACCGAAGAACCGGAGGAAGGTTCGGTGACCGTCGCGATTAATGCATTCCGTTCTTGGCCGCAAGAAGGGCTTTCTTATCCCGAATACATGGTCCTCCGTGGTGCACGAGAAGGGTTTCCGTTCGTGTGCAGAAAGCTTATTCGTTGATTTGAACTTGATAAGCTTCAATCCGACGTTTGATTATGAATGTAACGATATTCGCTCCGTTTTCTTCGTTTGCAGATAAAGATAAATCCAGGCGTTCCTTTGTTCTTGTGTCTCGTGAATTTTCAATTCCACGAGTCGGTAAAATCCATTCGATTTTATGTTGCCTAGAGGGGGAGGATTTTATTATTAATCCTTGTGTTCATTAAATACTATTATCCATCTGTGTGTTATCATTGATCGCTGTCATCGGTTTTATGTTTAACTGGGACGTATCTCTGTGATACGATGTATTCATAAATTTCTTTAATCCAATATATTGTTTTTGCCTTTCGATTTTAGTTGTCGACTGTTTCTGTTTGTCTATTTAGTCAATTTTATTATTTTCATCTTTGCTCGATAGATCGTTCCATTTTGGATTAAAACACACCAATCTGATGTGTAGCTAGGGTCCGCGGGTTTGCCAGGCCCGTGTAGTTACAAACAATAAGTAACCACCCCTTGCGGGTTTATTATCATTACTCTCCATTCGTCTATGAAATCGTTAAGCATTTGTAAATTACGTACACAGGAAAAATAATTCTTTCCAAGAATTCATCGAGTCTTCCAGGAAGATGAAGATGAGCGAGTAAACACTTGTAAGGAGAATGAAGAAGAAGGTTGACAAGTGGAAAATATTTTAGATCCTAGTATATACTGTATGTTTTACTGATTTGCAGTTTCAGAGAGATGGCGAAAGAGTCTGTTTGTAATTCTAGTTCTGTAAATATCGTTATTATAACTATCTTAATAAAAACTGATGAATATTTGTTATATAGTATATAGCATTGATACATCTACATATGATTATTATTAAAAAAAAAACTTTTTCTAAGAATTTATCAAGTCTTTGAAAACAACGAATGACTTAGCACCAATACAATGACATACTAATTACAATGATAAAATCTTAGAATCCATATAAGTTTAAAATATTGAAATTGTCAATTATATCAGAAAATTAAATTGTTTCGGAGAAACATAACTTCGAAAAATGAGACCCTTTACAAATTAGTGTGCCCGTATATTTTTATTTCAATCAATACAGCTAGATATTTCCTATAAAAACTACTCAGCCACTTGTACTGAATAATCATTTAGTATAAAGTGTCTCAACTAACACCTTCAATAATATTTCAGACATTAATCTTAAATGTTTCATCTTACACGTTTCGTTACATGTATAACAGAGCAGAAGAATTGCTTATAATCCCAGACTTCCATAAATATCAGAAACGCTGTGTCATACTTCATATTGATATTAATGCTCCGCTAGAACCCTCGATGGCTTTTTTTTCATACGTAAATATACAAAACTCTACAAGAGATATACAAGAATCTCCACTTAACAGAGAGTCTTCAAAGAGTGATGTCTCGAATGGTTTTCTCATATAATCGACTTACTTCAGGAAGAGGAGCAAGGATCGTTAAAGTCAAAACGACATTACCTTGATCATGGTTGAAGGATCTAAGAACGTTTCGAGTGTTTCATTACGGCCAGAAGGAAAGCAGATCGGCGTTTCCTGTTTTCGTTTTTAATGGGACGTTAACAGTCTTAATCGCCATATAAGTGTAGCCGCGGAGATACTTCAAAGTTGTTAAAGTTAGTGAGAAATAAAGTTTCGAGTAAAAAATGTTATAAAAATGTTCTTGTTTCTATTGCTAACTTTATGCCCTGATAGTAAACAGTGTAAAAAATGAATCAAAGTTTGGGATTCTCTTCAGATGCTATCAGCTTCGTTCGTTTTACTCTATCGAATCTAACATTTACAACGAAAGAAATAAGAATTTTGATAAAAAGATCACGATAACCAAACTGTGGACTTTTAGGAATCATTTGAAAGTGGAGAATAATTTACGAAAATCTGGAAAATACATGAAATGGAATAAAGTTTCCATTGATTTACATTCATAAAAATATGAACTTCCACAAATACCAATGCCATCTATTCAAGACTTGGGAATTGTAATATAATATAAAGACTGTTGACTAACGAAAGATGAAACTAGGTACCTAGAAACTGTCTTTTGTAACTGCGCTGCAAGTGCATCTGTCACACAATCAAGAGACTGAAGACAGATTAGGAAGAGCGTGTCGTCCTCGCAATCGATCGGACGTACGTAAAAATCCAAGTAGCGCGGTTAGTACGCTCCTGTTCTTCCGGAAAGATGCTCGAGGGCCCCTCGTTACGTTGCGTTGTTCGACAAGAAAATTTGCCTGCGAGCTTGAACCGCGCGTATCGCGCGCGTATGTACGTGTTCACGTATAAAACTCGTACAGACGATCGAGGATGCATACGTACAATGTGTACACCGGGCACGACGCACGGGCGCAACAACCGTCGCTGATTTATCGGTCGACATTTTTTCGGGGGATTTTTATTACGTTTTGATCTTTTCGCGCATACATTTTGCTGATGCCCGGCTACCCACCGGACGATTCAACGAGCGAGCGCGTGACACTCGAATCGCCTGGCAAAATCTCCCCTGCGTATAATCTGTTTGCATTTTTTCGAGAAATCCGGCTTCGTCGGCTTTCAGCCGTAAGCCTCCGCCGTGTGTGCTTACCGCGCTGATAATTCACCACGAGCCGCGAGATCTTTTAATAAGGCGATGTTAATCGGTGGATCGCTTAATTTCAGAGAGCGAAATATCTCATTTAAAACGGAGAACGTATTTGCGTGTCCTTGACGGCGGATCTGGCCAAATTGCCACCGGCAAGTTCAATTTCTTTTTATTATTCGACTTATTATACACGTAGAAACTTCTTGACGAATGCTGTTCTGGCCCAGAACAGGCCACAAGTAGGCGACTGTTACGACAGCCATAACTCACTCCAGCATCTGGCAAGGGATTTTATTGACGGTTGATGGAATTAGGTTATTGTGGAATAAACACGTATCCAGATAACGGCGAGAACAAATATATATTTATTTCGAGACTATACGTGCAACGTCTTTAGAAGTTGTTCGGTCCAGACAAGAAATGCGAGTGACCACGTGGAGTGGCATAGCAACAGGGAAGACACTCTGATAGTACCGCCACAGCGGAACAACAGTAAAAAATAGAAACAGAAAACTATAAAGTGGCGACATCCCTGAGCTCGTTAAGGTCAGCAATCGTTGACCACAACGATCAAGGCCATAAACATGCCGACTTTCCCAATTTCCCTGTCGTCCTTGCTAACTGCACCCCCTGCATGCAAGATGGGACTGGGGACATGGAAAGGATCGGCATGATCAACCAACGGAAAAACCCTCTAGAAGCCATCCTTGCCCGAGGTATAGAGGGAGTATGGCACTGTCACCTAATATAAACACAGCTCATCTCAGTCTGTTCACTCATACCTCATACAACAACTGTCACACAGTCAACAGTCAATCTGATATCGTTGTTAAATATACTTGTTTATCAAATATTCGCATCCATTATTCCAAACCTCTCTCCGACGGAAGTGAAAGGCCAAACGAGAGAACTATCGGCACGCACGAACATCACATCCACCGCGTTGTGCCCACACAAATGCAATTTCTATATCTTGTAGTTACATTTTCACAGTCAAAGTCACAAACGTATGTACGAACACGAATATGAAAGTTAAGAAAATTATTTTAGCACTTTTCAAACGCTATAAAACACACGGGTTAGAAAACAAGTGTTTTCTTCTCGTAGATCGTGCAAAAAAATCTGCGAAAAATGGAATGTAAACAAGTGCACTAATAATACGAGACGTATATAATTATTACATATATACATATACAAATTACAATACAATCTAACAGTAATTGTTATAAATTAATTACGAATAGAATCAAAAATATGAGGCAGTGCTCCTCTGTCGCATCGATAAACGAAAAAAAGAGAAAACTTTGATTAATTTTTTGAATAGAATTAACTTTTCATGAGATTAATTTCCATTAATCTTTCTTTCCAATAACTTCTATGAATCAAACAATTTCAATTTCGACAAGATATTGTTTCAAAATTATTATATGTTATTTTCGATAAGATAGAGTTCGTAGATAAGAATAGTTCTTTATTGTCAGTGAATTTCCCTGGCAACCGCATCGATTATCCTTTGAAAAGTGGCACTGTCTAAACCGCAGAACGATCTATCTCGCGGGAAGATGGACAACGATCTTCGTCGACGTAGAATATCGAACTCATCGTCTATTGGTGGTGGATTCACTTTGGCGTAATAAAGTGCCGCAAAGCCGCTGTAGATGAGAAGGGCCGCTGTCGCAAGCTGTTAAAGAATAAACATTTAGTTCTATTATTTTCTATATTAATCCTTGGACAATAGATGGTGTTATATCAAATTAGAAACAATTTTTTTTTAAATTGATTAATTTTGAAAAAAAATTTAACTTTATGATAGCAAATTATTCTCGTATACAACAAATTGAGACGTATTCATCTGTTTTAATTGTTTCTAATTTGACCCTAGTAATAATAAAGTAATTTAATTAACAGAATCGTTTGTCTTAATTGGTAATGAAATTACTTAACAAAGCACACTCTGTGTAAATATTACTACATGTCATATAACAATATTATCTTCAATAATAAAATTACATATAATATTTAGCAACTATTTTCTAGAATCGAAACGAAAAAATATCTTTCATGGTTAACATCATCGAGGAACATCGGTACTTTTAATTAATAGAGCGTTTCCAAGGAAACTCTGCTTACAATTAAAAAGATTAAATGATCGTCTCGCACGAAGTTTTAGAAATGCAAAAAAAAAATTGCTTCGAATAAATGAAAAGCCAACAATCTAACTCGTGACAGTATGAGGGATTTGATACTAACGGTGTTCGAGAGTTTTGCGGGTGGAAATGGAGCATTAAAATTACCGACGAGCGTCTAAATGCTCTGAAAAATTTCGTTAATGCAGAATATTACGTTTCTCCTTGGAAATGTGGTTTAAATCGTGACGCGGGAGATACCACGCACAAACACGGAAGTGGAGTACCGCATGGAGAACGCACGTACTCTATAAGCGTTTATTGTATAATAATCAATTTCGTATGCTCGGCTTGAGAATGTTTTTGCGGTTTAACCTGCTAACAACTTCTATGATTCTTCCTATTCGATTAAAATGAAATCATAATTATTCGTCATTTGCTACTATTACTCTGATCTAAGTTCGTATATCCTGTGATTAGATAAGAACTTGCTTCGACATACAGTAGTTTCTACTTTTATGTATTTGTCATGTATCTATAACAAGCGTTGGTTGATTGTTGGATGATCGTGTCTATTATAAAATTAGGTTCAAGTACGTTAAGTAGTACCTTCGTACGATTACAAGATATTAAAAGGAAAATTTGTTAAAAGGAGAAGTATTCTAATAAACGTAACGAGCAGATGCTAATACTTACGGCAAATAGCGTGTATAATTCGTAAGATGTAATTGAAACTTACTTGAAACACGGCCCAGAATTTATAACTACCCTCGTTTATCAGGAAATCGTAGTAACCGCCCCAATAATCGACTCTCCCGTTCTCCATGGCTTTCATAGCGTGTTCTTCATCCTCCATATGATTATCGTGATGATCATCGTCGTCATCCTGATACATGGACCCGTGGTCCTCGTGGTAACCACGTCGATACATTCGTGGATGTCTACGAAAGTCAAGCAGAAATAAATATTTATAATTTTACTTGAACACTTAAAATTTAAGTAATTAAATTACCCTGTGGATAACAATGATAAAGTTTATTTGAGTATAGAAGAAAATAGTAAAAATAGTAATACAATCAGAATAAGTTACAAAATTAAAATGAACACAGAATGAAACATAAGAAAATTTGCTACAATGAGAGAAAGATCTATTTTCTTCTTCTGGATACGAGATCAATGGTTAATCATATTAAATTTCATAAAAATAAGTTTTCAATGTAGTAACCTGTATGATTGTAGAGCAGTATTGATCGTCGAAGCATCTTCATATTCGTTGGTTTCCGGAAGTGCATCAACTTCGTCGAAAGTCAATTCACTTGCTGAAGCATGGGAAATGCAAGCAAGGAGCAGAAAACAGTGATAAACTAAATTTGTTTGTACTCTGTCTGAAATAGAAAAAACTTTTATTAGAGATAAGATCTATTAATGGTTATAAAATACATAATATTTCTATTCTAAATTTGTTTCTGTTCCAGTTCTATGTTTTTCATACTTATTCTATAAAATATAGTATATAGCAATTCTTATTGTATTGTACTGCAATTAAGCAAAAATTAATTATTACCACTTTCTATGTTATTTCAACTTAGTTTTCCATAAATCTAAAAATTACAAGTTTCCAAATGACTTGTATTATTTGGAGTTTATTTATCATAAGAGTAATCCAAGATGAATTTTAGAAAATTAATCATTACTCTATAATTTATTGGTCAGTGTGGCTTGTCAGCAGTATTTCGATTTACATGGACTATTTACACGTACACTGTTGACATTAAATACATTAGCGTATAGTAACTCTCGTCGTTACTGCTTCACTATTAAACAACGATAAATCATTACTAAATTTCTCATGTTGCACGCGATTCGCGGTTCACGTTAATTAAATTATAGAACTCTCACTGTTACTGTTCTACAAATGTACTGTTCTACAAATGAATTGTTCTGCAATTGATTATTGACAAATTTCTCACATCCTAAGAAGTTACATAGAATCTGCGAATAAATCGAGACCATACATCGAGCAATATCTACCCATAATTTTACTCGTTCGGTCGCACCAAGCTCTTCAAGGGATCCTCGTCGCTCGACAAATGGCACGTTCTCTGCCTCTCATTCGTGAACAAGTGTCTGTATACACTTTCAGTCAATTCTGCCTCACCGATTCATGGAAACGACAACGATTCACCGTTGACCGATCCCTCGATACGAACGTTTCATTCCTCGTGGTCTCGTGATCGCGAGTTCATCGATCTTGTAGCACCATGGAACGTGTATCGTTTGAAAAAGAAATTTTTCTTGACAAGGACCTCGGCCGAGGAACCGTCGATGATAAACTCCAAGAGGCGACTGAACGATTCGTGGGTCCAGTTCAAACATACTGTTCGGTTACTGGTAACTGTATCACCAGAAACGTTAAGCAAATCCAACGTGCAGCGCTAAAAGCCCTAATTGTTACAACTCTTACGCATCGTAACGTCGTCTAGGAAGATTTCACTCGTAAATTAGGTTACAGATCATTGTTCATTTTGAACGGTCGTATTTGACTTTTTAATCACGCTATTTGTCTTTTGACCCAAGTGTATGGTATCGAGTGATTGACTTTGATAAAAGTTTATCGATTGAGATGCGAAAGATATATTTGCACGCGTTAATTGTATTAATGTTTAACTGACTAAATCTACATCCAATAAGATTTCCATTGTCTAATAACTTTCTGTTCTTATTTCGGGTCTTCTCGTATAGAAGGAGACAATGATTTCTTTAAGTTAAATAAATATTTGATTATTAAATTGTAATTGTAAAAAATTAATTCTTTAAGTTAAATAAATATTCTATTGAAACTTCTGATCGATCATATTTTGAATCGAAACTTGAAATTTTGAAAAATAATAGAATCCAAGCGGAAGACGTAATAATGAAAAAAAATGTTAAATGAATCCTTGCAATTCAATGTTAAAAAGATAAAAACTGATTGAAAAAAAAGTGAAAATTAAATATTACATTGGTCTTTATCACATCCACTAATGGAGTGGTTATCCTGCTATTATATGAGGAGGGTACACTACACATAAATAAATATAATACGGGTACTATTTTTCGCTACATGTGTATTACTCTCTATTCATGTCGTCCCTCCTGTGTCAAAAAGAATTGTTTGCGTCAATCCTAAACACGGTAAACGACGCTACACTTGTAATATCGTTGTTTTAGCCAATTTGAGTCTTTAACTGTTTTCTGTCGTAATAAGGACTTAATGGCGAGAGATACGACTGGCAAATTGACGGAAAGTTTCTTTGAAATGAATGGAATTTTTGATGCCATCGAACAGAACAGTGGTAAGTGTATCTAGGCTAAAGAAAACACAAAGTTCGGAGCAGTTAGTCGAAGTCATCCTCACATCCTCCTACGGTATTAGGCCAGACGATTAGCAGCTTCATAAGCAAGTCCCGTTGAAACAATACTCTAAACCGGCGATAATTGCGACAGATATTTTTACTTAATGCCAGTTCAGTTAGAAACTGGGCGTGGTGCTTTTGACTTTGTCGAGCCTTTTTCATTCGTTCTAATTAGCACGGGATCGGATTTGTTTGGCTATTCAAGAACTGGCACGTTAAGAGAAATTAAAACGCAAGAAATGGAAAAAAGTTTGCAATACACACAAAACACACGAACTTTGGTTTATATATTTGCAAACCTATAAGACTTTCATGGAATTTAACGTGTACTGAATTATTAATCATTATTAATTACTTTCATAATTCTAGACTCAATGTAAGTATATGTATATCAAACTCTTTGATGATGAAAATTATTCATGATTAACTTGCAAACGAATATTTGAAACAGAATATGCCGCTTACATAATAAATAAATTTTGTAAATTAACTGGTCATTTTATTTAATATTCGTGTTATAAGTATCACAATATTACAATTCTAATACTATAGGATTGCATTAATCTAACATTATTTATAAATTGTAACTTATTAGTTTTGCTAACAGATATTACAAACTGTTAAATCATTGTCCAGGAGGGACGAGAAAAGAGGAACTCAAAATAAAATCAATAAATATTCATTTCCAGAGAAACAAGCGTAAACCATGCATTTCTCTCAAGCACGGAAAAAAGTGAATTCACGTGTAACGAGTATTCTCACGTATACAACTTAGGTACACGAAATCTGTAAGAGCATGGTACGAAACGAAATTTCGTATTCTATGTACATGATGAAATCAGGGAATCATACATGGGAAGAAAGCAGGGATAAGAGATGGTCGAAATGGCGTAATTGGTTAATCGGAATGCGAGACCATCAGAATTCTCGTGTCGTTTCCAGTAATTCTTTCGGATACCACCGATACTGACAAATTCCAGCTCGTTATCTCGCCAAAAACTTGCGCCACCGCTTGTAGTGCGATCGTAAGAAACAGCCATAACCGAATACGCCTGTTTCTTGGGAATTTAGGAACCAACAATGTTTTTGCTCGATGTTATTCGAATACCTAGAATTTTATTCAAATAATCAACAACGTATTGATTCTTATTCTTGCTGTGTACTTATTTAGTATTTGATTGTAATTTGGTATTATTATGATCGATTGTTCGTAATTAAATTGAGATAAGGAGATAATACTTCATTTGTAATTCTTTTTAATCAAATTTTATTTGATTAAACTATGAACGAAATTCCAAGAATTAGTTTATAATATGTCTTCCATCTAGATTCTATGACATTGTGAAATTTAAAGCAATTTAAGTTTATTGCTTGTACCGCAGTGATTAGAAATATCCTTATGAAGGAAACTAAAGGAAACTTAACTAGAACCAAGCGGGAAGTTTTATTTTACTACATAAATATTGTAACTGCTATATTTTAAATATTTTTTAATGTTCAATTTGAATTTTTCAATTTACTACTGACATTAAAATATAGCTCATTAGTAAGTTTAATTCAATACATTATAAGATGATCCATGGTAATTTTTACATAATCGAGTATTGTTTTCTTGTATTTCCTTCCTTCAAGCGATTTGATCAAATGGATCGTTAGCAAAAAATTTTTGTAGACTTTTATTGCATTTACAGGTCATTCATTCAGAGTTGAAGTGCACTGTAATTTAATGTGCTGTAAAATTTTGTATTTTCAAATAAATAGTGTATCAGAAGGATTTTTAATATTTACAAAAGCCTTACTTATAAAATAATACTTACACGTACAAAATTGTTGCTTGTACTGTAAAATTACAACATTACAGTGTTTTACAACTTAAGCCTTAATAAAATCTATATTACGTTCTTGCTTATTATCATAATACAAACAATTTAATTATTATCTTGCAAATTTTATAAAAAATATGTAGGTACTGTCATTCGTTCAAAATTAATTTTTTCCGTATGATCCTCCTATACTACGTGTTACTTCATTTCGATTGATGTGTCGATGCAGAGAGCAGTATGATTGCTAGATTTCATTTTTCAAAAAAGTCTATGAGTCAAAGATGGAATGGATAGATCAATTGATCTCGAACAAACGTATGTGAATTTCTTTAAAATTCTTCCAAAAATTGGCCATGGACTTGATTTAAAAATATCAATGATTCAAATATTCCTTACATGTCTCGCAAACTCACCGATCTGTAGTCAACCTCACTCTTAACAAACTAATTAAAAAAAGAAGAAAAGAAAAATCTCTAAGAAACCTTTCCATATTTCTCTGCGAAACTTTCGATACCTCGCAACACTTGCTCTCCAAAATCCCACCAGCTGAAATCGCTGTACGTCCTCGCATGATGATGATGATGATCCACAGCATCCGCCAAATGCGCTGGGAACGTGATCTTGTGCCTGGCGATACTCTTCAACACCAGCGCCGCGATGTAGATGATGAAATAAATGCTAAAGTACAGTGGAATGTACCAAAGCTTTTTGCCTATGTAATAATACGAGTATGGCTTCTTGTTCAGCCTCTGATCGTTCATTTCTTCTGCTGCCTCTATGTGCTCGTGGTGTTCAGGAATGTGATCGTAGATCACCTCGTGATGGAAGTCGTGATGATGATGACCGTAAGAATGGTCATCGTCGTTGTCAAAGGGAGGATGATCCAGATGACCGGAATACTCGATCGGTTTCGGTGCTGCGTCATTGTTGTAAGACGTATCAGGCGAATAATCGGTGTAGTCGGAGGACTCGTGATTGTGGGACGCGAAGTAGGAATCCGGTTTCTTGGAATCTGGTGGCTGAAAACGATGATTTATGTGACCTTTCGCGATGTACTGAGATTGCATCGTTGGAAGTATGTGGTATATATATTTTTGGGAAGTTACAGGCGTCGAGGTGCAAGTGTGTTCAATTTTAGAAAATTGTGGGACTATTTTTTATATATTTATTATAATGTTTGAGATGGCTAAATATCTTTGTAATGTATTGTAATTTTAACTTTTTTTTTATGTGTGTATACTTTCTAGGTCGATTCTTAATACGAAGTTTCAACACTGGTATGTAATCGAATTAGAATTTGACAGCTGGAAGCTTAATATGAATTGTAATTTATATTAAGTAGCAGAATTTGAGAAACAGTAAATGTCTCTATTTAATATAACCATTATTATTCCTATTTTAATACAATCATTGTATGATTTTAACGTAGTCAAAATTTCATTTATACTAAATTATAAAAATGATAGTTTAGTATCTCAATTGATTGATATTAAAATAGCATTAGTAAAAGTATCAAGATTAGTCACTTAATTGGTCAAATATAACTTAATTGGTTATATGTATTTTTAATGTTAAATCTCTTTTTATTAAGTATGACTTTGGAAAATGATTCAAGGAGATGTAGATTGAATTTCAAAGAGCAACTAGGACGTTTTAATATTCAAGAAATATTGTCCTTACCGTGTCACTTATCTCAGAATCTGCGTAATCGTCCATTGACATTGGCTTCGAGATCGGTTTGTCACTAAGGTAATCCGGCGGCTTTGAAATCGGCTTACTGCTCATGTAATCCGGCGGTTTGTAGTCGTAGCTCTCTGAAAATGTTGGCTTAGAAAAGTCGAATATATCCGAAGACGATGGACCGATTGATGGATCGATCGGTGGATCACTCGGACGACTCGCAGGTTTCGAGTTTTCCTTCACGTTGTTCGGTGGATCTTTGGATTTGAAGTTATTAATTGGTGCTGGATGGTATCTATCTTGAATCTGTTTCTTTGAGTTCAATTGCGCTATTAATTCATGATCTAATGTCGAGTATCTATAAATTAGAAAACATAAAAAGTATGTTACAATTTTTGATCCAAATTTAATTCATCATGATTTAATCGGTATTATTACCCAATTATAAAATATCTCGAATATGAATTCAAATTTTCTATCGATGTCAAATCATTTTTTAAATTTAAACTTAAATTCGCGATAAACTTTTATTCTAAATACAATTTTTGAATTAAATTTATATTTTAATATTGGAATATTTAAAAATTCCAATACTTTTACTTTCTTAGTTCGAATTTAAATAGATTTTCTGCCATACCTTCCACCAGGGAAATAATTAATCGCTTCGCCATTCTTCAGGTTCTGCACTTTCGGTGAAATATACACTGGTGACATAGTGATCGCGATGTTCTTGATGCTCCTACCTTCCGTTCCATTACTTTGTTACGTAGAAACAAACAAAAATATAGTGTTAATCTAATTATACTTCCTATGTCAAATTAGACATCTTAATTGTTAAATGATACAATGTCAAATCGCTGATAAAATATTGACTTTACATTATGAAAACACCAAAGACAGTTAGAAGTAAATATTACACTCAAGAAAAATGAGAAACATGTGGAAAGATGTTTCAATAGTCATGGTACGATCAGCAAAAAAGTAATTCTGCGAGAAAGAACAAATCACAAATGTAGGATAACATTTTTTTTATATCATTATGATGCTTTCATTTCAAGATTCGCGTATCATAATTATTGTCACTTTGTATATTACATCTATCAGCCATTTCACTTATATCGCACTAACATAAACCTAAATTTTCATCATCTTCCAACTCAGGAGTAGACTGTGAATATTTATGTATTTATATGAATACACTGCACATGGGTAATATATAAGAATACAATATAAAATATCCACAGTAAAGTACATGTTATAAAATTTAGAGAGAGTGTTCGTAAAAGTATGAACTTTTATTTAAAAAACCACGATCTATTGATCAATAATCTAACCTGACGATCCACTGATCGTTCCTTGTTTCCGGTTCCTCTTGACCATTTTTCGACACTTTCGCATATGACATCACTTGGGGTATGACAATCGACAGACTTGCTAAAAGCACCGAAATTAATGCGCGTATCATCTTCCACGATATCCAAAGATGAATGATCGAGGAACTTGGTTTCAAGTCTTCTATATAGACTCGTAACTGTACCTGTTCAGGGATAAGTTGCTAATTTATTGTCCAACTCCATTTTCACCTGCTGTCGTTACTTAACATCACTTATAATTTCCTCTCCTTTTTGCCTGAAAACATTCATGTTGATTTGGAAACAGAAATTCAAGTTCAGACGTTCTTTCTCTACCTTTTGTAAACGAAACGCGTGTTTCGTTTAAATTTTGTTTCGCCGAGCGAGACTGCTTTAGTGACAAAATATTTTCCAGGCGTGTGATGGTGTTAACCAGACGAAACGAGACTTGACAAAATTCTCCTAATTCTTTTTGCAAATTATTACACACCGTTACAAAGTGACTGAAATTGATGAAATGTAAACAGGAAGGATATGGATTATATCTGATCCATTCTTAATTAGAAATTGATTATTCAAACTTGAAAATTGATAGCAGAATTTATGATAAGAAATCTTTGAGACTTTATATCACGTAGATTTTGATATTAAAACTTATGGATGTGAGTTGCATACGTTCTTTTGGAAGGAAATTTCTTTCAAAATTTAGGCTCTTAACATTTACAGTAAAGTATTAAAAATTATTCTGCACTCGAGAATTTTTGGAAGGAATTTTCTTTTAAAAAGACAGCCTATACAGTTGCCTTAATTTCGACAACTGGATCATATTGTGCTATTTCTTCATTATATTGTGGAAGAGTTTGATGTAATAAGAAATAATTCTGATTATTTTTATTTTCGTTTATTTATCTATTCGAACTACGAGGGACCAGGATAATTTGTCTAATTATCCCGTTCATAAACGATGTAAATCAGTTATTGTACACTATGGAGACTCCTAATTACGCACTATTTCCTGCATAATTATATCACATGGTTCCCTTGGAAAACTGTCATTATTTTCTTATCATTTAATCATTTTATAATGTACTCATATTTGTTCTGATAGAATTTGCGTTTATATATTAATATTTTGTTTCTTTAGTCATTAAAAATAATTAATTACAATTTATAAATAATAAATTTGTATGAATAATGTTTGTACAAAATTGTATATGACTTTTGGGAATATATTAAACATTTTGATATATGATTTTATGAAAAAGATTTTATAATTAATATTGTTAGAGATGTTTGAGTATGTCACATTTTGTTAGAAAACAATTACATGTTTCATTAATATATCTTAACTAATTGATTAGTTATAAAATGTTAATTATTCCTATAGAATATTTTTAAGATTCATAGTATTGTTATTATTAATATTTTTTCGTAATACTGAATATTATATCTTCCATTATCATATTATGAGTATTTTAAGGTCATTAATTTATTTTGCATAATACTTTTAATAATAATATTTACTTGGTAATTTATTATTAAAAATATCTTTCTACTCTTTGTGTTTTTTTCCATTAATTGTACTATTAGTACTTAAAATAAAGTGCTGTCAATGATAATATGATTATGTTTATTATTGTTCACTATAATCTTTCGTAATAGCTCAGCATCTGAAACTACAATTTTGAATTAAAAATCTAAAATTCATTTTTTAAAAATACGCAGTTCGCATTTAAAAGTCTCTAACAACATTAATTATATAAATTTATGCAATAATTTGGCAATTTGGCATTTCCTATAATAATAGCAACTGTATTTATGCATAAAATTTTTACCAATTATTGCATGTATAAAAATTATGATAAATCATTTCTGAATATATCAATATATTGATATTATCTTGATCTTAGGAAAAAATATGTATAAAATAGGGATTTTACATTATTTTTAACAAGTAGAATAAAATTAATTCGATATCCGACATTGTGTGAAGTACATGCACGATGCTATTTGTTATGCAATAGTCCCGAAGAAATTTTTCGAGCAAGATCGATCTGAGTAAATAATTTCTACCACTTCAAATTATATTGCAATTATATTGTAATTATTCCAATAATAATAAATTCAATCATTATTTCAAATTTATTCGTAGTATACTTTAATATAAAGTAATATTAAATATTTTTATATCATTTGTAATCAATCATCTTTATGAAACTTTTCAAAATCATTTTCTGTCTTGAAATTTAAATTAAATATACTAACCAGATCTGAAAAGTCAATAACAACTGCTACAAAAATTCTCACATTTTCTACAAAATCAAACATGTTCGAATAATTATCAACAGTACAAAAACCTCGACATCCATCAAATATGTGTACAGTGTGAAAACGTACACACAGAATTACATTACATTTACATTCCTTACAATCTCATTTATATACGTCTTCAATGGTACAAAAGTATTTTCATGGTGAAGAACGAAGAAAAGAAAGAGTATCGAGATCTCTAGAGGAACTTTGTCACTTTTCGTCTTCTGGTTGCCTCTCTACAGTAACGTTACACCTAAATTCGTCACTTTCAAAACTTGGATTCGCCGTTCCGTTTTGTTTCGAGCACTCTTTCGCTCGGTCACATTCGTCAGTTTGCATTTTCTTCAATCTTTTCGCTCCAAATTTTTTCTTACTTTCTTCAGATGGCATTCTCTCGATTTTATCAAGATTTTTCGCATTATTGATAGCTTCTATGTTTCGTGTTTTCTCATTTTCTATTTCCTTCGAAGATTTTACACCATCATTATCTTTGATGAAAGCCTGGTTGTCAACTCCAGTTACATTATTCGATTCGTTCTTTTTGTCTTCATTGTTTGATTGTTTCTTCTCTTCTAAACCGATCTCGATGATACCATTTTCAAGACCATTTTGATTTTCCAAGTTTTTAGGTTTTTTCTTCACGATATCGTTACCTTCGACTTGTGGCCGTTTTTTGAGGTAAGCTACGTTGAAGATGTAGTACATTATACCGGTGATGAGAGTTATCACTGAGAAGATTCGATAGGTTGGTCGAGTGCCGAAGGCTTTCATTAGATATCCACCAATCAAGCTTCCTGAGCCTTTGCCTAGCATTAATAAATGATTACTATGTGAGAATAAAAGTAATAAGTGAAAGAGGTAAATGATTACTTCTGTGAATGAAATTGAAACAGAAATAAATTGCCAAATATTATTTTAGCAGAGATAATTACTTCTAAATGATTTAATTGATATCTGATGTCTGGTAAGAATGGAAAGCGAATGATTATTTACGAGATTACAATATAAAGAAATTATTGCATCGAATAGATTACTAATCTAAATAACTACGTAATCTAAATCATTGGAAAAAAAAGAATTCCTTACCAACTCCGTAATAAACTCCACCTAATAATCCCTGTATCGAACTGTCAGTGGTAGTAGTAGACAATTTCGCTGCATAAGTAACAGCGGCGGTGAAACTAAGTGACAAAGTGACTGATTCTAACGCTTCGAAGATAAGAGTATGCCAAGGATTGTATATCAATGAGTATCCTGTAAAATGAAAACAAATAAAAATTACAAGTAGTACAAAACAACTTAACAAATTTTACAGTCTATCATAAAAATTTAGAATCTTTTTCAAAGCTGCATTCTCCATTTTTTTTCTTGTCATTTCGTCCAATTTTGCAGCAACGCATAATTTAGTAGAACTTCCCGATTAAATATACTAACATCAATTTTCTCATTCTTTCATTTACATATGTATGTGATGCTCCGGCGTTATCATTAAGTCGAATCATACATTCCAAAATGTTAAGTGCGCCTAAATAAAGTTTCTTAATGGCCAGTCGTTTTTTTTCTTTTGCTCTTTTTAGTTTCATTGGGAAGAAAGAGTTCTACGTTTATCGTCAGTATCATGCAGATGATGTAGACTTGCGTTAAGAATTAAAAAGTTGAACGCTTACCGCAAAGTCTTATGGCGTAAAAAACGAAGCCTATAAAAAGTACATTTGCATGGCCGATCTTTGATATGATTGGACCAGATAGTACCAGTAATGGTATACCGGCAATACCGCCTACGGTTATGGTGATACCCATGAGTGATCTTGATCCTCCTAAATCTTGTATCAACCAAAAGAGGAACGATTCGATGTATCCCCAAGCAGTACCTGCAGAAAAAAAATTTATCTCGTAAAAGTCATCGACATACAACATGCGTTAAACTCATTAACCAAAGATATACTTTTGAAAAAAGATTACGCTTTTAAGAAACTGTTGCGTTTATAAATATTTAATACGTTGAGAGGAAAAACTGATGAGACTTTTTAATGATGTGCGTCTTGATTACTAGGTACTATAACTTCTCCAGTATTTATTTTATAAATGACTGTGAAAATTGTCTTGAACCTTTTTGCAGTTCTTGGAATTTTTAATTTCTTTTATTACCATTCAGTATCTTCATAAAAACAAATTATTAATGGAAACTACTAATGTTTAAGATAAACTTCGCATGAAATATTTAATGAAGAAAAAAAAAAGGAAATGAAAATACAATAAAAGGAAGATAATGCAATCACATTTGAAGCCTAATCGCTTAAAAAGTGTACGTAATTTCGCGGTATCGATGCGGAATGTCAATGTCACTGCAATTTCGTTAGTTGACCAGTGTGTGCCAAAGATTGGCGGAAATGAGCAATGATGAACATTGCGCAATTTACTCGAGCGTACATTTTTGCAAACTCATCAAGAATTGAGAATTCGCAGAATTCACAAACCAAACGACGATTTGTTTCTTGACTTTATGTTAAGTTGTTAATCTCACTAATCTGAGTATAAAAGAGAGAAAAGCAATTACAGAATTAAAAAATAAATACGTTAGCAAAAATATAATTGTAAAAGGAAAATCTGATATCACAATTTGCTATTCTGTCTGAGAATTAAAGCCAGGAAATATAAAATAAGGAAAACTTTCTTACCGAGGATGAAACAGGCGATGAAGAGAGCTGCAGCTTCGATGTTCCTCAATACCGTGAAAACGTCGCGGACTACATTCGTGGCTGGTGATTTGAATTCCAAATTAATGGCGAGCATTAACAATCCTGAAATTAGCTTCAGGCCTGCATACAGGTAAAATGCTGGCCTGGAAAATGTAGAATTTTTGAAAATTTATACAATCATGTGTAACAATTTTTATTTTAAAATGAAATGGAATTCAAATATTGTGTTACATTTGTTCGGTTCATACAATGAATTATTAATTATGATGTGACAATTAAAAAGAAGATAATTGAAGAATTGGGAAGAGAATAATTAAAAATGACAGAGGTAAAACTACTTTGTACTATTAAAAATTTATAGAAATAAGATGAAAAATGTTTCCAGAAATGAATCTTTACCTAAAATCCGTGTAACTTTTGCCAACGCTTGCATAATCGATAAGAAGTCCAGAAAGTGGTGATGATATCATACCACCGATACTGCCGTAAATCCTTTGAAGACCGTAATCGGCCTTTTGTTCGCGTAATATGGCGATCACTGCACCCTCGAACATAGCAAATGTGGTACCACCAATAACACCTGTAAATTAAATTATTATTTTAAGAAGTTTTGTACTTCGTTGATGCATACATAATTTAATCTGAAGAATTGTTTTAAATTTTAGTAGCAGATCTTTTATAATTCATATAATTATTTTATTACACTAAGTTTTCTATTTTAAAATAAAAATTGACTTAAATTTTGTAAAAGATTTTCTATATAATATCAAAAAATTAATTTTGCAAACAAATACTACAACTCAGTATGTCATGTCATATTTTATATTTTTGGCATAAAATAATTTTAAATTTTTCGTTCAGCCAGATTTAATAACTGTAATTCTACACGAAAGGTAGTCAACCTTTTTTACTGTCGCAATGTAACCTAACTAGTCCTATTTTATGCTGAAAACAGGTTCCATGTATTTTCCAACTAGCTTCGTGAAAAATACAAATTCAACAATATGACTGTAAACTGGTTTTCACTCAGAACTGCAAGGGCATTATACATTAATACATGATATTACATAATATTTCTCATTTAACTTTTTCTAAAATTTAAACAGTAATAATTAATTAAAAATACAAATCCGATAAAAAGAAAAACACTCACCGATGAACACTCTAATGGCGAAATACATCCAGAAAGTCAGTCCAACGTTATATTCGATCAATGTTTTTGTGTTCGAGCACATCTCCTTGCGAAGTGCTGTAACGACGCATCTTTTGCTACAATCTTCCGCATTCAGAGTCTTAAACGGCTCTGAGCTTAAAGAATAATTAAAAAGTGGTAGAGTCAGAGATATCCTGTCGGATTCCAGGTCAGGATTTCCGCAGGTAATCTTCTGAAATTCCTTTCCTGTCCATGCGATCTCTTCCGACAAATATCTTCGTCGTTTCATCTCATGATCTTCCTCCGTGGCTTCCAAAATTTTTAATTTCGATTTGTATGAATGATAATTCGTCGTTTCACTGTCACTATCCTGAATATTATAATGTAATAATTAATATACAAGGAATAGAATATAATGTATAATATAACGTAGAAAAAATAAAATAATAATTCAATTGAAGAAGAAACACGATTAATTTTTCATAGAAATTGGCAATAATAAACTTTTGTTTAAAGCATTTAATGACAGTAATGATAATAAAAAATAACATACAGGAACAATTGTAAAACATACAATATCAATATAAAATAAGACATAACAGTGAATCTTTCTTACTTTCGAAATAAGCGTTAAGTAATAATTTTCTTAAATTATTTTATAGTTATCTCCTATTTCTTTGAAACAGATAACTGAATATCTTTCAATCCAGTACTTTTTAATCTTATATACTTCACCTTGCGAGACACAATTGGATTGAAAGCGCAAAGTGTGCGATTCTCATATATTCTGTTCGACATGGCAGGATTTAGGGTTGACGTTTCGAAATCTTCGATAAAGCCCGACACGGTGCATGAAAACTCGTATAGTTGGTTCGATGGGAAAAAATACTCGTTTGCCGATAGTTGACGAATCGACGTCTTGAAATACTCGTTGTTTTTTAGTTTTCGGTGCTCTCTTAAATCATCTTCTATTTCCTACAAAAAATTACATTGAATGTTATTTATAATTCTGTTTGATAAAATTGTTTTATGACAATTGTACAATATTATAAAATATATAAATTTTTTTTAGTGAAACTGCATTATGTCAGAGTCAAATTCTCTTCTATTTGAATATATATTTCAACATAATATTATATCAAAACTAAAATTAATTTGATTTTTAATTTGATTAATTAAAAATAATAAAAACCGTCGATTTAATTCTTTAGTAACCAAGTTATTCATTGAAATTTGAAAGCATCCGTTTTATTGTCTCTAATAAAGACAATGATGTAATTTCACTATTTTGTTATTATTTTTTTATTTTTCTTTTAGTTAGAGGGCTACCTGGGGCATCTCATCTTGAGAAATTGAAAACTTGAATGAAGAATTCGCGCCTGTCTCCATGTTGTATCGTTTAATCGTGTACATCCTTGATGACAAAATTGACTGTACTTCGGTGTCATTATGAACGTCTAGACGACACATGTAACTATAAACGAATAAATTAAATGTTTTTAATTAGAAGCTGTAATGATGAATGTTGGTAGTTATCGTTGCATAAGATAATTTCAATTTGCTCGTGAATGAATTAAATTAACAAACAAATATCTGAAACAGTTCAGATGATAGTTTGAATCAATTAATTTGATTTTAAAATATTTCCTTTGTATTTTGCCTTTCATACAATAGATATTAAGGTAACTCAATCTAAATCCAAACTCTCACCTCAATGATATCAATTTTGGATCAACTCGTTAGAATATCATCCATATATCATAAACTTACAGTTACTTACTGCAGTCCAATATTTTTCATCAAGACGCGCGAAGGAAATTATTCTTAGATTCAATCTTCCAAAGAATATCGAATGATCAACAAGCAAAACTGGTTTGTATAAACGCAGAATCGTTCGAACATGCGTCCTTACCTACCCGCAACTCTCAATCCTGGTGGAGATCTTCGATTGCAAGCTCGTCTCGCAAGGATGATTCTCGCTCATGGTGTAAAGCAGCCCATTATTCCCTGTACAGCCGAGGTCCATAACGACTCTGTCTGGAAATTCCACGGTTATCCTACCAATCGGTACGAGCAGCAATAGTAGGGCCGCGACTCCGCCGAACGACGAGAACAGAGATAACAGGATCTGAATGAAAATATCGTTTCGACGATTTAGTTTTGCTTTTTTCCTTTTCTTGACTTCATCGCGAATCGAGTTAAAGATAAAATTTGAAGAAAGGTCATCTGTGCTCGGGAAACGAAATTCGTGTTTGGAGTTTTTCACTATATAAAAAATTTTAACAACGACAAACTTAAAAATGTGTAAAAATTAAACTAATATCATTGAACAGTGGAGAATAATAATTTCTTTGACTTTCTTCGTATTATATAAAAATTACTATTACAGATACTACCGCACTGTACGTAGAATGTCAGATAGTAAATGTTTGCTTTTCAACTAGATCTTATTTAGAGTTATTAATTTCATAATCGTAAAACACATTCGATCATTTATTTTCTTTCAATGTTTTGGAGTTTGCAATTGCTAACGCCGACAAAGTTATGAAACGATGAAACAGCAAAAAAACATTGATTTATAGTGTAATGGATGGTTAAAACTTTCATTTTAAAACGGCCTATACTTAGCAGCACCTTTTAACTCGAAAACGACATTTATTACATAACAACAATTTATAACTTATTCGAGTGGTGTTTAACGAAGTTTTACTTTGAAATTCCCCACGCGATCGGCGAACATTCCAGCCAAGGGTGGCATCACCATTGCGATCACCGGCGTTATAGCGCTCATTATGGCAGTTTCTTCCACGTTTATGCCAAGCTCTCTCATGTGTATCGTCAGATATGGATAAAGTACATAAAGCGCTGAAAACAATCATTGAAAAATAATTTATTATATGACGAAAAGTAATTTATCATGTTAGTTTTTATATTACGCAAAATATAACACTTTCAGGAGAGTTTGAAAACTTGAAAGAGGAGAACTAGAATACAACAGCAATTATATCTCATTCATGTCGTATTAAATATGTGTCTGATTTATAAACAAAATTGCTTTATATTGATGTTCGAAAATAATTGTAATAAAGTAACTGTTTTAATAAATAAACACAGGATTTTATAGAATAGTAAATATTCGTTCGAATTATTATGTAATATAAATATACATAAATAAATTGCTATCCATATGAGAAATTAGTGTAGTCACTATTAATTGTCAGTAAAGATGACCAAATATGAAGAAAACAAAACAAGAGAAGGAAATACCAGAATTTATTTTAAAAACATAATTTAAGATTTTATGAAATGCTAAAGTTGAGCTAACATTGCAATTTCTTCAGTCAAATTATTTATGAAGAAGTAAATGTAATCAAAGTAAGTTAGCAACGAGATATTATTTAACATATTTGTTAATGTTTAACATATCTTTTAACGTTGACTCTGGTGATTTAAAAAATTACTAAAAGACATTTACATATCTTAAGTAAAAGATACTAAAGAGACATTTACGACCTATTTTTAACTTTTGCTGACTGCAGAAAAATAATATATTCAAGCAAAATGTCTTTGGAATAAGCGATTATAACAAATTTAATATTAAATATAAAAAGAATAAACGTTAACAACAAAATTATTAGAGTTTAATGTCTCAATTGATTAATTGACGATTAAATAATTGAAAAAGAGATACTTACTCGATGCTTGAACGAAGAATATCATTTTAAGAGGTAACAACTCCTTGTGCCGGAAGTCTTTGATGATCCTCCGGAAGAAACTCTTGATCAGCATCATTCTGCTGTTTTGGAAGAACGATCAGTCGTGCTTAAGAGTTTCGTAAGTAATAACAGCGTATGCTTCCAATCAAATATTAAGAATGGCATCAAGCACCACGCATATTTTTTAACGATACTGCGTCACCGTTGCATGCTTCTTATTCCTGGTGAAAAGAAAGCGACCGTATTATTCATACAATTCTGACTGAACCATTGATAGATTATGATTAGATTATTTGTAAAACTTATAACTAATTTTCGGCATAAATTAATTGATTTATTATTTTGAGAAATACAGATTTATTGATGATTTATATTTATTTGCAAAACTAATGAATTAATTAATTTTGGTCGATCTCAAATAAAATTCCACTGATTCTGATGTTTCAAGGATTAAATATTTTTCCTAATATTTTTTCACATCATTCTCAAGTAGCGTTATGAAACATTAATGTGGACGAAGCGAGAGTAATCAAGGTTCACACATTGATGAATTTCGTCACAAAAAAGTATGTCAGGCTCTACCAAATCGATTGTGACATATTTATTTCGTGGTACATAATACCGTTGCTCACAGACGACCAACTTTGCACCTCCACTCGTGTCAATGCAATGCGTCAGCTGATTTTCCGTACATGACCATTGTACTGTACTACATTCGATAACCATTAGTTGATTATCGAACAGGTGTAAATATTCAAATGAACCTCGAGATTTGCCACGTTACACGGATATAACAAACCATTATCGAAAATGACTTGTGAAAAATAATATTAGACGAAGTTTATCATTAGACAATGAAAACTATATATTCCTTTCAGCGTTTGAACCTATATATGTAATTTATAAACCTATATATATGTAAGAAAAATTGCTCATTATGTACTATAAACCTATTTACCGATTGATTTATTTAAAAGAAAAATTAAATTAATTAATGCCGGATGAGAGAACACGATAGTAAGTATAAGGAAATAATAGAAGAGATAAATAGTAGTGTTCATTACGCTGTGCAATCTTATTTATGAAATTTTTAAAAAAGTTTCCAACTCCCAAAAAGAAATTCGTAATATTCGTGAATATTCAACTTATGTTACTATGAGTATTGCAGAATGTAACAAACAATTGTTACAGACAGAGGAAGAATTCAAAGAAATTCAATAAATGATATGTTGAACGTAACAATTTGACGTAAAGAAACTTCAAAGAACTCCCAAGTTCTTGTTTGACTGACACAATTTTGGTCATATACATAGCACTACTTTGGGAACGAAGATGTTTAAAACACGGGACTCTAAAAGATTCGTTATTGACAGTGGACAAGAAACGGTAGCCATGACAGTGGACGATGTGTTAATACAAATGTCATGACTTTTACATAACGGTTTTACAATTCACACTATGAGTGTTACGCTGTCGTATGTTAGTTTCCGCTTTGAAAGATCAATGGTGAGCAAGTATACGTGTCAAATTTAAGGTGGAGTTCCTAACTTGAAATTAAAAATGTTACTAAACAAACAATTTAAAAAATTACTCGAAAATTAAGGACATCTTTGAAAATACTTTAAGATACTTTTTTAATTTTAATAATGAATCTGATTGAGACTGCAGATTTTCATATCTTTCAAAGACCAAAAATACACGCGATGTAACAAACATATAAAATATTATAAATTATCCTTGTAATAATTAGCAGATAGAACAACTTTTTCACTTAAGTTCCAGTACGACCAGTTATGGTCATAAAAATATAAAAACGCAAGGAAATCCGCATCACACGTTATATTTCGAGTAAACTTTGCTTCATGTTTAATTCACTTTTTGATTTTACTCTCCGTCGTGTTTCTCCCTGCAACAGCCAAAGGAGAAATTCATATGGGGAATTCATCGAAACGGAAACTGTAGCATTAAAACGTGAAATATCATGGAAAGATATCGATTGGAAACGGTGAGATTGGGAAATGAATAATTCAAATTGACGTGTGTGACGGAAACCGCAGTATTGTAAGATAATAATTAAGCATGACAAGATTACATAATCCTGCATTTACGCGATAGATACCGGCTGACTATTCAATACGTTCAACCTTTTTTATTGTTTTGCTCGTGATTCATTGAAATTTGTACATTAACCTGCTCTAATTAGTTTATTGTTCTGTGTGTTCTTTTATGTTTCGTATATTTAGTACGTGACTTTTTTTTATTGAAATAGTATTACGTCTCTTATGAAAATTTTATGCCATTAATTATTATTGCCAATCGAATGTCTTTAAATTTAACTTAAAATCGACTCAAATGTAGTTCCTTCATACTTAAAAAATGCAGCAAAATTATTTAAATGAAACTGAACGTAATTTTCAAATTGTCGACTCGAATTCAATTAAGTTGAAATACTCCGTAAATGGAGTATATTTAAAAGATTTCACGATATCGTACGATTAAATGGCATTCTTCGCGTCGCGTTGCGTCGTTCGCTTGAATTTTGTGTTTCCTTTATCGAATTGCTGATTGTTTCCAAAGCTCTCGATAACGGTGTCGCTTGTTCACGAAGTTCAAGAAGTATTCCGTAAACCGAGTCTCGGATATCGGTGTATGTTTTACAAACTGGTCGATAGACGTATTTTCATTTTACGACGTGTATTGCTACTTGCCCAATCACCTGCAAATCAAATGTCGTTGCCACGATAAAAACATTGCGTTTCAAAGCATTACAAATATGTAATTGTCATTTGCATTCTAACAATAAAAAGAAACTCGCAATGCGTAACTTTATTATAGACGTAAAATAAAAAAATTTATTGCTTTTAATTTTATTTTAAATTTGCTTTTATTGCTTTCAATCCTATATCCAATGATTGAAATAGAATGCCCATTAACAGAATCATCGATCAATAAAATGTTTGTAAGAAAAAGATTGGAAAACAGAAATAAAAATCGAAAGAAATTGTCACAGTTTTGTTTTTTAAAAATTTTTATTCCTGTTTAATTATGAAAAAACACATAACCACTCAGATTACAGGAAATGTGATGGATCGAATAGTTGCACGATGTTAATTTAATCTATTACTCATGTATGTTAATTCATGATTATTTCTAATTTATGTGAGATAGATAATCAAAGCTGGTGTAGCAAATTACGGTAGAGCAAACTATAATCCTTTCGATCGACGTGATTCTGCCTTCCAAAAAGAATTAAATAGATTAATGATAGAATGTAATCTATTGACGATATAATGTACTCTAAAAAAATGTCTAAAGACGTGTGAAGTTATTTTAAACTTTCCAAAATTTAAAATTTACCTTTGTTTTTTGTAAAATTATAAAGCTTTGCAAATATTATTCTTCCACTGAATTAATAATAATAAATTATCTTATATAAGAAGAATAAGTTCGTCCATGATGCAAGATTCAAATCAATTTTACAGATTACAATTAAAATCATAAAAAGTTCACTGTCTATCTCATAATATAATTTTTATTGCGTTATAAGACAATATATATGTAATAAATAAAAAAAACTTTTAATTAGTTTATGAAATACACTAGAATTTTAAAGTGTACATATATAATAATATTAACTTGTATACCTAATTTATAGAATTTTATGAATTGTTGTAATCTACTACTTGGTGAATTATAATGCAAAAAGATTCCGCCTTATTTATACCATTTTCCACATAAAACAAGAATTCACTATGAATATTTAAAAAACTATGCATATTCAAATTTTTATAAATTACAGATTTCTTTCATTTATTAAAGATTGTACTGTATTTTAAATGCTTTAGATTGTACCACACTTATTGTTAAATACTTCATGCGTTCTATGCATTCTTGTATTTTTAAACTTTCCACAAATACGCGAGAATGCTCATATCTATGATACTTGTCATCGATCAATACCGATTAAGAAACAAAAAAACAATGCAGTGTTAAATAAAGCATCACTACAATCGAACGAAACATTGGCGAGACATAAACTTCTTCTGCTTGATTACGAAACAATCGCAACTGGCAAGCAAATTCCATACATTTTCACAAGGAAACTATCCATGACTCTTCTCCAGAGAGGAATTACAGCAATCAATACCGTATCTCCACTACGACCACGACTAACGACTCTGTGCAACTCTCTTTGAAACACCACCAATCGAGATATGTGTCGAGATATACACGGGTTCTATAAATTTTTCCATTTTTTTTCCCTTTCATATCATGCCGCGGAATGGTGACATAACGAATTGAAGGCCGCGATGATATTTATGTGCAACACGGCGCCCGTTTCCGGAGGCTCGAAGAATGCTAATTTCAGCGTTGTAAAAAAAAAAAAACAAGAGTTCAAAGGAGCTCTTAGATTTTATTCTTTCGTTAATTTATTTTGCTCGTAATTTCCTTTATCTCTTTTCTGTGTATTTATTTTATTCTCTCCTCTTTTTATAAGTATAGAAGATTATCTTGGAGAATTCCTTATCTTCTCTAGTAATTTTACAAATTATTCTAGATGTTTTTTCAGACATAAAAGAGGAAATTTCTTTTACTGTAGTATTATACTTTCTATCATATTACTTATTTGGAATAAGATAGATGTTTAAAGTGAAAGGGAATTAATGGTACACTATTTGAGAATATAGTACATTGAATTGTCGTAAATTGTCCATTGACAGTTGCTGTTTGCTCAGATTTTAGAATATCGCAAATATTATAAATATATATTGATTATAATTTCATTTATAATTAGCGCTATTAGATATTGAGTCCTGTGATTACAATAGTAGACACAAGAAAGTCTATATAGAATAAACGAACGAACGATGTCTGGTACAAAAGATTCACAAACAATCACTATACAATGTAATGCAATTATTATGCATCAGTAATCTAGTGTAATTACTATGCATCGATAGATAAAGCAATAGAAGTAGATATCTAGTAATAAGCAAGTGATTATCTGCCCAATGTTGCAATATTTTAACATCAACTGAAACTTTCACCTGCAGAAATTCGATGTAATTGGAATTGAGATCTATTCGTATCTCTAAGAACTCAAAACATTTTCATCTGATTATGAATTTAGAATACTCGCGTGATTTTGATATGAATTTAAATTTTGAAAAGATGTGACTTATAATCAAAATTATTAATTTCTGCTAAAATATAAATCGAAAGAAAGGCTAGAAAATGTAACATTATACAATACAATCGGTACAAATTGTATTGTACAATAAAATTGCATTATACAGTAAAAACTTTTGAAATTTATTTTTAATAATTATATGAAAATGATGTGAGATTCATTGTTGGAAAATAGTATTAGATGACTCTGAAGTATTTGTACAAATGAAAAATAATTGAACGACACGTTGCACTTACTTCAAGAACTGCCAGATTCTTAGAATTTTTTCCATTACATAACTTCTCTGCCAACAAAAATATATAACAAAACATATAACATTCTACTAATCCCAAGCGAAATCTTTTTGACTCTAACAAAATTAATAATAGTTCTACAAATAGACTATATATACAATCTATTTATAGTAATGCAAAACAGACTACTGAATTACTAATAATAAATAATCTCTTTGAAAGCTATGAATATTTATGAAGACTTGAAACACGTTTCTCTCTTTTTCCCTTTCTCTTCCTTTTTATACACCTTCTCACATTCCTTAGAAATATTTCCTTACATTTCTCGTATTCTCTTCCGACTGTTGTATTTATGAGCAGTTCCCTAACGATACTGAATTGACCATGTTACTATATAGTTGATTTAAAAGATATTCTATTATGTTCGAAGGCGATGATGTAATGGTATAATATCATCCTTCATAATTTGAACTAATTCAGAAGTTTCATGTAAACGCGTGATACTTTTGTCTTTAAAAATTTGTTTTTCCAAAAACTTAATATTGTACTCTTAACAGACATCGAATACACTTTAAGTTTTTCTTACTCGAATTGTATATCAAAGATTTGTAAAAATACAATCAATTCGTACGACGCTCAAAATTAAAAGCAAACAAATTACGTGTTACTCGAATACATTATTTCCATCACTTTTGCCAAGATCTTTCTGTAATATTTTTGTCATTTTTGACTTTGAGCAAAAATTAGCTTCTAATTTAAGTTGCTAATTGCTGCTGAATTTGGTAAAAAAAGTTGAAGTATATTTTAAATGTTATAATAATTACATCGTCCTGAATATTTTTTATATTTTTATTTCTAATTTTCTATAAGTGCACAAAAATTCACAGTCTGCCAACAGCCAACCTTATCGTTATTTTATCGTTTCTGTTGAAAAAAATAAAAAGCAAAAAACAAAGAGAAACCGGAAAAAATATATTAAAGCTATTCGATCGAAAAATAATAATTTTTTCGGCGTAGTTTATCTCTTCCGCTCCTTTCCATCAGGAGACGTGTCTTGGTAGACGAAGCGATCCGGCAATGGATTACGAGCACAGTAATTACCGCGAATTGTCAGCGTTGTCGGAGCTGAATGTTGGCCCATTACAAATGTAATTGCATAACTCGTGCAACGTCGGAGTTTGTGGACGAGCCGAGTGCTAAGTATCCTCTTCCTGAAAGATTCTAGTTCTCTTCTTTTTCTCTGTCCCTTTTTCTTCTGTTTTTTAAATATTTTCCAACGCCATCGACAAAAGAACAGGAAAAAATGCGAAAAATTTATATGGAAGATGAAAAATATAGATAGATGCATGACATTAGTTATACTAGACACGTTCCTGATTATTTTTTAAAAATTTCCGTGTTGACTCGAGTATATATATATATATATATATATATATATATATATATCGTAATAAGCGTTATCTTATGTAATCCGATCTTAGTAAGAATGATTTATGTATAACAGTACGATATAAAAATGAAAATAACACTGGACATAGAGAGCGTTGAAGTGAATCTTTTAACAAATATAATTTGTATTGCTAACAAGTTTGCTAGATAAATTGAAGGACAACATTGTAAATAAAAATTTTGAAATTGAAATGGAATTAACTAAACTAAAATTTTTTATTTTAAATAAAATTAATTAAAATACAGTTATCACTAATAAATTCATGTAATCGGAGCGACAGTCCTGTAAGTTTTTTCTTCTTTTTTTTTTTTTAAACACTATATATGCATCGACAGTGTAAACGAAAAAGTTGTATTAATTTTCTTGATTATATTTATCTTATATATTAATTTTTCGAATTGGTAGACCAACTAGAAGCCTCTCTCCTAAATCATCCCTTATAGTAAGACACTGTAACATGTCGGTAATGTTCAATTAAAAGATCGATAGTTAGTTTCAATGGCGATCCAACTCGGGAGGAACATTGATGCCAAAGCAAGGACGAGTTTTTGTAATCATTTACGACCCTAATGTGACACATTCGTAAAGACGAACAGAGCTCAAGTAGTACGGAAGCGTTGTGGCTCAGCAACCCGGTACACGTTTTCTATTCAAGGCTTGGCACGCGTTACATATGGGGGCTCGTAAGACGAGTATGGCGTTCTCATACTCATTTCAGCTCCTTGACACGGTCAGAAAGATAGAATTCAGACCGGAATTCAAACGAACGAATTTTCGAGCTTATTTTATGTAATTACTTTATTTTATATAATTTTTCATTTTTTGCGCGATAATTTATTAATTGGTAACATTAGTTAAAATATTCCAAATTTTACACTACTATCTTAAACTGCTAAAAATTGAATTCTACCATCTTCAGCACACCCAAAATAATATTATTACGTTAAATTTTATTATTTTTTTGATATTCTACAATTGGTAACAAATCTTCAATACTTATGTCATTAATAACAAGTCAAATTATATTATTTAAAAGCACTCATACCTATCGAGTTTAAAATATACAAGAAAAAAAAATAGAAGGTAAGAGTGAGAGAAAAAATAAAACAAAAAGACATGTAGGTCGACGTATCGCAAATTTGAAGCAATTTAACCCGATCCTTAACAATCCCCATTACAACGTATTATCTTATTGTCACGTGAAAATGGAATAATGAAGACATCTGTAAAAAAAGATGACGGTGCACGTATACCGTAATAAGAAATTCGAGTATCGATTATTATCACTTTCCAGCAATTGAAACAATCAAGAATCAAATTTTATTCCGCGTTTTTTTCCTTTGTTCGTCATTACTGTGAATTTATCAAACATCTGTTTCTGTTTAAAAATCAATTGGGAATTTTTCCTGAATTCTCATTCACGTATTTATTATCTGTGTAAATTTAGTTTGTACAGATTTACAATCTGTAAACGTGAAAAGCAAGAGTTTCAGACACGATCTTGCTAAATTTTTCTTTTAACGTGGTACAGGCAAATGTATTGTAAAATGACTCCTCGTTACATAATTCTAATTCTTAGACTTTTTTCTCGTGTGATTATTCGATCGTATTGCATCGACGTACCCGATGTTTTACACGGCGAGATCGATTAAAGTAAAGCAGCATTGCAACCTGATCTTTGAATTTTAAAGTAAAATTTTTAAAAGTTCGAGTAATTAATTATAATAACTTCAATTTGGAGCTATTAGTTTGTGATATGTATATGTAAATGATTATAATTGATATGATATAATAAAAATAAGTAAATCTATATGACTAAATAAAAATCGGACGCTTTAATTTGAAATTGAACTTTATCAAAGAATGTACTTCATATTTCGATATTCATGTTTGATTTAATTTAGAGAGTAGATGTGTTTGAAAATTTAAGAAAGAAAAAGGAAAGTACAATTATTTACGACCGAATAAGAGTCATTAAGTCATTACGAAACTGAACATAAAACCTATTTAGTAATAAATTTCTACTTTTCATTTCCAATTTTATGCACTTAAATTGAAAAAAAGAGAGAGAAAAAAAGTCGAGGAAATTCTGAATGTCCAATATACAAATGTTCATTAAATTTATTAATTCAGTGGTTTCCCGAATGTATGTAATGTAAAAATTAAAATCTGCAAGGAAAAATATTTAATTCTCGACTATTGAATGAGTAACTTAGAGTTGTTTAAACATCGAAATAGGTACAAAAAGTATAGAATAATGAATAATGCTTTTGAAGATAGCTATTAGAATGACATTATCGCCTGAGCTAATTATGATTCACGATAATGAGATAGTCGATCGTTCATTACAACATTGTGTTTAGGTAACAAAGGTGGGCCAATATACTAACTTCTAAGACTCTTCTATGTATGCATACACATGAATCTTAACGATAATTAATTTGTAGCAGGAATTTTAATGAATGTAACAAAATCACAAAAATTTTTTGTTGCTGATAGAAAGGATAAACAGTAAAGGAATATTTGACTCTGTTTTTTATTATTGCCTCACTTTAATCTATTATATTTTATATTATTCTTTTTTGGGAAGAATTAAAAATTAAAAATGTAGTTTCATCTCTTTCTTTCTTACATCATTTCTACTTTATCTTAGTTTTCCTAAATTTGTTATTTGAGCATTGTAATTTTTATAAGAATTAATTGATTTACCCTTTCTCTGACACATAAGAGTAATACCTCGTTATTTTATTTTATCGTTCCTTTCTCTCGCTGTGGTGTCGGTTTGCTAATCTTTCTGACATAGATTTCTAACAATAAGCAAAATCTATCGTTATGCAAACCCAGTGACAATAGTTACCAAATACCATGTAGATTTACGAGTTTCTCTCATGACAACGAAATATTTTATCAATTATGCATAATAATTACAAAGATTTAAACGTGTAATTTTCACATTTCAAGCACATTTTCACATTACAACTTTAGTTAATAACTTCAACTTTTTATTTCCGCAAATTGAAATTTATGTGTATTTTCATAAACACGGTAAACTTCGAGCAATTAATTTTCTACATTTTTTCCAATACTTATCGAATAATACAATCGCGATAAAATAAAACTACGAGTTGTCTTGACCCAAATAAACTAATTTATTATAATGTTAGGAATATTATAGTTTCTTGAAATTCCTAGATGAGACAATATTAAACGAGTCTTTTCAAAACGTCCTCTTCCAATAGGCAAAAGATAGAACAATATGAATCGATCGATAAAAAATTGCAAATAAAATGTCGCATGGTCCTTAATCAGTTAAGACGCACGAATAGAAGGATCTACAGAAATTGAGGACAAGAGAATGATCTGAAAGTTACGAACTGCAATAGTTTCATCGTTAGAAGGAGAAAAAGAAAAAAAAATGATCGACGAGTCGGATCGATTTCGATTTTGCTTTCACTGTTACAAACACGACGCCGTCGAACCGGGTCAAGTGTATTCAACAACTATTATAGCTTCTATGTTGCTCCGAATGTAAGTACCTCCGGAGTGCATACAAAGGAACTCAGAAATTACGTTGTTAGTAGTCCGCGACACGCGTCACCGTGGATCACAGAGTGGCTGCGATCGTCCGATCTGCGTCATTGATCAATGCTCCGAATGATGCGCCACTCAAAACAATTAGAGGATCACGTTTTTGGATAATGCACCCGGGTGAAACAAATACCGGTGATGAATTGAATTGTCACGGAAATCATTCAACCGATGTTATTAGAATGTATTAGTCTCTGGTATTATTATTTGTTGCCATGTACACGCGCAATCAAAAATCTTAGGATAATTGTTAGAGCAGAGTGTTTTAAGATATTTAAAAAAAATGAAAAGCTCTAAGGAAGTTTGAAATAATTAATACTTAAATTCCTGTATGTCTCAATTAAATGGAGGTAAGTTTAGAGCAGGACTGATTAAATAAAACATTGGCTATTCCTCGTGCACTTCATTCGTTTGTGTATATTATAGTCTCAAGTTTTTAGAAAATTACGATGAACAAATTCTGCACAGAACTCAAACTGCAATCAAATAAGTCGAATAAAATGATTGGCACATACTTTATATATCGATTTTTGTCACGAATCATCGATCTTCTTAAACGTATTCAGTCATTATATAAGATCTTTTTATCACAAGTAACGATATTCAGAAACAGAATCTATTTATTTCTTTGAAGTAACCAGAGATCATTTTCATTCGTCTAAACTTCTGTGTATAATTTAACTCGCGTAAAATCCGTTCGTCCATTTTCTTTGCCTTTCCTATTTGTACTAAGTTTAGCAAAGAACTCGTCGTGTCTGTTTAAAACGTTATTTTCTTTCCTTGGAACTTTTTTATTTTTCTAGTCTTCCTCCTGATTTATTTAAAAAAAAAAACTATCCTTGAATTTCATAAATCAATATTGAACTCTTTTAATTTTTTCCAGAAGAACCTACAAATAATCCCAAACGTGCAAGTTGCTCCAAACTTTCCCTGCTCCACTTTATTAGACTTCCGGAAGCTCCGATCCACGAAACTCTAACCTTCAAGTGAAAATGGCAAATGAGAATAGAAGATCTTAAAATTCATCGAATGTCGTGTCAGAGGTGATCACGTTGAAAACCGTCGCTTTATTAAAAATTCTTGTCTATTAGCTTCGCTACGACTGTGGAGTCTGTCGAGAGTATTGAAAGGAACTCACAAATTACATTATTAGTACCCTCGAACACGCGTCACCATCGCTGGAGACGAGCGTTGACAATTTGTACGTCATCGATGAATGCCACTTATGTACCTTTTATGACGCTTCTTTTGCCCGTGGACAAAATTTTGCCAGATTTCGCTACGTAGTGTTCAAATATCGGATTAACGATAACACCGTGACTAAATTCACCAAGGAAAAATGGACGAAGATGAATTCAATTCAACTTCAAGTTTCAAAATTGAAAAAATATTGCATAATTCTATATTAATTTATGTTAGACAATTAGTCATTTATGCAGTTATCGCTGCTCTTAGTTTTCAGATCTTAAAAAGAAGATTCTGTTTCTTAATTGTTATGGATATGTGACTACTATTAAATAGAATTAAAAAAAAAAGATTTCTTGGTTTGTTCCACTAAATATTCACTTGATATTATTTTAATTGAATTTTAATTACTTTTTGAAAAATAAAATAAAATGATTGTTAGTGATTAAAATATATTTACATTGGATAATAACTTGATACGAATCTTCATATTTGAAGTTTGGATATGTTTTCAATAGATTTATTTAGACAATAACTTGTAATTTTTAATCTATTATTCTGTTATTAAAGAGTATGCGATTTAAAAACTAAAAATTATTTTAGAATAAATTTTTTAATTAATAATTACTTCATGAAGTAAAGCTAACAATTACAATTTCGTGAATCAGTCTCAATCTTCACAAAGCGATTCTTCTAATTTAATAAAACTCTGTTATTAGATTTGTACCAAAAATTATTTCAAAATGAACCTACATTATATTACAATGAAACGAAGCTAAAAAATTACGATTCTGCGAGTCAGTCTCAATTTTCACAAATCGATTTCGCTGTACCTACAACCCGGCAGCTCAACGCACAGAAAATGTCAAAGAGGAAGTAGCAACATCACCAGCCAATAAACAGACTATTCATACCACTCAACCCACGGCACACATGACATTCTGCCTCTTCATTCACCCAACTATATCAACAACAATTACCCTGAGAGTAAAATGAACAACTTACGTTCGTCCACCATTCAATACCAGGAAGAAAAGACATCAAGCAATTCGTCGTCCAGAAATTCTCGGCCAGCCACGAGGACGGCCTACTTCCAATTGAAAACAAAAAAAAAAAAAAAAGAAAAAAAGAAAAATTTCCTGACTTCTTCACCAAATTCAGTTTCTCACACTTATACGCAATTTTTAAATCCAAAAAACCGCTATTTTTTTTTTTTTTTTTTTTAATATCTATCTTCAAAATTACCGCCAATCCTCAAATCCGATCAAAGTCAAAGATTGACAGTTTAAAGCACTCGGATATAGAGATTTGACGTGGAATGAAAATGTTAAAAATTCTTCGGGTGCATGTTCGATTGCCGAAATGAGTTCGAACGGTGAAAATCGCGGCTCTCAGACCCTGGAGAAGTGACGATCGCCAATGGGTCCGTTCTGCGCGCTGTCGAGCGCACTACTGCCAGACCCGATCATTGCATCGGTGGCAACGTACCGGCTCGAAAATACGTGTATTCTAATACGCCAATCGGATCTAAGACCGTGACCGCCACGGGAACACATTGAAAGCCAACGTGAGTGATAAGCCATCGGTGCAATCGTTTTTTGGTCGAATTTTATCCGATTTCTACGAAATGCCAAAGAGAATTTTATCGGATTTTATCCGCATCCTGGTTTCATCGATTGAGCACTGAACTGATGATTAATAGGTGAACTTGTTGCGGTGTATAATGCAAATTGTTTGATAAATCAAATGAATTGGATTGTTGGTTTTGAGAAGAATGTAAAATATTTTATGATTCTGTAGTATTGTAATGGATATTTTTCTAGTTTTTAGTAGATAATTTGATATTTAATGGTTTTTAGAGTATGGAGTGACTTCTAATTTTTGAGACTGGCAATGTTTAAAGTGTCGTTAGCACTTTTGAAAAAGGTAATTTTGAAAATTTCTAAAAAGAAATTTATTATATAGGAAATCTTATAATTCCAAAGTTTTATAAGAGAAATTTTGAGATTCAAGATAGGCATTTTTGAGATTTATGAAATTTGTAATTTTTGCGAACGTATCGTATAATTTTTAGAACAAATAATCTGTACCTGGTATTTTTTAAAAGTAAAAAAATATAAATTTAAAAATTCATAGTAAGTAATTTGGCATGTTACACTATCAGAAAAAAATATAATTCAAAAATATTTAATTCTCCACTAAAAATAAATGCATTTCAAAAATGTGCAATGAAATTACACATAAATACGAATTCATTAAAAAAAAAAAATTTAGTAATTTATATTCTAGTAATCCTATATCGTCCTTATTCGTCTCTTAAAAATTCAAACCGGAGGTAAAATTGAAATTAATCACTCGATCCTAATCGTACACCGACGTTACGAAGTTATAAGATTATTTATGTGCCATATCTCGGTTGCTCGGAGCAGGAGTAGCAGATTTCTGCAACTTTTCATCACGACGGGTGCCGCGAATCCTTGACACACATCATTATGCCGTTATTAAGGCAGGATAAATACGTATAGCGGATTCGAAACGGATGGATTCGCCATTAATGGCAGTAAGTCGAGGAAGATTAACATATCATATACATTCATGGCTTTCTTTTCTCTTTATTTTTTTAATTAGTTTTAATCAAAACTATACGTTTTACTTCTTTAATTAAATTGTTTTTATATCCTTAAGCTTACATAGTGCTTAGTTCTTTCGTTAATTTTCGAGAAAAGTGAAGTTACTACGCTTTACACTTCAACTGAGAATTTTCGACAATATTGAAGCATTGAGGAATTGATAAAATCTCCCAATATATCTAATACTTACTTATTACTATATCTATTACTATATTTATCATACTACATGATCAAGTGAAAATTAGTAAAAGAATTAGTCTGTCATTATTTATTATCTATCAGAAATAAAAACATAATTAAGATTTTAATATTCGAAATTTTTCCTGTATATTGAGATGAAAAGTACAGCCAAATTATTTTTTGACGTAATAACAATTATTCTCAGAATTGTTTTATTTCAATTATCCTTGAATAGCTAATAATAGCTAATATGGAGAAATCTAAGTTTCTGATCCAGTCAATAAAATAAAATCATGAAATATTTCAGGAAATATTTATTTAAATCAAAAATAAAGTAAGTTCAAAAAATATTTATATTTTATCTCTTAAACAATTATCTCAAATTAATCTACAAGTCAAATAAGATGATACATATGTTATTACTAATTATCTTTCAAATACTTTACTAAATAAATATTACTCAACCCTGCCATTGTTTATCTAATCTCATAGACAATTTTGAAGAATTATTGTTTTAAATTAAATAATTGATAATGTTACTTATTTTTTCTTTGCGATAAAAACCCTTGTATCAACAATTCCCTTTATCAAACAAAGCCCTTGTTTCTTCATCGTATCAGCTAATTTAAATAAACATGACATTTGTTCAGACATTCTTTCGAATTTTCTAGAACAGTAAAGTGATGGATTTGTTGCACCGTTTACTTGTAAAACTAGGACATTGTGAAATTTGCTTCTAGGGACACTCTAAGCTTTTTTATCGATACATTGATTGTTATGCACTCTTGTCAGAGAATAATTATTTCAAAAATATATTGCGTATGTGGCCATCGATAAAAATGTTTAATGATTGGGGTATATAATCACACTAAAGGCGTAGTATAATCTATGGTGATGATAGGAAAATTGACTTGGCGCAAATTATGCAATAATTACGTTAATTAAGCTTTCTTTTTTTTCATTACGCTGTATAATTTAATATTTGAAATAAAAATTATGCACGATTAAAAAATATTGACGGTGTTATTTGTTTGTAAATATTCGAAAGGAATAGGGGAAAATTGTAAGATAAAATGAACGAAGAAATAATGAAATGCTCGTGAAAAGTGGCGTTATTTGTTTTTTTATGCTCTAAGAAAGTTAAGAACGTAACTTCCATTACCATTAAATGTTTGTAAGACATAAATAACATGTGACTGTAAGATTATTTCTTGCTTAATAAATAATTAAAACGAGAAATTTACTACAGCATTCTTTATTGTAAAAAAGTAGAATAAAATTCATCTGACACATCTTAACCACAAATATTATTTCAACTGGTATTATTCAATTTCATTTCTCAATAAAATTTAAATCACATTTGAATGGTGTCTATTTGAGGTAACGAGTAGTAATATTTTTTTAAATATATATAAAATATTTAGTAAAAATAAGATAAGAAATGAATTAAGTTTTTTGTGTAATACCATTTTTTTTTAAATACTTAGCTGTTGTCAAGAATCTTAAAAAAGTATTCCACCTGTGTAAAATTATAATGAATATATATATGCATATATAAATTACATATTTAATACGATACAGAATATAGTAAATGTAAAACAATACTTGAAGATCTATTTTACCTCTAATATTCCATCTTCTGGTAGGTCAGAACAATGTACAGCATTTTGTACTTTGGTTTTCCCATACTTTGCTCGAAGAGTATCTGGCCTGATTTGCCGTGCAATATCCTGTTATATGGCATTATGTAAAAAGTAATAAAGCAACAAAAAGAAAAGCAGAAAAGAAAAAAATGTTTTATTATTTATAGATATTTACTGGATCCATAGGTCCACACAGTTTTCTAAATTCTCCTTGAACATCACATTTATCATCCTTATGTTTTATTTCCATAACAATACATGGTCCTGATTGTAGTTCCCCTACCATGGCCTAAAAGTAAGATTATCATTAATTATATTTTAAAAGGACTTATATTTTATAATTAAAAGACGTTATTCTAATCTAAATTTACTGCATAATCAGGAAGAACTCCCTTATAAACTTCTAAAAATTCTTCTGCGTCAAATGGGTTGACAAAAAATTTTTGTACAGCAGAGATAGTATAACCAGCTTTTTGTACATCATCAATAATATTTCCTGTGTTAATAACCAGCAAAGTATAAAATAGTACTTGTTGAAAAAATGATTTATCACTTGAAAATATAATTTTCTATACCAGTTAATTTAGCTTGAACAGCATGTGGTTTAATAATACAGCAAGTACAATTCTCTAATGTTGCTGTATTTGCTGGTCCTTTTTTACTAGTTTTTGGATTAGGAAAGAAACATTGTAGTTCCTAAAAAAAACCACAAAGAAGTAAAACAAAATATTTGTATCAGCTTTCTATATAATATATATTAAAAAATAACATACTTTTTCTGCTACTTCCTCGCTGTCAGAACCATATACTGCATTGTGAATACTATCTTTACCATAACATGCCCTAAGGGAGGATGGAGCTTTTGCAATAGCTTCGCTGGGATCTTCTGGTCCCATTAATTCTTGCCAACTTGTAATTGCGTGATCACCCAATAGTTCTAAAGCTACAATTGGACCCGAAGTGAGATAATTTACTATATACCTAATCAGAAATACAAAAAATAATATTTATACTTGAAATTTAAAAAGGTATGTAATAGGACATATCTTACGCTATAGTGGCTTTCTCTTTATCTTTATATAAATCTGTTGCCTGTTCCTGTGTTAATTTAACCATTTTAATATTAGCAACATGGAAATTAGAGGCAACTATGTACTTTAATATTTCTCCTAGTTTCCCAACGACAGTAGGTTTTATTATGGCAAATGTTCTAAAATAAAAAGAAACTTATGATAAATCTTAATAAACATATAATACTCAAATATAATACAATCAAACATAATGTACTTTTGCATTTTTGTTTGTAATTTTGTTCGTGTAGTAGAATCTGCATAATCTGTTATTCTTATATTTCTTGAAAATATTGCTACAGCAGCACCTACATAAAAATCTTTTGCCTGAATTCCTTCGCATTTTGTTCTTCTCAAAAATGTTTTTTTAGTTTTTATATCAAACTAAAAATGGAAAAGAAATACATAATCAAAATTACATTTTTTAAAATATTACATTAAAAATTTATATTAAACATACCAATTCAACAGTATTATCAAACGGATAATAATAGAGATAAAACTTCTTTAAAATACAAGCTATTTTGTCGTACCATTCAGCTTCAAAAATATATTTTTCATTATGTTCCATCGACATTATTTCAATCAAGTTTATTTACACGTCAAAACCTAAAAATCAAATCTATTAAATCATGTGAGGTTATGTTTCATATATGTTACCAACTTTACACTTTTACAAAATTATTTGCATAATACGTTTGTGTTGTTATAGACGTTACTATGGAAACTACTGGAAACTGTCATTTAGATTTTTAACATGTTTCTATAGCAACATTTCTCAGCTGATTAATTACATGATCTGTACTTTTCTACATCTTAAGCAAATTTTAATTGTATGTATATTATAATACATAAATGAAAGTTTAAAAACTATATTAAATTATAAAAGAAAGATATAATTTTCAAATGAAAAAATTTAATCAAATTTAATATAAATTATTCAATATAATTAAATATTAATGAAATTCTCAAAATAAATCACGAGGATTGCTTTCTATGCTCAGTAACATTAATTTGATGTTGAAAAAAATTTTTTAAATAGAAAAATCCTGAAATTGGAGCATACAAGGGCATTTTATTTACGCAACTCTAAAGATATTATTCATGCATTCATTTATAAATATTCAAAATACTAATTATTAAAAATTGCTGATAAGCATTAATAGCATTTTTCGTTGCATTCTGCATCAGATCCAGAAATATATTTCCACCATTTTAGTGGAAAGAGAATGGGCATTTTACAAACGCAACACTAATTGTAAAAAGAAACTGATACTCTTGTATTAATTTAAAAAGAATTTTCAATTGTTTGTGATAAATACGAATAACAACACTATAAATTTTGCTTTTTAAGAAAGTACGTAAGTATAATCACAATATATTATAAATCGCAACACTATAAACCGCGATCATCATTATATCGCAACTCTAATGCAAAGCGAAATAAACATTCTATCACTAATTCAAAAAGAAATTAACATCCATGGAAAACTTAATAACGCGGAATTTTAATAACTTCACAACTCTAATGCAACCCGTAATTCATTTTTCGAAATACTAATAAAAAACCGCGATTCGCCCAAATATGATGATGGGCCGATATCGGCCAAAAAACAAAATACTACTACAATATACTACAAATACTAAAGAAAGCATAGTGACAAAGTAGTAACAAGAATGACTTTCCATGCTCTAGATAGATTTCCCATCCAGAAGATGATAAGCCATTTGATGCAGCCCTCTTCTTGGCAGTTTGCCGGGCCTCTTCTTTTCTTCGAGCGCGATGCTCGCTGAAACTTACATCTAGCTCGAGTCTTTCTAATCGCAAACTAAAAAATAACTTATAAAGGTGAAATGAAAAGATAAATCGCGGAAGCTGACCCCAATACACATGGACGACCATAGTGATCGCATGTGCGTGCTCGAGCAATACCTAATCAAACGTTCGTTTCGGGACCTACTCGCGACCTATCCGCGACCACGACCGCGATACTAAATTCGAAAAATCGAAGAGTAAAACCAGAAACAAGTGGCATGATCCATTTGTGCCGATTTCACTGTCGATTTTTCAAATTAAATTTCCTGAAACAGGTTGGACACGCGAAAAGGGGACACGCGACCAGAAACAGTGCCAACCTGTCCGGCCCTACCTACTTATAATTACGCAGGCACACCAGAAAGTAAACTACCTATCCTATTCAGGGACCCTATATTTAAAAGATGACAAAAAACAGGCACACCAACACACTCTCTCCACGGTTCTCACACATACCACTCAGGCGCAGACCTAAACTAGAGAGGACGTCCCGGGACACCTCCGACACCCGAGTTTAACACACACATTCATACTCTGATTTACATACCATTTTCCTGAAATCGACTGACGAACGCTGGCGACCATTGCGTAAAATGCGATAAAAGTAGTTATATACTTTAATAAAATACTATTTATTAACATATTATCCGTAATAGTAATAATACTTCTATTCATATTTTACTGTATATAACATCATATATGTATGAAATATGTATTTGTGAAATTTATCAATATTTCAAAATTATATTGCTTGGAATAAATAGCAGAAACGACGCAATTCCACATCCTAACCACACACACATGTGGAAAATACGTCGTGCACGATACACTAACGTATCATCAGTCGCTGAGAAATGATTAAATTTACAAACTATGATCATCGTGCCCAATGTCTTTCACCCACCCAAGTAGTACCTGGGCACGTGAGTGAGATCCTGACATTGAACACGGAAGGAGTTTAACCTGAAAATCCTGAACTAAAAAAATGATTAGTTTGTACAATTTATATCTAAACGGGCTATTGCATTATTTTAATGTAAACTGTAATGACTCTACTCTTTCAAAGGTTATTGAAATTGCAAGAGAATAAAGACAATGAACAAGAATTGACTTTATTAAAAAAGATGTTATAAAAGTTAAAAATCGACTCGAACAATTAAATATTAATAGAAATAATCTCAGGAAACTTTTTTATCAAAGCACATTTTTAAAAATGCGAAAGCAGTGTTCAAACTTGTTGCTTTGATTCAAAAATCTGCCTGTCGCGAAGTATCTTCTTGCACATAAAATTTCATATATTGTTTTGCGGAAAAAATTCTAATCTATTATATTTCATATTCTACTGAAGTTCATAATTATAAAACTCAGTTAATTAAATCATTCAGTACTATTATAAAGGGGAAAACTAAATTGCAAATTACTAATTATTATAACAATTATTAATTAAAAACTATAACAAAATATATCATCAATATCAATAGCTGCATACTTCATAGCAACGAAGTCGGAGGAATCCGTCTTTTCTACTATGAAATGCTCAAATGAAGTTTTAATAATAATTATTCATAATTTATCTATTTATATGGATATTCATATGGATATTTTACTTTTGCAAACATTTATACTAAATATATTTTGATTTTATAAGTAATTACTATAAAATCAAAATGTATATATTCTAATTGTCTAAATTGTCTAAAATCGCGATGTGCAAGAAGCCCTATCCTGATCTAATACATAAAAAACTTGAAAAAAATGTTACTACTCACGGGTATAAAAAATACCCGCGGTCACTATGCTCATGAAAAATTCTACGTATACAACCAGTCACCCGTGCCGATTCGGACCTTTCATCCTACGACATGATTGAGTGACCGGAGGAACATAAATGCATGCGACTCACGGGATAGATGCGAAGAACGTTATCACCGATGCTGCACTGGATCAGGGAAAGTGGTCGTGAAGATGGTGGAAGTGAATGCCGTGATTTCCTGAAACATAAAATATTTTATTTTTGAAAACAGTGTTATTTGTGGAAATTTAAATTCTAGTAATGATAAAAATTGGGAATAATAATTTGAAGTGTTTTTATTTTATAATTTTACATTCAATAGAAAGAGTGCTATAAAGAATAGAATTCAAATACAACATGCCGAAATACTTACATTTTTAGTTTTTGAGGCATCATAAGATCCTTAAAAGTTTAGGGGAAATGGAAATTTTATATAAAATCTGTAACAAAACACTAAACATTAAAATTCATGTTTAAAACCAAAGAAAAATCTTAAGTTGGAGATAATAAGAAATTCTTACATTCTTGGCTTTAGAGCCACCGTTGGATTTTCCCCAAAAAATACAAAAGAATTGTTGCTGATGTCTGTAACAAAACGCCAAACATTATACTTTGTTGTTGAATTTGAAAAATTGAATAAATTGAAGAATATACAAAGCTACTTACGATCTTGATCTCCTGGAGAGGCCTTATCCTCTTCAGCACTAACTCTAATACCGAAAACGAATACTCACGAAAAAAGAAAAAAAAATAGATAAAAGACTGTCAACACACGCGTTTATAGTCTTCGGCGGACTCACTGACTCTAACTTCACGAATTATAATCTAAATGAATTAATAATCTAATTCAATGAAAGCTACTGTCACTTTGCTCAAAAAAAAACATTAAAATATCACGCAACAAACACTGAATCTATCGACCGCATTGCGCGCGGTCACAAAAGTTTTCTGAAAATAAAGCTGATTAGTAAGGAGATGGCGAAGGATACGTTCATTTAGAAAATATTGCTATTTTTTTGCAAGTACAGTTGAATAAACTACATATGGCATAGTAAAGTACGAAACTTTAAGTTTGATAATCTAATACAAGAATATACATTCATTTGAAAGTATATATACGTATATCGTTAAGCTGGTCTGTATCCAAATAAAATATTAATTTATTTAATCTTTTCTATTTTTATCTTTGTATTCCAAATAATTATGAAATTATGTATTGTGAATTGTATCGCAAATATATATGAATTGTATACCAAATGTTACCCAAAATGAATAAAATGTTGCCAAATTTCTGTGAAAGTTCATCAAATTGTCCATTAATGATCGTGGAATCTATTCGTTTTATGCTATTTTTGTAATCACGGAATAACCTGCACAAAAAGAAACCAAAAGTCAGGACAAATGTGTCAAATGAAGGCAAACGTGTAAAAATGAAACGATAATCAACTTCAAATTCTATTAGAAAGACGTACGAGACAACTATCGGTTATTGTACAAGTGAAATCGACGACTGAAGAAAAATTGATGCGAAAAGTTTCAAAGAACTACACGATTTTGTTGTCGTAATGCCCAATTAATCGTTAAACACACGCCTATTAATTAAATGATTCCACTAAGAAGGTATAAATGGAAGTAAAAGAGTGTCGAAGAAGGGACGCTATCGAAGGGACACCAGCAATAGATTAGAAAAAGTTACGAACCTTATGCGACGTAACGCGTGTTGTCATCGCGAAATTCCGCAACTGAATGACTTCCCTCGACACAGCTCGTCCTTCAATTGAGAAAATAGTAGGGGATGAGGTGATTCTGTCCGAATAGGCACGAGAATTAAGACGAATATAAACATTGTGTTCGTGTTGTTGTTTCTTACTTCGAATTTCAAGCTTCAAGGCCTTCTATGTCTTACTTTATTTGAGAAATGAAAAATTTTATTATATTACACAGTAAAATCATTATTTTAACTATTAAATATATACATCCTCAATAAATTATTGTTGAATTTAGTATCAGAACTGTTAAGATTACGCAATATGAAGTTAAAGATTCAACAAATAACTAGAAAATGTTATAATAGCATATAATAAAATATTTGTATATATATATGCAACAATGAGTCAGTTAATTACAAGGTTACAATATTTGTACTGTTAGAATTGAAATTAAATTTTGGTATAAAATTATAAATAACTTTTAATATGGTATGTTCTGTTCAAATGTTTATATGCTGTTATTTCTTTGAAAATTATATGTTTATCTTAAAAATACACAACACAAATGCAAATCTAACAATTACTGATTTAAATTTTTACTTGAGAACTTCTGGGTGACACATTTTTCTGGATGAATCTTCTGGATGACACTTTTTTATAGACGTGTGCTTCTTTCCGCCATTAAACGTCTACTCTCTCGCTTAAAAATCGATCATCGATTACGTTCGAGAATCGTAGGAAGGTATTCCATATTTCACCGTATAGTGGCGCTGTGATCGTTAATTTAAATCTCAATATGCGCGCATTTCGCACGAAATGTTAACTTGGAATAAAAAGTAAAAAAATTCTGGTCTAATCAAATACACAAAATTCATAAGAAATTCTTAGAAAAGAAAGAAAATATTCACACTAGATGAAAAATTGTCAGTACTTTAAACTGTTTCTATAAAAATCTATTAGATTTATTGTAACTTACTTTCCGACAATGATGGCGTCCGTTTCAATTTCGTAGCGTCTCTCTAATACTTCGAATTTTTCCTCACTGTCAACCAGTAATCTGAACAAAAGAAAATCAAACCTTTCAAATAAATGTTCGAAAAATACGAATTATTCGAAATGAAACAATATTAAAGGTTAAATCTTACGAAAATTCATAATATGAGCTACCGGTAAATGTACAATTAAGAATGCGATCAAAGAAAATAAGATAAATTATTGACAAATTATAATAATATTCGATAAATTATTGCATAAAGACTTACGTTAATAGGCGAAATTGACGTGTGGCTATAAACGATGAAAGAATAATGATGAAAGTACTTCAAGAACGCAATTAAATATCACACAAAGAGATACATCGTAACGACACAACTTTAGACAAAGGACTAATCTTCTGCGCAACAGGTTCGCGTCGCAAATTAATTTGATGGGGTGGGGGAATACGAATGCACAAATAGGATTTGAATAATTTGTTGGAAAAGTGAATTATCCTATCAGAAGGTTTCTAATAATGAGCCAATCATATAAATCTATACATAAATATCTTCGTATACCTTTTGAACGCCAATTCAATTAATCGTTTCATACTACTTAACATTATGTAATTTCATTGCGTCCCTCTAATATTTCAAAATGTTTGCAGTCAATTATCAGTCTGTATCGATACTTTAAAATAGAGTAAATAATACTTTTGATATTTCCTTTTGCCGTGTTTCCCGCTTGAAACTGTGAATTACAATAAATTATAGTTGGAAAATTTCACCGTTTCATTGGCGCTGTCATCCTAACCTAAGCTAAGATCATTGCGCGCGCTTTTTTTTACAAAGATACACTATTTGTAATTTGGAATAGAAAAAAAACTTTCCTTTCCTAATAGTTCTTTAAATAAAGCGATAAAGTTAAACAATATAGTTTAATGAAGTAACTGCAATTTTAATATTAAATATTGATCTATGAATTAACTAATATGAATGAATTAATGTCTCGTCTCGGTATTTTACACTAATTAATTAATTAAGTGAGAAATGGTATTATAGAAAACATGCTTCTAAGAGTTTAAGTTTTAGTTTACTTCCCAAACAATTCAAATATTAAATTAAATTTAGATTTTTTAATTTCGGTGTGAGGAAATTAGTTCCCCTTATCATCGCTAGATGGATTATACTATGTATCTCGTTATCCACTAATGAATCAAATTTTCATTTGCGAAAAAAGCTAGTTAATAAAATTAATTTATAAATTTTTGCAATTGTATTTGTCTAATTGAAGTTCGAACTTTCTTCCTTCATTCTATTTGAACTTCGAAATGCGATATAATCAGTAATTATGAAATCGATAATGTCGCATGTGACACATAAATGAATCGAATTTAAACGGAGACTTAAAAAAATATGAATTTAAAATTGTTCAATTTGTCTTTGTCTGTATCTGTTATTAATTTCGACGATAATTTCTCTGTCCTATCATAAAGACTTTTATTTTTTCTGAAACTGATACATATTTCAAAACATGGACGAAATCAGATTTAATGTCATATCTATTCTTCCTTTAATCAATGACACAGACTAAGTATGTGACTGATGATAAAGAAAAAGTTTATTATAACGATCGAGCTAGTTCAAAAAATTGTATACATTTTCAGTGACGCATCTATTTCAATGTTGTTTCATGATTTGTTTGTACAGCTAAGGAAAGTATGGCGACGTGGGAAGGTGAAAAATTTCAGGAAATCGGAAATGCCGATGATATTGAGGAAAATTTTGATAACATTCTCGTGACGCATGATCTTCAGGATTGTCTGGATGATAGTTTAGATTTAACCAGTTTTGGAAAAGTGTACGATCAGAACGATGTATTTGATTATGAAAAGTATTCCGATGACGATGCCCCTATTGATGAAAAACTATCTAACGATAATGTCTCCGAGTAAGATCACATAAATTGTTTCTATTTACTACTTTGTGTGTAATGTAACTTTGTCTTGTATAAACTGGATATAAAAATTGAAAAATCAGTTCGAAAATATAAGTTATTAACCTATTCGTTTGTGATAGCAAGTAATCTTTTGTGTGACATCCTTATAAGGATATAACGCACTCTCAAATGAAATTTTGAGTTATAAAATAATGTAATTTTATTGATTCAAAGAATGCCTATTTTATGCATTAAAAATTTAGATTTATATTTTAGTATAAGTACAATTGTAAATAAGTATATAAATAAATTAATACATATGTATATATGTATATTAATATAGATCAATACATCATTCAATTGGTCGTGATGAAATTTATATGCGGATTCATTCTGATCAAGATGATATTTCAACAAATGAATCTTCACATGTTGCAATTGAGAACATAATTCCAGATACAAATCAAAAACATATTGGTCGATATACTTGCGAATATGAGGGTTGTAATAGAACATACAGTACAGTTGGAAATTTACGTACTCATATGAAAACGCATAAAGGTAAAAGATTTATATTGTAAAAAGTATAGATTTTTCATAAATTTTAGTTTTTGTAAAATGTAATTTTGTCAATTTTATGTAAATAAAGGCGAAAAATCTTTTATATGACTAATATTTAATATGCTTTATATATAACAACATATAATAATTTTATTTTATGCTCTTCCATAACTTGAAGTATTAAGGACAATATTTCATAATTTTTTAAAATCATTCTTATTTTATTTATGTAATGAAATAAAATTATTATATGCTTTGCATGTTATGCTTCTAGTATAATGTACTATGTTAATTTATCTTTTCTTCTTTGTGCTTGCTAAGCTTGAGGGAAATAAGGTAAGCTTATGAAATTTTTTTGATTGGTGTTATGTTTTTTGTTATTAATGAATAAAAAGTACAAAGTCTATTTATGTCTTACAAACTTCTTGTGTACACATTTTATCGGTTATAAAATCATCAATGCTGATATAAAGGGAACGCTTTGACCTGCATGGCTTTCAGATACTGCAAGCAATAGGTACTCCCAGCAAACTTTTTATGTGGAGGGAATTCTCAAAACTTTCAGGCGAGTATCGATTTAAATGTGCAGAACCAAATTGTGGCAAGGCATTTCTTACATCGTACAGCCTTAAGATTCATACTAGGGTACACACAAAAGTGAAACCATTTGAATGCAATCACAAAGGCTGTGAAAAAGCATTCAATACCCTTTACAGACTGAGAGCTCACCAAAGACTTCACAGTGGCAACACATTTAATTGCGAAGAGACTGGATGTGTTAAATTCTTCACCACTTTAAGTGATCTCAAGAAACATATTCGCACTCATACTCAAGAAAGACCTTACAAGTATGTTTTTTTAATATTTATTAACTGAATTTTGTGTTCAGTAATGGTCTTACCTATGGTTTGGTATTGGTCCTATTCTATAAATTTATAATAATGATTCTTTTATTTAAGTATAAACATAAAGAATATCCATAAAATGCATAAACTTAACAATAAGAGATAAATCTAAACATTATTAAAATCTTAATATAAAATTGCAGTAACATTAAAACTAATACTCTGGATGTGCACTATTCAACTTGCATTATCCAATTTTTATAATCTTTGTCATCTTATATCAAATGAATTGTGCAAAGGAAATTTTATATATATGTATAGTATGTAAATTAGATATAAAATTAGATATAAAAATGTATAGATATAAATTTAGATATAAAAATGTATAGATATAAATTTAGATATAAAAATTATGTATAGATATAAATTTAGATATAAAATTAGATATAAAAACTTAAATTTCCTTTTTAGATGTAGAGAAAAAGGATGTGGTAAAGCCTTTACAGCATCGCATCATTTAAAAACTCATAAAAGAACACATACAGGAGAACGACCCTATGTATGTACTATAGACAATTGCAAACGATCTTTCACCACACCTCATAGTTTAAAGAGTCACTTGAGAACTCATAAAAAAGCGACTGATAACGATGAGATGGTATGTAAAAAATTTTGTAACATTATTATACAGTTCTAAATGCTTCTATCATATTGTGTTATTTTATCATAGAAACATGAAGTCAATAAAGATGATTATAAAAACCAAAGAAACAGTAAGATATTGAACACAGAAATCGACGCTGATGAAGTCACGCCGAGAAATACAAATGTGCCATGTTATGCCATTATACCATTATCTTCTAATAATATAGAAAATAAGGAAAGTATTACTTTTTTATCTATAGAAAATCCAAATGATCAGTCATCTTCTACAAATGATATGATAGATATCTTAAATCAAAATAGACTAAACAAAGAACTTGATTATAACATTACTAATAAAGATACTGAAAATTTAAATAAATCAACAAATGTTACTCTTCTTAGTTCAGAAGATATTATTTTAAATAATTTTACTGAGCATACAATTGATAATTTTAATAATAATGAAAGTTATGATAAATTTAAAATGTTTAATGAAGTAAATGATTCGAATTTACAACGAGATCAAAATCAACAATATAATTCTAATTCTTCAGTGAAAGTTCAAGACAGCAAAACAGATAATAGAGATAAGTCTAATGCAATAAATTTAGAACAAAAAATTATACGAGATGGCCTACAAAATACTATTGCTCATATCGCAGAAGGGACGAATTTTACAAGTGATATGCAACAATATGATAATACTATCGATGAGGAAGTTTATAATGATAGAACAAATGTAAGTGAGGTTGTTGAAAGTAATAATACGACTTTGTACAACGCAAATTCTGTTACTAGTCACGTATCAAATATAATTAGTTCCTCTAATGAGACTCAACTGTTTGATAGCGAGATGGAAACTTTACCATTTATTAATGATAGTTTACGAACTAGATCTCTTAACGACGTTGAACAGGCATTAAATTGTAATGTTATTGCAACTACGCAGTCAGAAGCTGTTGAACTTGCTATAGCATCTGAAGAGGAAATACCTTCTCCTTGGATAGATGTTATGGCAATGGCAACTCCGTCTGCTTTAAGAAGGCAATCATGGTCAGAATTGAATGCTTTTCCAACAGCGGTTCACTCGTTAGTTGATTTAGTTGAACCGGAACCTTATCCATTAGAAAACCAGTTACAACCATTACAGCAAGTGGATAACGTAAATTTAGTAGACGTAGAAAATATTAATACTGAATGTACTGAAGTTACGCGTAAAGAAAATAATAGTAATAAAGAAAGCGAAAATAGTACAAAAATAAAAAAGAATAGAAATATCCTACAGGAAATTACAGCCGAAGCAGATATATGCAAATGCATTGATTGTAAGTGTGATCAATTAAAAAATTGTCAAAATTGCTCAAGTAATATAATTCCTGAAGTTAATAAAAAGCACTTTTCCCCGAAAATGGTAGACAATTATGTATCTTGTGTTTGTGACAATGAATCCAATGGGTCTTGTTGTGTTGTTATTTGTTTGAAAACATTACAGCAGTTGCAAAAAGTATTCAGTCGTAATTGTTGTAAAAGCACTAACAGTGTATCATGTTGTACAGAAACGTTGTTACCCCCCTTAATGAAGTGCCAATTAACAAAATATCAATAAGGTTAAATATTTTAGTGTGTAACTAGTCATGTTCAAAGAAACATTTTTATATAAATATTGAATAAGAATTTGTTATTTATCATAATGTGTAAGCTACTTTGCTTAATTTTTAATGTACTTTTCCTTATAAATGTCAATGTTTAAAAATTTTGCCTAGGATAATCGAAAATTTAGGATTCTGTGTACATTGTCTCAAGATTTTGTTATATAGATGCAATATGTAAATGTTATATATTTTTATTGTATCAATTTATTTGTAAATTTTTTACTTAAAAGTTTTTAAATGTACATCGCTGTTGAATAATTTTGAATAGTTTATAGAAAAAAAAATTGTATATTGTATTATACTGAAAAATAGCAAAATGCCATTGTAAGAAACTAATGCCAAATTTGTGTATTAAGTGTATGGGTACAACATAATGTACAATTACTATGTACATACCGTTCTTATACATAATAATTGTTGTAAGATACTTGAATTCAGATAATATTGATGAATTACATGGTATTTACAAAAGTCAATTATTTGTGACCATGCGCGTGTGTGATGTACTAAACATATTAATAGTTAAAAAGAGTAAAATATTTATTACCTAGCAATTGTTTTCCAATGTACAACGCTTAGAAGAAATGTAACGCGTTAAATTACGCAATTCAATAATAAAACAGTGTGACAAAATATAATATTAAAAATTATATTTAAAATTGAGCTATGTTGTTATTGAATAGACATTAATTTTTGAACTTAAATATTAAATTACCCCAGTTTTTTAGTTTTTGCAGCATTAAAAGTACTTGTTAAATATAATGCAAGAAATTAAGATGTACCTTTAAATACTTTTTATATAAAAAAACTGTTAGATTAAATAAAATTTTACTTTACTGTAATAAATTATTACATAAACTAAGTTTTATTATTTCTTTTTCTATAGTGAAATTAGCTGTATTATTGTGTAGGAGTATGATAGAGATATAATAAATACATGATCTAAGAATTTAATGATACACATAATGATATTTTAATATGTACACAATGCTTGCACAATGTTTATGGTAAAGCTTGTACTAAAGCTTCTGCAACTTCAACTGCAATTGCTGCTTCAGCTTTATCTTGTTCTGTTGTCGCAGATGAAAGTTGTTGCTGAGCTTTACTAAGAGCTTCTCTAGCTGCAGATCCATCAAGATTTTCCAAAGGATGAGCTTCTTCCGCTAAGATCTGTCAATATTTTTTTTTTATTTTGTAGTATTTTACAGAAGAATAATATGAAAAACTAATTAACAGTTTCTTTATATACCTGTACACTATTATTTTCATTTATAGTGACTGTTCCTGAGGAAACAAAAACTTTTTTGACTGATCCATCTTCTTCGTATACTGTAACTACACCTGGTTTCAATACAGCCAAAGTAGGGACGTGTTTTGGCAAAATACCGAACGACCCAGAAAATGATGGCACATCCACTTGTTTAATTACACGTTGGTCATAGAACACCTACAACAATTTCATTAGAAATTCATAAAATTGAAGTTTAAAGAAATATGTATGTGTTATACCTGATTAGCTCCAGCAAATGTAAACTTCATTTCATTGCTAACGGCTGCTGCATCGGCATAAGTTCTTCTTTGATTACGAATATATCTTAAATAAGGGCGTAAGTTACGTGCAATAGTAGCCATGTTAATACACTGTAACAAAAAATTATTCATAAAACTATACGAATTAACGATAACTGCAACTGGTTACATCATAACCCGATCTACATGTATCGTCCATCATAAATTCGAACTCGTTAAAAAGTAGAGATACATATATGGAATATAACTGAACGCGTTTGAATTTTAGTAACTGTAAGTTCAATAAACTCATTTCCTTTATTTAAATATCCTTCATGTTGTAAATACTTACGTTATAGCAACTATTGGAGATATAAGTCCAATTGGAATCAGTCACTGTGTCACTATGGACAGACGAAATTAAAAGCGATTGATAAGGTTGCTATTATGCTCGGACGATGGCATTACTATCGAGATGTTTCAGTAGAGCCCTCTAGTTTAAACTGATCAATTTAAATAAAGTTTGAATTCAAGTTCTCAAAAAACGTAACTGAATTGATTTATACAAATGTTGAAGAAGCTCAGTCTTTGCCTCTAATACACAAAACTTTTGCATTTAAACAAAGAATTTCACACGTGAGTTATTTGTAAGTTACTTATTTAACGTTTATAAGGTCAATAACATTCATATATAATATCTGATGTTTTCAATTTTTCATAAGTGCTAATTGTTATATATGCCGATGAACAAAAACTGTGGATAAATTATTTCACAGAAGTTGAAATTTTATATGTCACTAAAAACAATGTACTATATATCCTTTATTATTTCATCGCAATGCTTCTTAATAGTTGATATAAATGGTTAGTATAAATGATTAATAACAAGTTCCAGATTTGGTTATATTTCATAGAAACTTAATAATAAAATCTTCGCAGATTTTATAGAAGAATCTGGATTATGCAAATACATTTGTACATCATTGTATTCTTCACAATGACAATATCAACTATAGATTGGTATATATGTAACATTAGATAATATTATATATTCAGTCTATTTATATAATATATTTTATATATAAATAATAACTAATTTGTTAATAGATATATGCTATATTTTAATTTCTTTTTTTCTTTTAGTCACAGAGACGTAGCGATACGAAAGAACAGAGATTCAATAATGATCAAAAGTAAAATTTTATTTTACAGTTAAATAAACAGTTTTAAACAGTTTTATTTTTATATCTCTATTATTATATATCTATATTATAAGTTAACAATGGTCTCATACTTAAAATATAAAAGATATAATCATATAAAATGATTCTTGTATGATAGGATGAATAATTATCGAGTCGACAATTAACAGAGTTAAAATTTAAATAATTTAATTCTTTCATTTAGTTTCTTTTATTAGTTATTTTTTCCAACTAAAATGTATTGTTCCTACAATACATTTTTTGGAATAAATATTTTTGCATACAGAAATGTACCATGCATTCCTGCATTTTAACAGTATATTTACAATATTATTTCGAATATTACAAAAATAATTGATACCTTCGACCTCCTTAAGTCGATTGCCTATAATAATGGACGAGTTATCCTTGAATATCAGAAATAATTTACATTATAGAACGTACATTAATAGAAATTATCTTAATAATCTTAAATTAATTAAATATCTATATTTAAACACTTAGTTCCATACTTAAAGTACTACTTAAACATCAATTTCATCGGACGAATCTGAGGTGTGATCCGTGTCTCGGTTTTCTACATGTCTCGATTTTAGGTGTCTTTCAAGATCCCTCCTTCTTACAAGAATTTTTCCACATAATGCACATTTGTAAGGTGTTTCACCACCCGCGTGTAATCGTACATGTTTATTTAAATTGCTGGGATCTCCAAATGCTCGCAAGCAATATTTGCATTTTAAAGGTTTGTAACCGGTATGGGTTCTGTAAATAAAACAAATGTAAAATTCACAATTATTTCCTCATTTTTTTCATAAGTTCGTATAATTATTAATATTATCAAAGTGATCAAAATAATTTTTCATGAAAATTTTATATTCATACAAAGAGAGCGTATCGAAGAAAATAAAACTGACTTAACAAGGATCAAGTAATAATTACTTTAAATTCTAGAAAATTATAGAATTCAGATAGAAGATAACGATAAAAAGATATCAAGCAAATTTTTTGAAAAATTTAACAATATAAATTAATTTGAAAGAATTGCAAATGAAATGTTACGTTAACGTAACGTTAGTTCTTAATGTATGAAGGGTAAGTTAGATGGTTGATAAAATAAAATTTGGAATACTAACCTGATGTGTATTTTTAGACCATATTTCCTCGAATAAATTTTTCCACAATAGATACAAAGATGTCCTTGTCCGGATTTACCAAGATTGCTGACGATTGTCTCCATATGTGCTGCATGAATGTCGGCAGTGCTTGGTGAAACGATCGTTTGAACACTGTATGGCGCCAAAACAGTTTCGTTCCTCATTAGTGGAGAGATGTTTTTGTTTTGATTTGAGTATGGCTTGAAAGCAGACTGTCGATGTGGTATATCTTTTCTTATAGAAGTCCGTTGAGTTGACGAGTTCGATGATATTTGCGAATCAGAAGAGAGTGAATTTGAAGAAGATGGAGAGATTTGGTTGGAAGATTGTGATGAATTATCATTAGTTGAAACGGTAATATCTGTGATTTGCACTGATGTCGATGATATTCTGTTGGAAGCAACTTGCGATGATTTGGTCAATTTGAATTTGAAACTCGGATTGGAGGCGCATAAGTTTGGTTTTAGCGATGAATCAAACTCTTTTGCCAACGTGCACCAAAGATGATTGTTGTCCAGTCGACTGCATTTTAAGGCCAAATGTATTTTTAAAGGATTGGGATACTCGAACAGGTTGTCGCATATGTGACAAATGTAGCGATTCTGACCTGAAGTCAATACATATGTAGGTGTTATTTAGATACAATATCGCAATGTTGAATAAATATAAGCACTTATAGAAATCTGCTTTACTAATTATATAATTTATCTGCTTGAAGGTTACGTATCTGAAAATAAGCGTCTTACCTTGTATATTATATGGCTTTAAGAATGGAATGTCTAGGATAGCTAGAATATTTTCGGCGAACCACATTAGCAATGGTTCACCGGGATTTATGTTTCTTAACGTTTTCAAAATTACACCCTTGTCAGTGGTCATTAAAAGTACATTACTACTCTGACAGTCATTTGCGAATGTGACGATCTTTAACCAGCAAGAAGTGTTTACAAGACCATTTATACAATACAATCGACCTTGGGCGTCGGCAATTTCAACCTATAATCAATGGCGCGGCTTAGGTAATTTACGTGAATTTGCTATTTTTTCTTGAAAAATTTCAATATATTTAAAAATTAGTAGATATTTTATTTTTCATACTTACCAGTTGAATTACTGACGTGCTTTTCTGAGACAATTTACTTACATCGACGACCTCCGTTAAAGAATCCTTTCCAAGGTGACTCGCAGCTCTGACTTTTGATCTACTAAAATATGCTTCGGATGAAGAAGTCTTTTCGAATACCTCGATATCTATCATCAAGGCATTTTCATTGACCACCGGATACAGGATCGCACTGGTTTGTTCCATTGAGACACTGAGTATTTTATTTTATACAGTTTGTATCAAATTTTTACACTCATATGGATTGGATCGATTTTTCTTTTTCTTCTTCTTCTCCTTCTTCTTCTAGAATAAAAAGTTTTCTATCAAAAATTGTCCTATTTGATTCTCTCTACTTGATTGAAAGCAAGATATTGTAGGTAAATTACGATGTCGAAATCGTAATACTATTAATGTTATTAAAACTTGATTTTTTATTAAAAATCAACTGAAATATTTGATATTTTAACTCGTTCGTGGATGGATCAGACCTTTAAAATCCTCTGATAATGGTAACGTTCTGCCGAAATGTCAACTACGTTCGACCTTTACTGCTTAAATGCATTCGGTGAGCTTGTGCCCCGAATTGTGCCTACCAAAGGGTAGATACTTGCTCCCCTCTACTCTGCACTACTGTCAGTATACGTGTAATTGTATTTAAAGAACTAGTCAGGGGAAAATCAGCCCTCCCATTTCTGATTCGCAAATCCTGACGCGGTACCAAATATTAGGGTGTGGCTAACTAAGCAGGGGGTCCGATAACTAAGCAGGGCCTCAAACGCAAGGTGTATCAGTTTAACAAATTTATTTTTTATTTAACTTTTGCAAACAATTGCAAAATATATTTAATATTTATTATTATTGTTTTATTATTTATCTAATTTTAGTATTTTTGTTTAAAAGAATCTTTTTTATTTCAAATTTTAAATAAATTAAACAGATAGAAGTTCATGCGAATTGGTTTTAGTTAATAGTGTTATAATAGAGAATATTATATCTTGTAGAGAGAGGGAGTTAATATTTTCTATTGGGCTTTTTAATATATCGACAATAAATAATTATTACAACATGATTTTGTCAATATTCAACAGTTAAATGAACACAAAAAGCTTAATTCTTCGCATTGACGTAACGTAGATCATTATTAATTACGTATTATACGCATTGCAGAGAAACGAAATATCATGTTGGCTTACACAAATTTGCTGAACATTCTGTATTGGCCTAATTTGTTGTTCGCTAATTTATATGTTAATTCTTATAATTTGAACAGACAAAGACAACGGCTTCAGTTAAAAGCGATTTTCTTAAAAAATTATTATTTTAAAATGATACATACAATGATCTATTTTATTACCTTTATTAATTGCAATTCCTCTTGAAACGATCAGTATAACAAGTTAACAAATTGCCGAAGATGCTACTAATTGAAGTTGTTGCTACAAGGATCATGGATGCTTGATTGCAATAAGTAATGGATAAAATTGTAAAAGTCTGAGTTGTGGTCATCATTCAAAACAAAATAAGAATGACGTTGTTGTCTGACTTTTGAAATCTGATTAATATCTATGAATTCTTCTGCTCTTTATGAGCACTGAAACATGAGAAAGTTATTAAAAAGTCAATGAAAAATTATAAATATCTTGTATTATATAAACACGATTTTCTTTTTCACGTATGTATTATTTAATCTTCGTTTAGCGAATTCATTGTTATCTTTAAAAAAATTGTTATTTTTAAGGAAAAGAAAAAGTTTATAAATATAGTAAAATTACAATATATATATATTCGAAGATATTTGGAAAATTATTACAAGCAATATTTCATCACGGATTTATTTGGATGGAATATCCACCTTGCACGTTGCTAAAAACCGCTATTCGAGGATTCGTTTGATAGTTTAATATCACTATAAATTTACAGTAAAATATCAATGTCTAACACTAGATCTCGTCTATCTATACTTTCGAAATACATATGTCTCTCTTTTTTTCTTTCTAACAGATCGTCATCGAACTTGTTTCGCTTTCGGTCGTGACCACGAAGAACACGGGCACGTGACACGCGCAGGTCGTGCAGCCGTCACCAGGAGTTGGCTGTGACTGGGTGTTTGATGGGGCTATAAAAGCCTCATGTGAAAGGACATTGTTTGGCTCAGCTGCAAACCAACGTAGTTCTGTACGGAGAATGGGGGATGTTGCCGAAAGGTGCATCTGAATCAACGGTTGATTAGGAAATTAAGTGGCTCATTCTTCTCGCACGCGTGCGTAGATCATGATCGAACGATATCACTTGGATTTGCCTAATCGTTCTTCGATCTGTACGTTCTCCCTGCAAATTGACCTACGGAAATTTCGATTCTGATTTATCTCCGACCACGAATTCTCTCGCAAAACAGCCAAATATTCGACGTATTTTTCTCACTTATGATGTATACGTACATATATGAATACTAATTTAAAAAACTTGAAATTAATAAGTTACGATCACATATATCTATCTATCTATCTATCTAACTATCTATATATATATATATATATATATATATATATATATATATATATATATATAATTATTATTTGGAAGATAAAAATTCATGTTGACCCGTTGCGTTTATCGTAACTTTCAACCTAGGCCGAAGAAACTGAAATATACCTTAGAAGCCTAATAGCTGTTTAATGTCTTATAGAAGTGGTTCACAATTACGTACATACAGTTGCAAGTATCTCCAATACTAAATTTTAGTACCGAGACCCTGATCTTTATCTAATTGTTTGAGAAAATTTGATTATAGTAATTTAGTTTTCAGTGAAGAAATTGGTGATCAGCAATATTTATCTTCATTACTGCTTATCTGCTTCATTACTCTCGATCTGTAAACTTGGAATTTTAACATTAACATTATTATACAAGCAAACATTTTCGAAAAGAAACTAATTAAAAGAGCATTCGATTCTCATTTCATAAAACCAAAATAGATCAATGTAAAATTGAAAAGTAAAATATATAAGATATAATCTATTAGTTGAAGGAAAAGGGAATCAGGATATCCTCCTTGGTGGATCTCGTCTATGGCTGGAGTGATTCATCTATAGGGTGAATGGTACCGAACCAGGGAATGACACGAGTGTTCACAAGCTGCAGCATCCCTTGTACCAACCCCTGTCCTGGTCCCTTGAAACTCAAGCACAAGTGGTCACCGTTCTTTGCTACCAACCGCATATGTATATCGCGTGTCAAAGTAAGTTGCGGCAGGTGTTCTTCGAATTTTTCGTACTTTCTGTTTGTAATTATGGAAACTCTTTTTGTAATTTATTATTCATATTGTTTTCTTAATTAGACTGATGCAAAATTTGACTCATATATGATTCCCTTCTGCTGCTACACATGGCTACATCTTTTTCAAACGAAAGGTAATTTAAAGGTAATTTACTTTTCAAAAAAAAGGTAAAAATACTTTGAATAAAAAGTGTAAATGATACAATTGTCTTACATTTTTCCATTGATAATTTCACTTGTCATAATTTGATATTTGTCTTACATTTTGGTGTTTCGTTCTGTATGTTGATATATTGTTTCTAGAAAGTCTCTTAGATAAATTTTAGTTTTTGTCCTCATCCGAACTTTCACCGAGGGTTCCACCCTCTCGTTGTCTCTTTCTAAAATCAGGGTGCATTGAAAGAACCGCGAGCCAGTCAGCGAACAAGTGTTCCTCCGTGACCAATGAGCCCTTGCACGCATGTGCGCGCTTCCCAATGCGATATTAATATCGCGATTATCATCTACGTATTATCGCTCATCCCCTGATGCGATGCTCAAAATAAGTCTGTAAGAAACATCCTGTTTGGCTTGTACACGCGTGCTGCTGTTGCTTGCAATTTTTTTAGCAATATTTTATTTATGTCGTGATAAATTCAAGGCCTTAATTTAAATACCTTATTCATTATTTGCTTTATTTACTTAAACTTTATTAATCCTCCAGTTGCTGATGAAATAACGTTATATTTATTTTAATCTTAATTTTACACAGAAATTACATTTCTTGCAGCTGGAGAGTTAAGTATTTCTGTTTTTCTTTTGTCAGTAGATATCGAACAACGTTTTTTCCCCATCTACTTCTATTTTCAATGCATCGTCGATATAAGTTGTCCTTATTATATTTAGAAGCTCCTATATTATTTGATCATTACATAATAAGTACTTATGTGCAATTTCATTCGATAAGAAAAGTCTTTTGGTTTCAATTTTCAGGTTGCATGGAAAGCGCGGATTCGATCCCTTCGATTCGCAGATACGTGACAAATCTTATTGTTTGACGCCCTTTTACGAGATTCTATATAATCTAACTACGTTAGACGTCACAGGGTGAAGACTGAGTTATGGTTGGCTTTGCGGGGAAGTGACTATGAAGGTAATTCGTTCCGGTTCTGCAAGTGTCAAAAGTATGCTTCTAATAGGTCTTCCAGCGAGATACTGGGCCGGGTATTGTATTAATATTTTTTACTAGAAATAATTCTAATCTTTGCTATAAATATTAATTTTTTACTAGCTTGTGGATATAATATAAAAGTAACAACGAGCCCATGTCAAGGCATGCTGTGATACAGTTAAAACTTCATTGCTTCGGTCACGTGTCTTCGACATATTGCTCGTGTCTCTCGACGCTGAGTGTTCTGTAACGCGACACGTGCCGATCGAATACCCTGTAACAACATTACAGAGGATGTTTCACCCCACGTTCGGATTCCTATTTAACCATTATATCCCATTTGACCATTAGATATCGTTTACTTGATTTTAAGAGTCAATTCATTCGATGTGTTAACGCAACCAAATACGTGAAGTCTGATCAAATGGCCATTTCAATTACAGCATGAAGTTTTCTCTGTATCAAGTAAAAATGTTTCTACGAAAAATATTTCTCCTCAGCTTACTTGCTAGTTAATTGGCAATTCTGTAAATCGCAGAGATCATTGTAGAAGGACCATTGTAAAAGGAGAGGTCATTGTAAAAGGGATGTTCGCGAACGAAGGTGTTCCTCGAATTGATAGATAAAAGAATCGCGCAGAAATGCAGGTGGCATGGGTCACATGGTGGAAGAGCGTAGAGCCCACCCTGACTAATCAGACCGTTGTATTCCGTTCTTGAATCTCCCTAAAAACACGACTCACTTGGCACATGAGTTTTGTGCATATAATGCACGGTATCGAGACAATTCTCCCCTCTCCTAACTCCGCTTAATTTAATCCAATACAATATGGCCCCCCTCACCTTGTCGCCGAAAAGGGTGCGCGGTTTAAGAGGGTGGGTGGCTTTTTAAAACTGTGCCGATCTCAATTCACCGTGAAACCTCATCCTATTATAATCGATCTAATCTTGATTGAGCCCGACAGGTTTTTTACTTTCGCGGTGTACCGACGAATCTTATCTCATCTCCAGAGAACACGACTGAATTCTCCTTTTCTTCTTTTTCGTGTATTTTTCTTTTTTCTGTTCCCCTCAAATATGAATAAATTTCACTGAAGAAATCAGGTGTATCAAATGATTTATAGAAATCAATAACTGTTCATTTCAAACAAGTTTTTCCTATAGGTATGTATGTGTACCGATACATCGCAGAAGTCGGATCTAATTTCTGAGATATTCGCTCTGAAAATTACAGTCAATTATCATAAATTCTAACGATGATGAATGTGCCGATTATTCTTGTGACTCTGTTACAAATAAGCAGGATTCAATGTCTCGTAGTTTTTTATGAATGTCTCGAAAATTAAGCCAGATTACCGATAATATGTGCAGGAAAAAGTTGTCAAAATCATACACACGTTCAAAAATCATCGAAATTGGAAAGGAAGTAGCGTTCTTTATAACCAAAACTGCATAAATATCTATAGTCTGTTAACATACAATATAATATCTAACATATAATATCTAAAACAACAGAATTTAATTTCCTACGTGCATAGATATGAAGCAGTGTAGTCTGTATGTTCGTAGTGGTTTTTTTTAATAAATACAAGAAAAATAAATTTTGTCATTTAGGAACTTTAGGAACGGAAGAAAGTCTAGAAGAATAAAAAGTTTGGTGACAGTCAGACATTACTCTGTCTGACATGAGTAGCATTTGTCCTCTACGATTTAGATCTTGACTTATCAGATCTAGACTATAAACCTGTGCGTACTTGCTTTGATAAAGTTTTTGCCAAAAATTACCAAAAATTACCAAAAATGTTTGATGAAACAATAAGTAAAATTTTTTGTATTTCACTGGAATTTCTTTCCATTTTGAATAATCTTTTCATCTTCTTAGTAATTTTCTTTTCTAACTTTTATAATTTTTGTGATATTTAATTATTCGAGGGACAAGTAAGTTTCCACGTTTCATTTAAGTAAGTTCTGAAGCATGATTTACTCTCGTAATCTGAAATAACAGACGAGCTTAGAAGTAAAATTACGCCTGCCGGTTTTAGCAACGCGTTCGTATTTTCGACTTAACGATTGTCTCCACAGCTGTGTTTCCGTGTACAACAAAACACACACGCAAAAATAACTTATCTAAGGACAGAAATATATATATCGAGCTCGAGATTTTCTCTAAATCGTACGAAAGAGAAGTCTGTAAAACGTGCGTCAAAAGAATGGAAAAAAATACTCGATGTTTCTTCTGTAAGTAATAAACGTTTCGTTTATTTGCATCACTTGAAATATTTTGCATGGAACTAATTATCGATACGAATCTTTCACGAAGCACTTCTATCGCTTCGAAAATTCCGCTCTGAATTTCGATCGGCTCTGTTGATCGATTCGTCGTCGCTCTTCCTTGGCTCAGAACGAATCTGAAAAATATTATTAACGAATAAAAATATTGTTTCCTTAAATTCCAGAATGAAATTATTCTTAGAAAATCTAGCACGGCGAGTATTAGAAAATGGATAATTAATTTCTGATGGAACAGGGCTGTGGTAGTTGGTGTTCGCTATGGGGAAAACGTGGCGGTGGACCTGTCACAGAGCGCTACCAGAGGAGATGGATTTGTCTCGCAGCTGTGTACACTGCTTAATGTAGAAGCTACTGGGATGGGGATTGCTCCGGTGCTGGTGAAGGCGTCCCTAAATCCGAAAGCTAACTATGATATGCTCGTTTTTTGGTCCCAAGATCAATGAGCATTAAAGCTTCGGCAAACGATGATCCGAATAGTAAAAAGTTCACCAACTTTGATTAGACGACCATCACTTGATGACAGTTTGTTACGTATCTGTTTAACTTTACGCACAAAAATGTTAGGTGGGATCGGTGGGATTAAATGACGTCCGTATTCTTGATAACGGGTGGTTCGTAATTTATGAAATTTAGATCATTGCCACCATCTTCTATGTGATCCATCAACGGTTTCCTTGTCTTAGAGGCATCGTACTCTTCGCCAAGTTTCTTATACGTTTCGGCGCGGTCTTCTATAATTTCTCTGACGATATCTGTGTATAGAAAAATTAAAACATTAAAATATTAAGAGTATGTAATGAAATGTCAATAATTTTTAATCTATTTAAATCTATAAAATCCTGACGATAGCGAGAAGAGGAGTTTTAGTCTAAGTTTTTCATGCCTTCTTAAAGGTAATAATAGACAAATATAATAGAATAAAGTTAAATTTTGTACAACATTAAATAGTTAATGGGCATATATGGCAATAATTAACTAGGGTAACTTTTTTTTAATGTTATTAAATACCTCCATAAATTTTAAATCGAATCATAGTGCCAAAGATGCACTATCTTGATCAACTTTGGAGCATGTTAGAGTTTCAAAAAAAATAATTCCTTGGGTAAATAAAAATAGTTTATTTCATACTATTTTCATAGTACTATTTTCAAGTATTGAAACTGTTATTAATTATATTGCATTTATTTATAAATAAATAAAGAATGTTTTGAATTTCGGTGCAAAACTGTATATACCTATTATGATTGAAATTATTAATTATATTCAAAACAAAATTTCCTAAAAGCACGAGAGTTTTGAATACAACGAATTATCAATAAATTGATAAACTAACGACGTTTACCCATAAGTAATTCCTTGCTCTCGATCATGTAGCCCATTTCTTTCTTAACTTCCTTCATCAACCATGGCATAAAACCTTCTTCGACATCTGCGAAAGCAAATATTAGACTTTTTTCATTAGATGGTTATACTTAATTCAATACAACATTAAAAAGCGAAGTAGGAAAAGAGGATGAGTGTTTCTTTCTCTGACAACGTTATCGGCTAAAGGACGTAAATAAAGAAAAATTAATAAACCTTTCTGACTAACTAATGCACAAAAAGTAGCAGTGTTCTTGCGTGTTCACGAACCAGCCTTGATTTCGTCCAACAGAAACCCGGATATCTTCAGTCCTTCGAGAACCGCTGGAAGAAGATCAGCTATATATCCTGTTAGAAGGGTAGCTGCTGCGATTCGTTCTTCCGTTTCCTTTCGAGCTACCATCGCGTCCTCGTGTTGTTTTAATCGTTGATCCTATCGAATACATTTCAAATTCGAATAATGACATTCAACAATGAAACTCTTTAAATTATTGTTCAAACCTTTTCTTCTCTTAGTCTTCTTTCTTGTTCTTCCAGTCTCCGCGCCTCAGCTTTTTCCGCAGCGCGTAATTCCAAGAACTTTCTCTGTTGTTCCCTCAAAGCAGCAATCTCTTCTTCTTCAAGAACTTCTATTAATGCCTGTTCTATGGTTTTACCAACAAGTACCTCGAGTATCGGTTGCACCTCGTAGTCGAAGTCGAACAACTGAAGATAAGATTCTTTAAGATTGAATGGCTGATATTCGATCGAGGCTTAATTGATAACGACAATTTCGGATTAGATAATTTTGGAATTTTTAATCATTACAGTCATCCGTAATTCAAATTTCACATTCGCCTGAATTTCACCCAACTTACATCACCAGGTTCAATCTGTGTGCAAGCATCTTGACCAACTTTATCCGGGCAATATTTCGGCGTTGGAGGCCTGTCTAGGAAGTAATCAGTCTGTGTCGCGATATCGGTTTCATCTGGTTTCTCAAACAACTGTCAAATATAATATACACTCGTCAAACATACCGTTAATTACAGGATATTACAACGTTTGACAAATCGCCAAGATAAAGAAAAGCTTTACCTCTTCGAGGTAAACTTCCGTTTGCACTGGTTCATGCTTACGGCCAGGAACCGGCGGTGGCGAGCCTACCCTAGCAACGAGAGCTTTAGTAGCTTGTACCTGAGCTCGTTTCCTAGCCAAATTTCTCCTTCTGGCTTCCGCTTGCCTCGCTGCTATCGACTGCTCTCCATCGATCTGAGACAAATGCGTGATTATTTTCCCATGCATGATACACGAGTTTCGAATAGTATTGTTTAATTTATTACTCACGAGAATAGGAGGAGTGGCATACGTGCTTCCTCGAACGACGCGCCGATCAAACATGATATTCCCAAAAGGAATCGGTTGATCACTGTAAAGAAAAGAGATGAAAGGCATTTTACACATTTCAAGGTAAATTGGAGATCTTGAGCAAGTGTTACGCCATCAATTACATAGTACAGTGTATTTTAAATTGTACACGCACGTAGAATATGAGTATATATACAAACAAATCTACGATCTGCGTGCACGCAATCTAAATCGATAATCTTCAGCAACTACTCCCGTACACGTAACGAAACGATTTGTGACCTTCCTGTTTCGATCGTTTCTGACACGCTTTTTCAACGCTTTGCAAGAAGATTTAAGATTCCTTTCCTTCTTGCTCGTATTTAAGACGCAAGATAAAACACGGCGAATAAGTTTCCCAAAATATTGGCAAACTTACGTCGCGTCGTTTCTCTTAGCGGTCTTAGTTCGATCATCCAAGGTCGAGGCAGCCATGGTCGTCGCGTTCATCATTCCGAGGGTAAAGTCAACAGTGGCCTTGAGAGCAGCCGGACACCTGGCAATGTGGCTGCTATGACGTACTTCCGGTTTCTTGGTTAATGACGCGAGTGACTTGAACTTTGACCGCAAAGGACAAACGTCGATGTCCTCGGTATCGTTGGTATTCGTTGCGATACCAAGGAGAGCAGCGACTTCCGGCGGTGGCATCAGAAATTCGCCAGTCTTTACAGTGGTGATGAATGGCTTTTTACGAAAGGTTTGGCTCCTCTTCGCGCTCTTACGTTGCTCCTCCTTCTCCTGCACCTGTTCTTGAAGCTTCTTCAGCTTCGCGTTTAGAACTTCGTTGAAGTCTTCCGTGGACAGGGTCATGCTCGGTTTTATTGCTGGTATCCTGTCCGCCGAGCGTGAGCTCTCCTGACTTCTGCTTCGTCCCTCTCTCTTCAATGGATTCACTTGGCTCGATTGTAAATTCGACTGGACCAAATGGTCGTTCGATCTGCTGATGCGTTTTCGGTCTAACAGGTTGTTGTTCTTAACATTTTCCAGACGATCGTCGACGTCCGATCGATTCGTCTCGTCACTGCCGTTCACATGAAGAAGAGGTAGATTGGTGTCTAACCCATCTTTCTGGAGAATGGTAAACGATGGAGAATTCTTTCGTTCGAGATCGAAAGGATCTCCATTGGCTGTTGGCGCCAACGCGGAAATTCCAGCTGGCATGTCGTCCTTTTCAGTAAGTCTCGCGGTTATTTCTATCGCGCATTTTTCAAGCACTGAGCAAGTACACTAGCTAGAGTACAGCTGATATTTTTCAAACCTTTTAATCTGATATTTTTCTCTTTTTCTAACTAGATCATGAATCAGTGACTTGAGTTTAGAAGAAGGATGATATGATAGGAGCGCCTGGCACGATGGCCACGATGTTACTAACAGGCTCGCGCGATCGTGCAAGCGAGTTCACAGAGTGGACAATGTCCTTAGAATCGACCGATATATACCGCAGACATGCTACACGTATATTTTTACGCAGCGGCCACTCAATAACGCTGACCGTCGTAAACTTTGCGCATGCCTAAGTCATGCTAAAGGGGTTCGAAATCGGTGGTAACTATGACCACATACGTCCGACGGTGTATCGTAGAGTACCGACCAGAATTTATCCTCAACTTCGCAACCCCCTCCATCAACTTCTTCAAGGTGAAACGTCCGCTTACATTTCGTTTCACCGACCGTTTCTCGTGCCAACTTACGTTGTCATCCTATTCATATATGAGTAAAGTATTAAAGTTTTCGTTTTAATCGCGTGATTGCGTTTGATCGTTAATATACCTCTTGGCCTACGGTTCTGTCCTTTCAATAATGCCGTTTCGTATCGATCATCGACGTTATCATTGCGATATCTTTGGTTATGATACTGCAAAAATTTTCGAGCATATACCGTGCATGAACATTTATCAATTGAAGATTGTGACATTTACATCCTGAGTTCGCATATCACGGTACGAAAACTCTAGTCATTGTGTCTAATGACTATGTATTTCTCCTTGTCTTTCTTGGTGAAAATTTGTGTGCTGTAGAGTCATACTTTTCCTGCAAATTTATCCTTTCGTTTCTTTTGTATTGTGCATGAAACTTTAGTTTTACACTTGCCATAAAGTACTCGTTCTTTGAAAGGCCTGTGTCGACGATGTCTGAAATTGATTAGCAAAGTGTAAGAAGAACTTATAACACTGATGAACATAAGCAATTGCCTTATCACTGATCTGTATCAGGGAACTGTACAAAGATTTCTTAAGTTGATTATTACAGAATGGGATAAAATTTCCAGGTAGACAGAAAAAGGTTTCACGGGACCATAAAGTGGTATATTAAAGTTCTGAACTGACAAGGAAGAATATTTAGAAGTAAAAGAAGAGATAAGGATGATTTATTTCTTTGATACATGTCCAAGATTTTTTTAAGGAACTGAATGTTTCGTTTTTTTCCAGAATTTGTTGAAATATTGCGGCAACTTACGTGGGTGGATTCCTATATTTCTTCTGAATATGCAAAATTGCTCTCGGACTCTTGACAAAGGTATACATTTCCTTTCTATCTGCTTCTCTGGATGGTATATTGTAAGAATGAAGACCACGATTACACGTTCGACACATATCTGCTCTGGTAGTCATCTCTTCGATAATTTTAGTTCAGCGTATGATTATTATACGATGATCACTCTTTTTACAAAAAATTCTACACTGAAATAAAGTAATGCCTAGTATAAGTTGACCACAAATTCGAGATGGTTTCAAAGATGATTGACTTGTGTATTGCTGTTGTCAAGGGAACGCAAAGAGAAGAGATTTTCCTTCTGTGCATATTGATGTAACTTTTATAATAACCGACAACGGTTTTACGTTATATAATTAAATAAAGAATTCAAAACAATTTTCAACAGCTACAATTTTATCTATTCCCTATCGTTAGGTTACATTTATCTATTTTTTTACACTAAAAAGGAAGGTCAAACTTCTATAAAAAAACGATCAGGATTTCTATAATAATATTAACAATAAATATTATAATAATAATTATGATTAATATATAATTACTAATAATAATTATAATTTGAGATATAAATGTTAACACTATAATTTGATATAGCCGCTACAGGCATTAAAATAGTAGCGTCGCATAGTGGTGAAACGGAGGAACTAATTTATATTGTTGTCCTTGTCACACTCTATCACTCTCCTTGTCTATCACGCGTATATGTCTGTCCTTGTTGCACACTCCTTGTCTAATGACGTTAAACAAAGAGAGCAACAGTGTGTGACAAAGACATCCTTCGATTTATTGAAAAAAAAATTCAACTTTTTACACACACGTTTTTCTGGGACAAAACACACATAGAGAGAAAACGGGGAGCCTAATTTTAACAGAGCACATAAAAAAGTTCGCAAATTATTCCTCTTAATTAGGTTTTTTACGTAATTAATGCGAGCTGTCACAAAATGGACATGGTGGCGCCATCTAGCGGTAACTCAGCGGTACTAATTATTTATAAAAATACTTATTTCTACATTTTACGGGTCAAATGAGGTATGAAAAGAAAGGTAAGAGTCTAATTAGGGTAACCCAATCACCAAAATCCACAATTCATTTCGCTAAATTAGGTTTTTTCGCAAATGAAAATTTCTCTGTTTTACGGGCTAAGAAACACTAGCGCCGCGTTGTGGCAGACTGGTGGAACTAAACGCTCCTAACCATATAAAGAGAATAATTAATTTTAATTTTTCACGACACAAATTTGCACTTTACGAGCATATATTTCAAAGATAAAGCTATCAATTACGTTCGCAAATAAATCTGAATCTAAAATTCACTATAGTTCACCAGAAATTATGCGCAAACTAATGGCAGTAAACCTAACGTAAAAAAAGTAGAAACATTCTGCATATACGTAAACTATACTTAAACGAAACATACAAAGCAAGCTAAGACTGAAGTTGCAACCATAACAGTTCACAAATGATTCCTCACAATTAATTTCGTCTCACAATTGGTTGATAAACTGTCACCAATCGATGTTTTACAGTAATCGTGGCGCCACCTGTCGATAACTTCGACGTACTAAAGCACAGAAATTTCTACTTACCACCGAATAAAAAACAGAAATTTCTACTTACCACCGAGTTATCGACAAATGGCGCCACGATTACTGTAGAACATCGACAGGTGACAGTTTATCAACCAATTGCCGGGCAAAATTAATTATGAGGAATCATTTGTGAACTGTTATGGTTGCCACTCCAGTCTTAAAGATCCTTAGTTCGCTTTGTATGTTTCATTTGAGTATAGTTTACGTATATACAGAATGTTTCTAATTCTTTTACGTTAGGTTTACTGCCAGTAGTTTGCGTATAATTTCTGGTGAACTATAGTGAATTTAAGATTTAGATTTATTTGCGAACGTAATTCATAGCTTTTATCTTTGAAATATATGCTCGTGAAGTGCAAATTTGTGTCGTGAAAAATTAAAATTAATTATTCCCTTTATATGGTTAGGAGCTTTTAGTTCCACCAGTCTGCCACAACGCGGCGCTAGTGTTTCTTAGCCCGTAAAACAGAGAAATTTTCATTTGCGAAAAAACCTAATTTAGCGAAATGAATTGTGGATTTTGGTGATTGGACTCTACCCTAATTAGACTCTTATTTTTCTTTTCATACCTCATTTGACCCGTAAAATGTAGAAATAAGTATTTTTATAAATAATTAGTACCACTGAGTTACCGCTGGATGGCGCCACCATGTCCATTTTGTGACAGCTCACACTAATTACGTAAAAAACCTAATTAAGAGGAATAATTTGCTAATTCTTTTGCATGCCTCCTTAAAATTAGGCTCTTCGCTTTCTTTCCATGTCTGTTTTGTCTCAAAAAAACGTGTGTGTAAAAAGTTGAATTTTTTTTTCAATAGATCGAAGGATGTCCTTGTCGCACACTGTTGCTCTCCTTGTCTAGCGTCATTAGACAAGGACAGACACTAATGCGTGATAGACAAGGAGAGAGATAGCCTGAACAAGGACAGAGATAAGTGTGTGATAGACAAAGAGAGCAACAGCGTGCGAGAAGGACAGACATATTTGCGTGATAGACAAGGTGATAGATAGCGTGGTACAAGGACAGACATATGTGTGCGGTAGACAAGGAGAACAACAGCGTGCGACAAGGGCAGACATATTCGCGCGGTAGACAAAGAGAGTAACAGCTTGTGATAAGGACAAGAATATAAATTAGTTGAGCACCTATCCTAGGGGTGATCCACATGGTACATGATCAGACAACGGAAGTATATCTAATTGATCAAGTGAAATGCGAGATTCCGAAGTTGAAATACAAGGAGACAATATATCAGAAATTATGGATAATGTAGTTCCAGAAAACCAGGAATTTTGACGTAATTGGCAACGTTTTGGCCCTAGCAAGGATACAGTGATTGTTTCTCGTTAATGTATAAATATAAATAAATATAAGTTTATTATTAATGTGATTATTATTTGTTCCTATATGCCCCCCCCCTACATGTTCCTATATGAGTCAGGTATTTGCTACTGTGTTGGTGAGGGCCTCGGTGTCGAGTGACCATCAATCTGTGTTAGGACAGTATCGGTGAGCAACTCGGGCGATCTGGAATAATAAAAAAATATATGTTAGTGGAATATCCGTGTGAGTCAGGAATGATCCCGGCACAGGACGGGCTTCAGGCTTCCGAGGGTTAATAACATTAATTTAGAACAGGTGAAATTACAAATCATTAATTTCTATTACTAAGCAATTACTTGGAATAGTGATTTCAAGCAGCACCTATAACAGAAGAATTTTATTGAATATAATGGAAATCATTTTTGGAGACAGAAATCACCCAGAACTATTATTTCATTAAATATTACTTAAAATTAAGACGTGAAATTAAAACACTCTTACTTTACTTACATAATAGTTGTAAAAATGAAATTACACTGTGTTTAATTAATTGTTTACATATATATAGCAGTAGTTTCATGAAAGTATTTGAAAATACTTAATATAAAATACTTTTATGCAATATAAAATATTTTACTTTAGAGATATAACTATCGTGATCATATTGCTTAAATATACATATACAATATATAGTATTAGCGAAATTTCATAATATTTATGAGAAAATATATTTTAAATAATATGAACAAAAATTTTTGTAAAATCGATATTACATATATCTAATGTAAGATATATAAAAATATTCTAGTGAAAAATGTAACCTTATTTCGTATTAGAAAATTATTGTCTTTAGTTGTGTAAATGATTAATTGAATTGGCGCCTAAAAAGTATAGAAAAATAGTTATGTATAGATTTATGTGATTGGCTCATTATTAGAAATCTTCTGATAGGACAATTCACTTTTTCAGCAAATTATTCTAATCCTATTCGTGCATTCGTATGCCCCCACCCCATCAAATTAATTTGCGACGCGAACCTGTTGCGCAGAGGATTAGTCCTTTGTCTAAAGTTGTGTCGTTATGATGTATCTCTTTGTGTGATATTTAATTGCGTTCTTGAAGTACTTTCATCATTATTCTTTCATCGTTTATAGCCACACGTCAATTTTGCTTATTAACGTAAGTCTTTATGCAATAATTTATTGAATATTATTATAATTTGTCAATAATTTATCTTATTTTCTTTGATCGCGTTCTTAATTGTACATTTACCGGTAGCTCATATTATGAGCTTTACTTATGAGATTTAACCTTTAATATTGTTTCATTTCGAATAATTCGTATTTTTCGTACGTTTATTTGAAAGTTTTGGTTTATATGGTTTTGGTACATATTTTTGTTTTGTGCAGATCATTAGTTGACAGTGAGAAAAGTTTCGAAGTATTAGAGAGACGCTACGAAATTGAAACGGACGCCATTAATGTTGGAAAGTAAGTTACAATATATCTAACAGATTTTTATGGAAACATGAAAATATTTGTTATATTCTGTTCTATTCTACAATGACAAATTTTTCGTTCGAGAAGAAATGCTATGACTGACAGGTTTGAACATGTTCTGCGCATCGCGTCATTTGGGTGCCGCGCATCTTTTTTCAACAAAGAAAGAAGCCATATTTGATTTGTACAAAGTACGTTGGTTTAATTCTTTAATAATGATTATTCAGAGTAAAATTTTCACAAATCATTTATATTACAGAATATTTATAAATATTTGAAGATATTGATAATTTATATTTTGTTTTAGATTTTTCAGTTTCTTTTTCGTTTCTTGTGCCTTGTGAAAAAGTTACTAATACTTCAAAAACCAGGTATGTGAGTAATTATACTTTGTACTTCATTTTATTTTATTTCTTACATTTTTGCTTTACATTATGCTAATTATTATTCTTATTAAGAATAAAATCTAATTAAAAATTTAACAAGTTTAATTTTTTATTTCATTTTTTTTTTTGATTGAATATTATCATTGAAATTTCATGTTTAACAGTCTTTTTTTATTTTAAATTTTTCAAATAATTAATGTTTTTAGGAAGAAATAACATTATGTTTTTTTACAGATTTTGGTCACATCGTTCTTGTATCTAATCGTGAGTCGTATGTACATATTTTTGTTCCTCACTGGTCACTCAATCATGTCGTAGGATGAAAGGTCTGAATCGACTCCAGTGACTGGTTGTATTATGTAGAATTTTGAACAAGCATAGTGACCACGGGTATTCATTATACCTGTGAGTAGTAATATTTTCTTGTCTATGTTTCATTTATTAGTTTAGGATAGGTTTTCTTGCACATCGCGTTTCTGAATAGTAATAATAATGCAATAATAATTGATATGCAATATCAATATTGATATGTATTGTATCAGTAATATTAATATAAAAAGCTTATGAGTAATATAATGAACTTGTCTGCAATTGAAAATATATGGAATGTATTGTAATTAGTTCAAAAATAAAAAATTTTTAATTTTGGTTATTTACAAGTTCATACTATCTACTTGAATAAATAAAATATGAATACTTGAGTAAATAATGAATGAATTTGCCCGAATATTCAGTAGTAGAAAAGTCAGGTGTCCCTCGAATATTGAAATCTATGCATATTGAAATTACAATGTTAATGATAATATATATTATAGTTGTGTAGTTATGAATAACATTGATAATGTGACAATATGACTTATTATGTGATTTTGATTTTTGATCTAATTTGAATTTAAAACATAAACTTCGAAATATGTAGCTATCAAAGTTCAGTTTTATACATTCAAGAATGTATTTTCATGTGCAAGAAGACACAAAAAGATTTAAGAATGAAAGCAATAATTGTGAATATAAGTTTTGTGTTTTCAAAGATGTTGAAATCCGAGATGAATAATGTTGAAGGTTTTATTATATGCTTTTACACATTTCTATGATAATATTTTCTAGTTATTTGTTGAATCTTTAACTTCATATTGCGTAATCTTAACAGTTCTGATACTAAATTCAACAATAATTTATTGAGAATGTATATATTTAATAGTTAAAATAATGATTTTACTGTGTAATATAATAAAATTTTTCATTTCTCAAATAAAGTAAGGCATAGAAGGCCTTGAAGCTCGAAATTCGAAGTAAGGAACAACAACACGAACACAATGTTTATATTCGCCTTAATTCTCGTGTCTGTTCGGACAGAATCACCTCATCCCTTACTATTTTCTCAATTGAAGGACGAGCTGTGTCGAGGGAAGTCATTCAGTTGCGGAATTTCGTGATAACACGTGCTACGTCGCATAAGGTTCGTAACTTTTTCTAATCTATTGCTGGTGTCCCTTCGATAGCGTCCCTTCTTCGACACTCTTTTACTTCCATTTATACCTTCTTAGTGGAATCATTTAATTAATAGGCGTGTGTTTGACGATTAATTGGGCATTACGACAACAAAATCGTGTAGTTCTTTGAAACTTTTCGCATCAATTTTTCTTCAGTCGTCGATTTCACTTGTACGGTTACCAGTAGTTTGTCTCGTGCGTCTTTCTGATAGAATTTGAAGTTGATCGTTTCATTTTGACACGTTTGCTTTCATTTGACACATTTGTCCTAACTTTTGATTTCTTTTTGTGCAGATTATTCCGTGATTGCAGAAATAGCATAAAACGTATAGATGTCGCGATCATTAATAGAAAATTTGATGAACTTTCACGGTACAATTTACAATACATAATTTCATAATTATTTGGAATAAGATGAAAATAGAAAAGATTAAATAAATTAATATTTTATTTGGATATAGACCAGCTTAACGATATACATATACTGTCAAATGGATGTATATTCTTGTGTTAGATTATCAAATTCAAAGTTTCGTACTTTACTATACCATTTGTAGTTTATTGAACTGCATTTGCAGACAAATAGCACAGAAAAATGGCAGTATTTTCTAAATAAACGTATCCTTCGCCATCTTCTTACTAATCAGCTTTATTATTATTTCAGAAAATTGTTGCGCGCAATGCGGTCGATAGATTCAGTGTTTGTTGCGCAATATTTTAATGTTTTTTTGAGCAAAGTGACAGTGGCTTTCATTGAATTAGATTATTAATTAATTCATTTAAATTATAGTTCGTGAAGTTAGAGTCAGTGAGTCCGCCGATTGTTACAAAACGCGTGTGTTGATAGTCTTTTATTTATTTTTTTTTTCTTTTTTTCGTCAGTATTCGTTTTCGGTACTAGAGTTAGTGCTCAAGAGGATAAGGCCTCTCCAGGAGATCAAGATCGTAAGTAGTTTCATATATTCTTCAATTTATTCAATGTTTCAAATTCAACAACAAAGTATAATGTTTGGCGTTTTGTTACAGACATCAGCAACAATTCTTTTGTATTTTTTGGGGAAAATCTAACGGTGGCTCTAAAGCCAAGAATGTAAGAATCTCTCATTATCTCCAACTTAAGATTTTTCTTTGGTTTTAAACATGAATTTTAATGTTTAGTGTTTTGTTACAGATTTTATATAAAATTTCCATTTCCCCTAAACTTTTAAGGATCTTATGATGCCTCAAAAACTAAAAATGTAAGTATTTCAGCATGTTGTATTTGAATTCTATTCTTTATAGCACTCTTTCTATTGAATGTAAAATTATAATTATAAAATAAAAACACTTCAAATTATTATTCCCAATTTTTATCATTACTAGAATTTAAATTTCCACAAATAACACTGTTTTCAAAAACAAAATATTTTATGTTTCAGGAAATCACGGCATTCACTTCCACCATCTTCACGACTACTTTCCCTGATCCAGTGCAGCATCGGTGATAACGTTCTTCGCATCTATCCCGTGAGTCGCATGCATTTATGTTCCTCCGGTCACTCAATCATGTCGTAGGATGAAAGGTCCGAATCGGCACGGCTGACTGGGGTTGTATACGTAGAATTTTTCATGAGCATAGTGACCGCGGGTATTTTTTATACCCGTGAGTAGTAACATTTTTTTCAAGTTTTTTATGTATTAGATCAGGATAGGGCTTCTTGCACATCGCGATTTTAGACAATTTAGACAATTAGAATATATACATTTTGATTTTATAGTAATTACTTATAAAATCAAAATATATTTGTAGTATAAATTGTTAGTATAAATGTTTGCAAAAGTAAAATATCCATATGAATAGATAAATTATAAATAATTATTATTAAAACTTCATTTGAGCATTTCATAGTAGAGAAGACGGATATCCTCCGACTTCGTTGCTATGAAAGATGTAGTTATTACTTATTGATATTGGTGATATTCTTTATAGTTTTTAATTAATAATTGTTATAATAATTAATAATTTGCAATTTAATTTTCCCCTTTATAATAGTACTGAATGATTTAATTAACTGAATTTTATAATTATGAACTTCAGTAGAATATGAAATATAATAGATTAGAATTTTTTCCGCAAAACAATGTATGAAATTTTATGTGCAAGAAGATATTTCGTGACAGGCAGATTTTAGAATCAAAGCAACAAGTTTGAACACTGCTTTTGCATTCTTAAAAATGTGCTTTGATAAAAAAGTCTCCTGAGATTATTTCTATTAATATTTAATTGTTCGAGTCGATTTTTAACTTTTATAACATCTTTTTTTAACAAAGTCAATTCTTGTTCATTGTCTTTATTCTCTTGCAATTTCAATAATTTTTGAATGAGTAGAGTCATTACAGTTTGCAATAAAATAATGCAATAGCCCGTTTAGATATAAATTGTACAAACTAATCATTTTTTTAGTTCAGGATTTTCAGGTTCCGTGAACCCCTTCCGTGTTCAATGTCAGGATCTCACTCACGTGCCTAGGTGCTACTTGGGTGGGTGAAAGACATTGGGCACGATGATCATAGTTTGTAAGTTTAATCATTTCTCAGCGACTGATGATACGTTAGTGTATCGTGCACGACGTATTTTCCACATGTGTGTGTGGTTAGGATGTGGAATTGCGTCGTTTCTGCTATTTGTTCCAGGCAATATAATTTTAAAATATTAATAAATTTTACAAATACGTACTTCATACATATACGATGTTACATACAGTAAAATATGAATAGAAGTATTATTACTATTACGGATGATATGTTAATAAATAGTATTTTATTAAAGTATATAACTACTTTTATCACATTTTACGCAATGGTCGCTAGCGTTCGTCAGTCGATTTCAGGAAAATGGTATGTAAATCAGAGTATGAATGTTGTGTGTTAAACTCGGGTGTCGGAGGTGTCCCGGGACGTCCTCTCTAGTTTAGGTCTGCGCCCGAGTGGTATGTGTGAGAACCGTGGAGAGAGTGTGTTGGTGTGCCTGTTTTGTCATCTTTTAAATATAGGGCCCCTGAATAGGATAGGTAATTTACTTTCTGGTGTGCCTGCGTAATTATAAGTAGGTAGGGCCGGGCAGGTTGGCACAGTCTCTGGTCGCGTGTCTCCTTTTCGCGTGTCCAACCTGTTTCAGGAAATCTAATTTGAAAAATCGACAGTGAAATTGGTACAAATGGACCATGCCACTTGTTTCTGGTTTTACTTTTCGATTTTTCGAATTTAGTATCGCGGTCGCGGTCGCGGATAGGTCGCGAGTAGGTTCCGAAACGAACGTTCGTGTAGGTATTGCTCGAGGTCGCACGTGCGAACGGACAACGATCACTATGATCGATGGTCGTCCATGTGTATTGGGATCAGCTTCCGCGATTTATTTTTTCATTTCACCTTTGTATGTTATTTTTTGGTTTGTGATTAGAAAGTCTCGAGCTAGATATAAGTTTCAGCGGGCATTGCGCTCGAAGAAAGAAGAGGCTAAAAGCCGAAGAGGCCCGGCAAACTGCCACGAAGAGGGTCACAACAAATGGCTTCTCATCCTCTGGATCATTTAAATGATTCCAGAGCATGGGAGGTCATTACTACTTTGTCACTATGCTCTTTTAGTATTTGTAGTTGTATTTTTTCTTCTTCCTCATCATCGTTCATCATCGATTTTGGGCAAATCGCGATTTTTCTTATTAATGTTGCGAAAGATGGATTACGGGTTGAATTAGAGTTGCGAAGAAATGATAATCGTGTTTGCTTTAGAGTTTGTAGTGAATTATGATACCGCGATTGTCTTTTTCAATTTTGATTTAAATTTTTGTAGTCATCTTACAGTTAGTGCTATATATAGTAAAATCTATCTTGCTGTTTATTGTTTTAAATTAAATTACAGTCATTGCTTTGAATTACTTTTATGATGTTAAAATATTTAAAGTAGCTTTTATTCATACACAATAGCTTCTATATTGTTAGTAATAATTTTTATTCAGTTTGATTTTATAGTTAGTGTTGCGACATTATTTCATCGTGGTTTCCAATTACTTTTATTCTTATAGTGTTGCGATATTGTCCCATCGCGATTTCCAATTTGTTTTCCTCTAATTGTTAGTGTTGCGATAACGAATGATCGTGTTTCTTTTCTAAAGTAGCGTTGCGTTTACGAAATGCCCAAATTCTTCCACTGGATTCGTGGAAGGCTATTTCTGCTCTTGGATCACCTGATACAGCTACGAGAGCTGTGCAGAGGTGGTCATTCATCAGCAATTTTCAGCATGGTTGCACTGGACGCGTCGCAGTTAGTGTTGCGTATTTCTAACACGAGTGCATAGATTAATAGCGTTACGTACTTACTTACGGGAATTTTAAGTATGACAAAGCACTCTTCGTGTTTGATTTGGAAAATTTCCTGTTTCACAATTAATGTTAGTGAATTAGTGTTGCGAAACAAGATGCGGTTTGTTGCTCGGATTCAAGTCGAATGAATGAAGAATTGACAGTAGCCCTTCTGGTTATTGTATTAAGTAGGAAATGTTCTTTTAGTAGTCCTTCTGACTACTATATCGCGACTTTTTTTTCAGTGGCCCTTCTGGCTATTATTTTAGATTTTCTTCATTAGTAGCCCTTCTGGTTACTCTGTTAGGATTTCTTTTTCAGCATCCCTTACCACTGTGTGGTTATTATTGCTAAAAAATGTATATTTTAACTTTGTTAAATTTTATTATAAATTTAATAAAGTCACATTTATGAAAGTATAACTGATTTCATATGTCATATGTATATATGAAGTAAAGTGAGAAAAATATTGCAACAATTAAATATTTAAAAATTTCAATGAAAATTTGAAACTTTTTTTTACAAAATACTAATTACTAATTGCATTATTATATGACGAAACAATAAATTATATACCTGATGCAATTAATTATATGGCAATCAATACGAGCTGATCGACTGCGATTTCGATTAGATGTTTGTATAGGTGTATTCCATTAGATTAATGAAAAATAAATAATATGTAATTTTGACATAAGGATAACTAATTTGTAAGCACGTGGAATATATTTCATCTTTCTTTTTTTTGTATATTTTTCGTACAAAAATATTTTAGATAGTATAGGATTAATTATTTCTTCTATAATGATTATATCTGTGAAGTAAGGGGTTGTTCTTCTCTTTAATTTTTCTCATATTATATCGTTTTGATAAAATTTGTTTAAGCTGATAGGTTCTATAATACTTTATTAATAGCGTTAGAATTTTAATTTATTGCACGAAAGAAAACCATCGTAATACCGTAAAACGTGGATAAAATTCTTCTATATTACTGTGACATATATAGTAGTTAGTTACTAGCTTCGCATTTCGGTATTATTATATTAAAAATTTGACAAGTTGTAATGGTTTCAAAAGTCATATTTGTGGCACTCTCACTATTCGATCAACTTCGATTTTTTTTTACTTGACGTAGTTTCCTAATTCACCGTTTAAGCATCGAGTGTGCTAAAAAACCACTGATTTTTTAGAATGTCGGTATTTCAGAGCCCATAAGCTCTTATTGAGACATGTCGGTAATATCTAAACAAGAACAATGTCGGTAATTTTGCCGGAATGGTAAATTTCTATTTTGTTAGCGATAGAATTTGTATCATTGAATTCTGTTTTTACCGATTTGTTTTACAGTTTCTTGAAATTGCAGTTAGGGGTGGCAATGTCGCACACGCGTAATTCAACTCATTGTAATTAAATCAAAGAATTTAAATATCGGAACCGTCGATAAATCAATTTATCAAAAATACATCTTTTTTCTAGATTTGAGAGATTATTGTTAAATCTTCTCTTTCAGATTTTCAACATTCGGAAAATATGAAATTTCAAAATTATTTTGCATCATTTATGCATATATGACCAAATATTTGCACACAAAGTGAAAATTTATCTCCTTGCGCGAAAGATAAATAGCACTGTTAATCATAAAGAAACTGATGAATCGTAAACCTGATACATAGTTTATAATAAAACGAAGGTCTAAACCACAGAATCGACATTAGCGTTTGTGTCGTCTCGAGGACATCGGTTTCTGCATTAATGTCGGGATGTAGACACGAAAAGGCATTTTCGGTTAGTTAGGCGATCGAGAGGTGGGTCGAGGATGCTTGTTCTTCCTGATTCGTTTGAAAGAAGGAAGAACAACTTACGATGATCGATTCATATGTTGAGGGAAATGTGAAAGAAGCAAATAGAGAAGCAGCAGGAAAGAGAAAAGGGGGATAGAAACAGGGGATGCGAAAGAGGGAGGAAAGACAGAAAAGGCAAGAGAGCACACGCGTAGGAGGAGGTTGAACGCGAAGAAGGAGGGACGAGGAAGAGGGCAAAGATTTTGGCACCCTGCTGAGTCCCCTAATTGCCTCGCCATCCTTCCCTCGAAACGTCCAGCACGCCCTTGAACCCTCTCCTCGGTCCAGCTAACTCGGTCTTAAAAGCTTACGGAGACCCGAATCTTCTTCGTTCTTCTTCTATCCCCTCGGCCCGCGCCATCTTTCTCTTTTCCTTCGTCTACCACACCTTTCTCCTCATCCAGAACGCTGAATAAGCAACATCATCTATCACACTGCGCGAAACGATATATTTGTTTTCGCCGGACCTGTTTAATTATTTACATCCAGCCTCCAAGTGGAACCGTCTAGTTCGCTTTGCCCCTCCTGTCGGCTTTGTCCCGTGGATTTCGTCCCGTGTCTTCGTGGTTCGCGTTGGTATCATTTCATTTTACTTTTTCGTTCTTGTCGAAAAAGTCATTACATCTCGCCCTTGTTCTCTCTGTTGCAAGAGTCAGCCCCCCTCGTATGTTCTAATCTTTCGATTGTTCTAGTCGTTCGTCGAATTCGTCGTTAACGTGTTCGCACGATAGCTTTCAGTCCTTTGTAAAAATGTATCACACGTAAGAATTGGCCCACTTAAGTTCGAACTACGAGAACAAAGTTATTTCTTGTTCGACAGATAAATTTGATTACCGTCATGTGTATAACACTGGTAGCAAATCCGTCGTTAAACGATTTATTCGAGGGGAAAAAAAAAAAAAGAAAATGAAAAAGGAAAAAAAAAAAAAGAAAATTTTGAAGGAAAGATTGCGCGCAATTTGTGCGGGACCGGGTGGTCGACGTGGGGAAGACCAATTATCACGGTGGAATGTCCGTTCTGGAATCCGTGATGAAATTCGATCTCGCTATTGGAACCACCAGATAATGACTAGGAAGTCTAGGGGCGTGGTAATGAGGGCTGGGCCCGGGCAACTCGTTCGATTCTCTCGTCTCTTCTCTATTTCGCGTTCCTCGACGATACACGGGGCCCCATGCCTGGCCCCGTCCCAACATCTTTCCTAGTCGATCTCCTACTCGGTTTGTGCTCGGTGATAAATTACGCTCGAGATATCGGCACCTCCTCTTGTCCATTTGCCAAGGGTATGTCCGCGTTGCTCCGTTAAAAACACCCTTCGTGGTTAATTCTGTGGCAACCTCGAGGATGGCCATTTTGTCTTCTTTGTCAGGTTCGTTCGACTCTTGTAAATGTGGTGCATCGATCTTGACGATCAGTCAGAAGCACGGTAACAAACTAACAAACTGTCTTTTCAACGGAATCTATTATCGAATTTTTAATAGAAATATTCATCAGGTGAATTATATAGAAAATTATGTAGATTCACGTGACATTGTTTCAAATTCACGACTTGAGGAATTCGGATGCAATTAAGAAATCATTCTGTATTTGTTCGGATCTACAGGTACACCCGGATCTTGAGTATTTGGATACTCCGAATATTCGAATATTTATTCAATTTATAATATTCTTTCCATTTCGATGTTTGGGTACTCGGAAATACTTGATATAACTCATTTCATTTCGAAACCTTCAATTCGAATCTGTGTTTTTCATTTGTTGTATTCATTCGGATCTTATACATGATCCATTTGAATTCAGCTTGCAATATTATTAGACAGTGGTGGATAAAATATAAACAAAATTCTTGTTATCTACGTAAATAAAAATCTTGATTTCTTCTGTATTAAATTATCGTACAGTTAGATATATTATCAATATCAATTTACCGAAAGTTGTTCCCTGTAATCTGAATTCAAATGTATCGTGTACTTTGATACGATGTAACTTCCAAGATAAACTCGACTTTAGTATCTCGTTCTGTAGACAGAATTTTTCTCGATAATTAGTCGTTGGAAATGTTTGACAGCATATTTCTCGTCTCGGTGAAAAGGAAAAAGGAACCCTCCCTGTTTGTTTTACGCGGCTGGTCGATCGTTCGCCCGACCAAACAACAAGGGATAAAGGGAGGCTTAACAAGAAAGTATCTCGTAGCTGGCAAGCGTTCTCGCGTTCTGCTGGACGCGTTCGCCACCCGAGAGGCTCGTTTACACCAGTCGAGGCAGCAGTTTCTCGCCTGCTCGCCACCTTTGTCTCGGTTTACCATTCTCTTCTCTCCTCCTCCTCTTCTCTTCTTCTTCTTCTTTCGTTCCTTCACGAGAAAGACGGTGTGCGCGCCACAGGATCGGAACACTGTTGTGTTGTATTCTTCGCGCAGGATGGAGGAGGTCGCGCGACCGCAATTCGAATTTGGAACAAGGCCGATCTAATGCGCGGACAATGTTAACTGATGAGCAAAACTGGACCCGTTGGGAGAACAATGCAGTCCGAGGAAAACAGAGGAGAAAAAACAATGGGTTCCTATTAGCATCTACCTGAACCTTCTCGGGTCTCTTCCTCTGGCCATTGGTGGTTGGTTGGTTGGTTGGTTGGTTGGCTGGCTGGTTGGCTGCCTGAGGCCCCTTTTTTCTCTTTTTTCTCGATCTCCGAGTCCTTCTGCCCTCTTCCATCTTCCCTTTTGTATCTTCTTCTCCGGCCAGCAACTTTATTTCCGTGGATTCGATCTATCCGTGCTCGTTGCACGGTTTCATAGAGTTCTGAAACGATAGCATAGTGTGCTTACGACGGTACAACCAACTTGGTCTTGGTAGAACCAACAATTTGGAATATGGTTAGAGATATCGAGTGTTTTCTGTTGAAAAAATGGGACTCCACCTATATACCGCTACGAAACGAAATATTTCTCGAGAAGTTCACGTGGATCGTTCGTCGAAGATTTTACCTTCGATCTCTTCCACTCGGTTTCAAGATTCTTTCTCAATCTCTCAAGTTCGGCGAACTCTGCAGCGCGGAGACAAATTCCTGGCGAGTTTCTCGTCCAGGAAAGAACTTAATTTTCCTCATAAATCGAACGATCAATGGGAAAAGCGAGCCGGTATGAAAATAGTTTGGGAGTTTGAAAATTTCGTCTGGACAACCTCTCGATGCTCGATAAACTGACGAATGAAAGAAGAGAAATTTCACAAACTTCGGTTTTTCTCCTCTCTTACGATTTCGACATCCAACGTCCACCAGCAAACAGACAAATGAACGTTTTGGTTCGATCCCGGGAAAAAGAAACACGTTGCAACGAGAACAGAAGAAAATTCGAGTTGACGAGCGGGTTTTGGAGGGAGGAGGGGGAAGAAACCGCAAGAGCCCCGTTCTGCTGGAACGTGGTGGATCGATTAACGAGACCGGTACACCTTGTAGAACAACGGATCTTGTAGTAAACATTTATCCTGGCTTCGCATAGTTGGAGGGAATAGAGAAGAAGCGGCCGCGGGATCTCTCGGAAGGGATCGAAAAGGCGTTGGTTCGTTTTTCGGGGCGAACGGGGCGAGTAAGTATCCTCGATGGCCACGAGATAACGAGAGCAGCGCGTAGATCATGTAGCAGGTTCGCGATCGTGAGCAGATAGGTCGCGTCGCATTTTGTTCTTTCGGCGATGAGAGCAAGGATCAGATAATCCCTCCGCAGGGGAAAAAAGAAAAAGGAGAGGAGAGAAACATCCTGACTGGCCGTTCCGCACCAGTTCCCGGTACCGGAAAGCAGCGGCGCAAACCTGTCACTGGTCGCAACAACCTGCTGTTGCTGCTTCTGTTGTAGGTAGTTGCTGTTGCACGCTCCTTGGTAGATTTGCCTTGGTCGTTTCGTTCGAGATCAGGTAAAACAGAGTGGACCCTTCGTTCCACGCGCGTACCCCGTGAAAAATGGAGTTTCGCTTCTTCGGGTGGGGAAAAAGGTGGAAAAGAAACGTCCGTGGTCACGAACGCGAAACAGTTAGGGATCTCGTTGACTTTTCCCTTTGTTCTGTCATCCACGTGTCGAGCGATAATTCCTCGTCTGTGTCGGAGGGGGTGACTCGTGGAAGGGCCCAAATGTTTGCCGATGTTCGTCAACCTGGCACATTTTCTCGTTGTGTTCTTTTTTTTTTTTTTTTTTTTTTTTTCTTGGTACTGCTCCTAAGAAGCGGACGCGCGAAGAATGCCAAAGCTGGAATTTTTCTGTGAATGCTAGATCTAGAGGCACGTGCCTCCTCGACTTCCGCGACTTCGGAGACTTCTCAGAGATGCGAGTCACGAATTTGAATTTTCAAAAATCGCGGTAGATGTCCTTTTTTTCTTTACCTTCTAAATGAGTGTATCTAAAATGAGAGGATCGTTTCGAGATTGAATAATTCGATGGAAAAGTCAAAATTGTCTGATATCTGCGAATTTTGTATTGCACAATGTATATATGTGTTTCGATACTCTCGCCTTTAAGAACGAGGAGAGAAACTGCGCGATTTGTTGAAATGAAACGATCGGTCGATCCCATCGTGTTGCCAAGGCGCGGCTATCGATCTCGTAAATGATCTCGCAATGCAAATCGATCGGTGGACAAATATTTGAACGACCGGATGGCCGCGTTCGTTCGTGAATAGATCGAAGAGAACGAGAGAAAGAGAGAGAGAGGAAACAAAACGCGACATTGTAGACAAACGTGTCAACCAGGAGAGAAGGGGAGCCGCGATTTTTCGATCGAACTGTGTCGTAACAGTAGAGACGGACGGCGAAGACGAAGTTGGAGAAACGTGAAAAACAAGGAGGTAGGCGCGATATCGGCGCGATCGCGATGCATAAATGCATCAACGAAAAAACCGACTTCTTCTGGACGTCTCGCGCCCCTTTGCTTTTCCTGCTGGCCCGGCGCGACCTCTCGTTATCTGAATCACGTCGCTCGAGGGATATCGAGAGTTGGTCGCTGCTCGATATTCCACGTCGATGGCTACTGTCGCCGTGCAGATAACGCCGAAACACATCCATTATTCAACCATTTGCTCGCATATTAGCGGCTATCGAAATGCGTACCAGGGGTTATCGATTACCTCAGCGTCGAATCGTCGTTGCTACTTTTACGTAAGGATACGACACTTTGCGTCGGTACGTACGTATGTACGTGCCCAAAGGACGTCGCACGGTTGTCCACTTCCAAGTTTTTGGTTTTTCTCCTTTTTTGCTTCCTTCTTCCCGATCGTCACACTGTGAGATGATCATTTTGAAAGTTCGTACCAGTTTTGATTTCGGCAATAAAGAATACCTATATCCGTGAAAGATTTCATTTTTTGCTCATCTGATAGGAAATTTGATCATTTTGTATTCCGATAAAAGTATCTTCTTGTGATACTCTAACGTGACAACAATTTCAGGAAGACGTACGCAATGAACGTTTAAAATTGCACCCAGTTCCCAAGCTGTAGGTATATTAACAAATTATCCAACGGCCCAGAAATGATTGGAAAAAGATTGCAAACGAAATCCGCGATAGTTGAGTGAGACTTTTGGGAAAGAGTTGGAAAAATTTCGAAGAAAGACCCGGCAGTCTAATTTATCACGCGATCAATGTGAATCAAGAGGCACGACGTACCTCATTCATACGTTTTCAAATGAATTCTTTCCACGAAAGTCCACGGCGCTGTGATCACACACACGACGGAGAACCCGAGTCTCTCCACACGGGGGGAATCTTAGAAACGTGTGTCGAAACGATAAAAAAGGAGTGTATCCCCGGGGATGAAAAGAGTGCGTCAAATTTCGGTGGGAGACGGGCGGACACGAATGAAAAAAGAAAGGGGGGGGGGTAGTCGAGGAGAGACCTGTTGGAAAATAGAGGAAATACAAAGCCGTGAGACCTGGCGTTCGTTGCGTCGTTCACCTGCGTCGTTGTTGCGTTATCCCACCCCCACGCGTAACCGGTGCGCGCGAGCGTCCCCTTCTTTCCGCGGTGTGTGTCGTCTACGACCCATAAATTGTCCACTTTAGTCTATTTAAGCGATAGATCATGTTTTAAACAAAAGTCGCTGGTGATCCGCGTCGGATCGAAAGAAAGAGAAAAAGCGGCAAGAGGCGGTGGGTGAGCAGCGAGGGTGACAAGGGAACGCCCTGAGTTTTACAGGCAACCGCGGGCACACATACTGGACCAACCCCATAAATCCTTCATCCGCCATCGAGTCCTGCCATCCTCGCGGCCTGTTTTCTAATATTTTGATTTATGCCAGCTTTCACTCGGCTAATTTGCTGGCCTTTTATCCTTTATTTGCGCGTTTAGGGGTGAAATTTGTCCCTGGAGCTCGGGGGGCCCTCGGTCACAATACGCTCGTACGAGGATCGCTTTCCATCCGCCATTGTCCGTCCGAGGCTCTCCTTCGTGCAGCGTTTTTGTCCGACGATACCGACGGGAACACCGCAGCGTCACGGGCCCCGAGTGGACGGATCTTTTGCGAAACATTAATTTTCAATAGGGAAAATATTCCTCGAACGTGTGGCTAGCTCTCCGTTTCTTCCGTGTGAAGGAGACGTATCGGATCTTTGTTCAATTAAGCGCCTGGTGAGTCTCGATAGTTCGGCTTTTCTTTTCGTAATGACGTACTGAAAAGCGACGCTCGTATTTTACCAAGAATTTTTAGAAGTGCTTTGTAATTTTAGATTAATATCAAAGTTGAGGATTCGTCAACTCTCTTTCTCAATTTTTTACTGGTTAAAAAAATACAGGGCAAAGTGTCGCAGAGATAATCGAATTTCCGCAACTCCACGTGATAATTATAAACTGTGATGAGAAATAATCACCAAGAATACGACTAGGTAATTTGTAGCACCATAGTTGCATTGTGAGATATGGACGTTAGATAATCGAGGCCCAATGTAATACCAATATGTAGATTTATTATAACTTGATTAAATATTATTGTTTTTTAACGATTTTAATTTCTAATATTAGAGTATCACTTTTTTTTTTTATTTTAAATCAGTATTATCGACGCGGTGTTTCACGTGTTGCGACAAAATCCACACTTTCTCTCGACGTGTCATTCTTTTTCTCTCTCTCTTTCTCTCATCCATATTTTACAATTATGTCTATAATAAGTCATCTGCGTACCTGAGCCGCCTTATGGTCACAAACTTGACCAAGTCATTCCTACGGTATTCCTAGTCCAAACACATTCTTAATGATACGATTATCGAATTGTAGAGACGATTTCTTTTGAAAGTGAATCTTAGTCTATCGTGACTCTCACTGCCTGGATGAAATTGCATTTCGCGATTCAGTGTGTATACGCTCGCGATCTCGTGTAAGGGGCCCGCGCACGTTTCTCGAGGACGGATGTTGCTCGAACCATCGAGATGGAACGACGAATCGTAAATTACGCCGCGCGCGCGCGCGCGAGTGAACGATTCCTCTTTCGTTCCGGGTTTCGCTATCCACGAGTTTAGGGTTGTTCGCGTGTGCGCGCATTACGACCGTTGGGAGGTAGAGAAAAAGAAGGGCGGGTGGAAACCGGGGGTCGATCTTCCACGCTAAACTTCCTGTGGATCCACGTGGCCGTCCCATTGTGTCGCAACGATTCTAATGATTCGTTCTGATCCGGCCTCTCTAGCCCCTTCGGGGAAGGAGGGCTGTTTTCATGGCGTGGAATTCCGCGACCCATCGTGCATCATCAACCCCCGTGACTTGAAGACGATCTGGGTCAAATTTTCGAAGAGTAGGACTACTTGTTTCACAAGAATACGGTACAATACAACTTCTGATCTTCCTCGAACAATAGTGCTATTTGTTACGAAAAATATCTGTTGTAATCTACTATAAATTTGTATCTATTATGCACTTTTTTAATTTTTAATTTTTACCGGGTAAAAACGCTCTAATAGAAAATCAGTAAGCTGAATTAAGTATGGGAGAATAGAGAGTAAGAAATTAATTACTCAAATTGTTTAACAATCCAAGCACGCTATTCTTGAGAGATGGCAGGATAAACAAAGGAGAAATCCAAGAGTCGATTGAATGAATTTGCTCGTAATCGGAAGCTCTCTGTGACTATTCTAGTTAGCATGGGGGAGTCTTGAAATGAGAAAAAAATACGTTAAAGTTGATTAGATCAGAGAGCTGCGCTTTGTAATGAAACATCATTTGCAAGTTGATTGAGGGTTGTATTATCATTTACTCTTCATCGTTATGATTGAACAAATGAAATATAACCTCGTCTTCGTAGTACATAACGCAAATTGCGCACGATAGTTGCAAAAAAAAAAAAAAAAAGAAAAAAGGGAAACGCGAAACGTCACTGCGAACCCCTGCACGATCCCATGGGGTGTTTTCTTGGCTGATTGGGGTGTGTATTCCGGGGGGGATTGACCGTGTGGATAGCATCGGATCGTCCATGGACGAGTAATGGCTCGGTAATATGACGGGGATGAAGCACGCGGCAACCGGAAACGATTCAATCCGGAGACGTCTCTTTTCGTCCTTCCACCCTAACTGTTAATTCATTGTCCGGTAAGTGACGCAGCTTTGCGCGACAGGCGAGGATACGAGTCACGCTAGTCAGATACCATGACGCGAACAACTCGAGTTGAGGAGGATCAGATGCTATTTTTGTTTTTTTCATACTACCTGACTGCGATTTTCTGTGCATGCATGGAAAAATTTACAGATGCAAATATTTGTAGGATAATGCTTCTTGCGAGTAAATTAATTTTCTAGATTTTGTCTTCTCATGTGCCTTCGTTCAGAAATATAAAATTGCACAAACAGTTTGTACATCACATGTTCTATTGATTTGGTCAAATCTGACAGAATAATTGAAAGTTTTATTCATGAGTTTTGTAAGTTCGTGCGAGTCCAAACACTCTATATTATTTAAGATTTTGCACATTAACAACTATATAATAGTTGTCTAATAACTGAGCATATTCCTAACATTTACAAATAGTCTTGATCTATAGGATAGAAATTTTAAAAATTGACGATAAATTCTGTCAAGTCGGTTGCGATGCTTTTCATAGAATGCTAGATTACAAAGAGTATTTTAAGAAGACTTTAAAGAGGACATCTGTCCGTGGATGATACCTCTATTTACCGATCGTTTACCATTTTCTTTCGACGCGTTGCGTCGCTCGGAGCGTTTCCTCGAAACGTTGGTTAACCGATTCGACGTCGGGATAATAGAGCTGCGGTGACATTTTTAGAGCATCTGGGGTCGATGAAGCTGGAATAGGATAAGAAAGAAGACAGTCTGGGGCAGATTGAAAAATAGAGAAAGACTCTTCTGTGTATTGAAGTATTCGAATTAACTTCCAGAGAGTTGACATTTTCTCCATAAAATTACTTGAATTATTAGTGGCGAAGAGAATCGACGAACATCAATTGTACAAACTGTTTGTCTCTAAAGTTTACATAAACGGAATTCTAAAGATGCATGTTCGTATCGTAAAATGTAGTTTCGAATGGGGCTTTCTTTCATGAAAAAAAAAGGAAAAATCAAACATTCTCGCGGTTTTTACAGGAGAGAACGGAACGCGTGGCACGATGGTATTTGACGTAGACCGCTGCCCGTGGGCATTAATTTCACAACCGATGAATTCTTTCTTTTTTTCCTTTCTCCTCCGTCGAACGATCGCGACGCCCAAGACGAAACTCCTATTCGGATTCGTCAGCATTCCGGGGCCCGGTCACGAAGGATGGGCCGTCGTTTATCAGCTGGGTGCGCGTCCCGGTCCCGGTAATAAATTATTTAATTAGTACGGTATTTAATCAACGTTTCTAGCGGGACCGGCAAGATATCGGTACGTCGCGCGTCGCGACGTTTTTACGATCGATTTTCGACCTCGTCCTGACTCTGTTGCACAGAGATAAAGAGGGAAGAGTTGCGCAACGATACGTATTAGAGAGGAGAGTCATTCTGGAAGGGAAAAAGAAAAAAAGGTGGAAATGGAGAGACAGAGAACCAGTGGGGTGGGTGGGGAGGGAGGAATATAGGAGTGGCGCGAGTCCCGAATCCGCCGCCGAACCAGGAATATCGGGATAATGCATTGGGGTCCAGACAGGCCTTGTTTATAATGGGTTGAACAAGGGTGCTAGAAGCCAGTGGGGGCTCCGGCCCCCCTAAGGCGCGGGTCTTATGGGCCCCCATAGAGACCGGCGGTGTTAACCGGCGGGCAGTCTCACTGCGGTCGGTGTTTGCTCATGAGCCGCGCGTGGTATTTAGGGATAACAAGAGGGCCACTTCATCATCCGCTGGAACGACGACCCCACGATTCCTTTCTTCTTCTTCTTCTTCTTCTTCTTCTTCTGTTTTCTTCTTTTTCGCTTCTCAGTTTCTCGATCGTTTCCTTCGATTCTCGCTTCTTCCCTTGTTTTTGCATTTCGCGAGCGAGCCGGTGTCGCCAATAATCTTGTTCGATGATCCACCCTCGCGTTCTCAGTTGGTAAATTTCAGTGTATATGTTTTATGCACCTTGTGCAACACTCTGGTCTTCCGGGATTATCAGAATGCGTAACTACGTTAATGTAATTTGCTGATGGCAAGGGTGAACGTTCACGTGTAATCCTTTGAACGCTGCGAAAAGTCTACGTGTTTAGTACCGAATACAAATTATAGGGCATTCATTCGTCTTGTTCTTGGTCCTACTGCAAGGACTAATAAACATAATGTGAAGGATGCAGTGCAGCAATTATTTTATGGGACTGACTTGTGAAAACGACTTATTTTTTCAATCACGTGGTCAGGAAGGACAGAGAGAGGGAGAGAGAGAGAGAGAGAGAGAGAGAGAGAGGTTTGGCCTTATACAAGGGCCAGTTCCAACACGCCGCGACTGTTAGTTAAATAGTACATAACAGTTAGTACAACAGTCAGTGAAATAGTCAGTCAGTTAGTAGTACGCAACACCTAGAATGTCACGATCTAACGAAGACACGACCATCCTCACCGTGGATTCTCAAACAAATTGAAAATGCATATACATTTGATATAATTATTTATTAAATAAACATATTACGATATGAATTTCTCATAAGCGAACTAATTGCTTCGGACATATCGGATCATCTGTACGATATTGGTGACTAAAGTACAAAACTTGTACGTAAACTTTATTTGCATATTTTAAACTTTCTAAGGACATTGTCATCTGGAGAGCCACTCTGAAAAAATCACAAATTGGTCATTTCGATCACTTTGGTAGCCCTAGCGTTACCTTGATCCATCAATAATCGCGACAGACTATCGTTTGTTCCATTTTCTCGTCGATTTTCCTTCTTTCGATTTCAAAGATCGAATACCAGCGCGTGTTTCCCTCGAGACTCGGTTCGGGTTAGGTTTCGCGTATCGTATTTTGCACGCATATCTGGAGCTTTGCATCATCGTCGTTTATCGATTTCCAAAGATTCGAAGGATTCGACGATTTGGAGAGCTGCGAGCGGGGGGGGGGGGATCGGTCGGCGCTGAGAGGAAAAGTGTGAAAAATGGCGCGCGACCGACGTATATCGATCGATCGAAAGGAAGAGAGAGAGAGAGAGAGAGAGAGAGAGAGAGAGAGAGAGAGAGAGAGAGAGAGAGAGAGATCGGCGAAGCGAGAATTCATTCGGTTTGGGAAAGGCTCGTCGAAACGCGGATCGATGATGGTCCGGCGGCTGTCCGAGAAATAGATTGCCGGCCACTCGGTTGACGGTTGTTGAGCGTTCGTGGCGACGTGAGCTTTCGCTCCGAAAAATCGGCGTTCTCGCCGGTGGTATATATGGATCCCCTTTATGGTAATGCCGTGTTTATGCGTTGACAGTCGCCGGCGCTTCCGAACCAGGGAAAGTATGCAAATCCGTTCGTAGTCAAAGATTGAATTTCATTTCGTGTCTCTAGGAAAGGGGCGACCTCGATGTCCGACACAGGCCGTGTCCGCGTCCGCGACGGAGATAACCTTTCGACACTCGAACGACCAACGACTCGACGACCTTTTGACGAGAGGCTTCCTTCTTCCATATGCATCAACCCCGCGTCGACACCGGCGGCGGACGGCCCTTTTGATTTCCACCCATCGGCCACGGCTCCGTGCCTCCGTGCCTCCGTGCCCGAGGTTTTCACCTCCTCTTTCCTCTCTTTCTCTGCGTCGTGTCTTCTTTCGCGCTCTGTCGTCTACCGCACGTCGAAATTACGCTCGTAACGTGAACTCTTTCGAAAACTCGGAAATTAGGAAATTAGGAAATTGGCAAATGATAATTCCTCGAATATTAATTTTATATATTTTCATTTCTCGTGTCGCGTTAGTCACTTTGTTTCGCGAATTCCACGAACAAGTCGAACACAATCGTGCGGGAAATAGGAATCGGTCGCGTAAAAGTTGTCGATTGCGCCAATTCTTCGTGTTACTGTTTAAAATGGAACTCGGGACAATTCTTCGTTTTTTTTTCTTTTTTTTCTTTTTTTTTTTTTTTTTTTTTAGTTTAAACGATTGAAATCTTTCCAGATGTTCATGAATTTTCGAGGGACAACACGATGGCTCTGGGTGAGCATAATTTTTCCATTTAGTCTTTAGGTTGCCTGTCGAATATGCCCAGATCAGAGTCGTTCGATCTGTCGTTGCGATCGAGCACCGATACACGTTAGCGAACGCGCACTAATGCGAACTAATGTCATCGGTTTTCGAAACTAACGGCCTGTTTCTGCCTCGTTTTTACTGATCGGATCCGTCCGCGCCCTGTCTCGTCAAAGATAAAATGCTGCCGGTCAGAAGCCGGGACCAAAGGTCGGAGGCCATGTTCGAGACTTCCGTTTCTTCTGTGTTCTTCGTGAACTCTCGGTTAATTTTCGAATTTTTATCGTCTCGCGCTCTTACATCGCGAATTCCCTTGATCGATTTTGCAAATTAGTTTCACTAATGCAATCGTTAATCCACGATTTTCGTTGGATTATTATTGGTTGGAATTTTATTTACTTCACACTCTGCGTGGTAGAGATTTTTGGATTAAATAAAAAATAATGTAAAATAATTTTATGGAATTACACGTTTCCTGTGCTTCGGACTACTGAAGCTCTTTTCCAAAAGATTTAGAGTACCTTGACGTAAAATATGCGCACCGTCGTCATTTTTGTTTCCAAACGAAACGAATTAAGTATCGGGTATCTGAAATTAACAACTATCCTAAATCTACCATAAATCGGTATTGTAAAATCTTGCAAGTACAATAACTCGTACATAGAAGGAGGAAAGACATCTGTTATTTAGTGAGACATTCATATGTTTGAGTTTATGTGAAAAAAAAAAGAAAACTTTCACAAAGATTCGAGGCTTCAAAGTAAAGAGCTGTTTGTCTTTTTCAAAGAAAGAAGAAACGACAGTCGGAGGACGACGAATGCTTCAGTCTGCTCGTTCGAGGAACGTTCTTTCCGGCCTTGACCGGCAAGGGGAAATCACAGTCAGCACGAATTCAAATTTGTACAAGCTCGGAACACGGCCCGTCTCATCGGCTCCAACGATAAACTACGCGCTTGATCGGCTTGTAAACGTCAGATCTCTCTCGGGTTCGAGCTCGGAGGCTGCTCGAGGGAACGATCGACACGGCCATGTGCATCCACGCATATTTAACTGTGGCGGACTTTGGGTGGGGGGGGGGGGGAGGAGGAGGATGTCCCGGGGTTGTGGTTGTGCGTATCGCGGTGGAGAAAAAATATCGATAACCGGAGGAAAACCGATTCCAGATATTGCGCGAGCTATTTCTCAGCGTTTTTTATTAATATCCCCGGCCGGCTCTCTCGCATCCCCGAGTCCGGCCAAATTAGGGTGAAACGCCGCTTACTCGTGAATCTTTTTCTCCCGACCCTTCTCTCGTGAAAGGAGATGACTATCGTTTTGTCCTCGAACGACTACCGTTGCTACCGACGGAAAACTCATGAATTCGACGCTAATTTATCGTCGAGGACCGCCCTTCCTCTTCGCTCCCTGCATCCGGGATGACGCCTTTCACCTCCTCCGAGGGGGGAAGCCAGCAGCTTCGAAATTCTCGCTGAGTTCGTAGAGATTAATTGCGCCGCTGCCTTGGAAACGATCTCGCGTCACGCCGGATCACAAGCGCGGTCTGATTTTTATTCAAAATACGGCGGCGCGGATGAAGGAAGAACAAAAGGATGCAGAGAGACTCGCGTGATTCTATCGAAGATCATTTAGATGAAAAGTTCTTACGTTCGAAATTAAATTCTACGCTGTTGCTTCCTAGAGAAGTAGGAAGCAAATGTTCCTGTCGATCGACAGGACAAGTATCCGAACGTTGAAAATCAGAAATAAAGAAGATACATCGGGGAAGAAAAAATTCAAACGCGAGAAGAAGAAGAGGAGGACCGCGGCGCGCTCGTGATTCCCTTTAGGCTCGAGGTACGTGGACTCGCGATCCGGCGCAGCATCGTCATACACACACAGCCGCGTGCGCCAGGGGGATAATAACCAATTATTTTGGAGTATATAATTAGAAAATTACGGAGTCAGCTCCGACGCAACGCCAGGGACCCGCACGGGTATCTCTGTCCTTCTCCTCTTCTGCCTACCGAGCGATTTCTCCCTCTTCTTCTTCTTCTTCTTCTTCTCTTGCTTCTTCACCCTTCCTTCACCCTTCGTCCATTCCTTTCTCTCTCTCTCTCTCTCTCTCTCTCTGCTCTTCGTGTGGCGTCAGAATTGAGATACAGATACCACGTAGACCCAAAGTATAGACCGTGTGTGTAAGTTGCGGAGTCGCATGTGCCTCTCCGCTTCCATCTTGCTCTCTTTTCCGCTTTGGTCGTCCGCACGCCTCTTCTCTTTCTCCTCGTTCCTTTCGCCATCGTTTCTTGTCCGCGTTTCGCCCTTTCCTCCTTCTTCGACGTCGTCCTTACCTTTCTTGGCTTCTCTCTTTCTCTCTCTCTTTGTCTTCTGCACCGGTGCGCCGCGTCGCCCTGTTCTCTCCCCCTGTTCGTTCTCCCTTGCCGCGGTTGAATGCGTGTAGGTGAGGGTGTAGAGGTGGGCCGACCTTATGGCCCTGGGCTACCGGGCTTCGTACTCCTAAGTTGCTCCTCCTATACGGGGTGTCTCGCGTAAAAAAAGTCTCGTTAACGCATTGAGTGTGTTCACCTGATAACGAGATTTCCATCGAGTCGCCGAGGATCAATCATCGGGGGCTGTTTCTACGAGTGCAAGCTTGATTTTTCCTTTCTTAGATTTACAACGACAACGACGTAGTCTAACGATGCGGCAGATAATTGAAATCTAAATAAAAGTTTGTTTCATCAAATATTATAAACGTGACAAGTACCTTGCTTTAATGGTATTATAAATTTTTGCACATTGTATGTCGATTTTTGCTTTTTCGCTGAATTTCTTAAAAATGCATAAATATTCGCACTTAATGTGTACTCTCTTATGTCCGATTCTTTTTGTCGTTTTCAAGTTTTCTACATGGCTCGTAGTTTAAAGCAGTGTTTACGTACATATGTAATTGAGCTTTGGCTCGAAGGTTGAACAAAATTTACGAAATCTGTTGCACAGTTTTTTCGAAGTTTTTTCTGACACTGTTCAATGAGAAATTTACGATTATCGGTCTGTTTTTTCAGTAGTGGCGATGATGAGATCTGGGACTTCAAATCGCTTCAAGCTTGTATCTTATAATTGAAGACAAATTCTTGAAAAACTCCTGAAATTCTTGAACTCTTGGAAAGTTTTTCAAATCTGAAGCTCCTAAAATTCTTGAATTCTTGAAAAATTCTTGAAACTTGAAGCTCTTGAAGCTTCTTTCGTGAAGCGATTTAAATGACGATTGAAACGTAAAATTTTCATCAGAGATGTTCAAGTAATGAAAAATAGAAAACTTTACAATACAATGAAGTACGTAAGCTTTTGTTTATATATTTTACGAAAAATCATTTCAATCTCTAAAGATCCACTGTCTTACATCTGTAAAATATCCAACAAAAATTAGTCATTTTGACCATTTTTTTTTTAGTTCCTAATGTTAAGAATTCTAACCTTGGAAAGGCAAATGATACTTCTGAGATAATTCGTAATATCATAAAATGAAATGGATAGGCATAATAAAATAAATGACTGTTGCAAGAGTCTATTAACACAGAACGTCAATTTTAGATTTTCTCGTTCCGTCATCGTATACAGATTTGAAGCGATCTCAAAGTGTCTCAGATCCCATTGCCTGCGAATGAGTTTTTGAACGCCGTGTATAGAGAAGAGCGAGGCCGCTCGGCATGCAGCTCGCGACGCGCTAAATTATTAATCCTAAATTCTTTCGCCGCCATAATTCTCGTCCGGTGATTCGTCTCGAATTAGTTCCTATTAGGCGGTAGTCGGCCAGGTTAATTCTCCCTCTTTCTCTCTCTCTTTTCCTTGGCCGCTGTGTACGTGGCTGCGGTGCACTTGCAATTTAAAATCGAGTTGTCGTCGTTGGCGGTTTCGATCGGTTCGTCGTGGCCATCGAGACAAGTTATTACGATCATTTCGTAACGAAGGATCGGTCGCAGGATTACGATTAGAGAGGAGTCAGCTTGTTACTCGAGGCTAATCGACCGAATCCACTCGCTTCGTTACTGGATCTGGATGGTTTTCTTTCGTGCTTCGATCCAGTCGTCATTAACCTCTGTGTGTCTGAACTTGGAGCAATATCATCTGAAATATTTTTTCATCGTGGTCAAACATAGTATTATTCGCTTTCTTACAAACAGGTGAACAATCGCTGAAATTATATTTCACGTCTTTTTGCGTTTCAGTGGAAAAATTCACATACGGCAAAAGAACCGTAAAGAAGCTTTATGCAGATTACCATTTTACACTTCATATTACTATTTGTATCGATCACTTTAGCGATCAGAAAGTTCAAAAGAGACCAATATTCGATCCAAAACTGGTCCCCTGGTTTAAAGAAAAGATTTCTAAAATTGGTTGAAAGATGGAATAAAATTACACAGAGTAACAAAGATGATTCTCAAAACTAAAATGTATTTAGGTTTTTCTTAAATAAGCGACAAATTCATCGAGAAAAGACGACGAAAATTAATTTCTAATAAAATTTCTAACGAAACGGAATAATTTCTAACAAAAATACGTTGGAGTTTTTCCAAGTTCCCATATTTCCAAACACACGGAAAAATATCTTCAATGTAACGAGAAGTTTCGCGGTTGCGATGTTGGTTGGAAGACGGAAGAACGTCGTCGCGCATTCAGGTAAAACAGCTCGGTACGCAGCTAGATAGGAAATGACGGGTTTCATCTCGACGATAGATTACACACCCGGTACAGAAGCTTCGCCACCCACTCGAAGGCAGGTACAGCCTCGACGGATCGTGATACCCCGCGGACAAATGCCGATAATTGCATTTTGTAGTTCGTGAATTCCTCCTTTCCGCCCTCGTCTCTGCTATTTACCGGCTTCTTCTTTCGGCTACTCTTATCCCTCCCCACCGCTCCTTTCGTTTCTTTCTCGTTCGATCGTGTCCGACACCGATCCTTCGCGCTTTGCCAGAAATCTCGGTTCCGTTTTTCTCCGTGGATCGCGATCCTACTAGTCACGAATGATCCACTCGAGTCTGCGAAATTCAATTGGACGCGCAAGAATGATCCTGAGATTAAACTCGGTTTGTTTAATTATTTGTTTTGTTACTCTATTTTTTTCTGTGGATTCTAATGGTATTCAACGATAGATGGAAAAATAACAAAACGGAATGGCATCGGGGAACGTTGAAGAGTTTTAATCTCGCTGTGTTCCATAAATTTTTATATTTCGATCTTACGCTCGTGATGTTTTAAAAGGATGTTTCGACCAGAAAACTATTCTAAGAACCATAAAGTCGCTGTTAGAACGCACGTGTCCCCAGTGTTAAATGATTCGGAAACTTTTTTTTGAAAGTTTTACTTTCGTGATGAGTAAAATATAATGCAAAAAAAAAAATTGACTTCAGAATTCAAGATCAAGATCAAGGTCAATTTTGCAAGTTGTAGAATTCAACTATGGTAGCCACATAGGACAAACCTTACTTTCCATTCTGTACATACAGCCAAGTCAGTCGGCTAGATAGATTAGGATCTAATCGTTGCGGCGATCCATTCGTACGTATCTCGCGGGCGCGGGTTAACGCGTAACGCGGTAACGTAAAACGAACATAAAACGGAGCGGTTGAGAAAGAGACTCGCGGAAGTCCACAAGACGATCGACGTTATTAGCGTGTAACGTACATACACGCGTTCGATCTACGACCGGTCTTCCCTACTATACTTCTGTGGTTCGTAGCCAACTCGCGTAACCGCGGCTATGGTCGTCGTAAATACATACGGTGGTTGACGGAGAATCCCCGATGGCCGAGGCGGAGACCGCGCGTTCGCGTGTTCCAACTTTGTTCGTTCTTTCGCGTTTTCTGCTAATTTAAAAGCTCAAGACGAAGTGTAGCTGAAGATAATCGATTAATGTTCCGAGATTACGGTTACTCGAGTTCTTGAGGAATCGCGTATATATGCAGAGTTAGGGAGGAATAGTAAATAGAATAAAATATTTTTATTTTCTCATGTATTTTCTCGTGGAGTTACATATGGAAATAGTATTGTGAAATTTCATTAAAATATAGGAAAATAATATTTCATTAAATAGTAATATTTCACAGAATAGTATTTAGAATAATGGTATTGCAACTAATAGTATATACATACGTATCGACGTATCTCGTTTATATCTTATATATACGCATACACGTATCTGGTTTATATCTTATATATACGCATACACGTATCTCGTTTATATCTCATATATACGCATACACGTATCTCGTTTATATCTTATATATACGCATACACGTATCTCGTTTATATGTTATATGTACGCATACACGTATCTCGTTTATATGTTATATATACGCATACACGTATCTCGTTTTATATCTTAGATGTACGCATACACGTATCTCGTTTATATGTTATATATACGCATGCACGTATCTCGTTTTATGTCTTAGATGTACGCATACACGTATCTCGTTTATATGTTATATATACGCATACACGTATCTCGTTTTATATCTTAGATGTACGCATACACGTATCTCGTTTATATCTTATATATACGCATACATGTATCTCGTTTTATATCTTAGATGTACGCATACACGTATCTCGTTTATATGTTATATATACGCATACACGTATCTCGTTTTATATCTTAGATGTACGCATACACGTATCTCGTTTATATGTTATATATACGCATACACGTATCTCGTTTTATATCTTAGATGTACGCATACACGTATCTCGTTTATATGTTATATATACGCATACAGGTATTTCGTTTTATATCTTAGATGTACGCATACACGTATCTCGTATATATGTTATATATACGCATACACGTATCTGGTTTTATATCTTAGATATACGTATACACGTATCTCGTTTATATCTCGTATATACGCATACAAGTATCTGGATTTATATCTTAGATGTACGCATACACGTATTTCGTTTATATCTCGTATATACGCATACAAGTATCTGGATTTATATCTTAGATGTACGCATACACGTACCTCGTTTATATCTCGTATATACGCATACAAGTATCTGGATTTATATCTTAGATGTACGCATACACGTATCTCGTTTATATCTCGTATATACGCATACAAGTATCTGGATTTATATCTTAGATATACGCATACACGTATCTCGTTTATATCTCGTATATACGCATACAAGTATCTGGTTTTATATCTTAGATATACGCATACACGTATCTCGTTTATATCTCGTATATACGCATACACGTATCTGGTTTTATATCTTAGATATACGCATACACGTATCTCGTTTATATCTCGTATATACGCATACACGTATCTGGATTTATATCTTAGATATACGCATACACGTATCTCGTTTTATATCTTAGATATACGCATGCACGTATCTCGTTTATATCTCATATATACGCATACTCGTATCTCGTTTTGTATCTTATATATACGCATACACGTATCTCGTTTATACATTAGTTATGCTCGTGGGTACTTCGTCGATACGTCGATACTTCGATAACCTCGGTATTTCGGTATTTCGGTATTTCGATATTTGTAGATCCCAGAAGGATCTTTATGTACTTAGATATTAATGGAGAAATAGTGCATAATATCAAATGCAGAGTAGTATACATATAGTATTGAATAGCATAAATGAAAAGAAAAAAAAAAAATGATCGAAGGTGTATTTTTGATATTACAGAAACAGATATTACAGGTATTTGTTAGAATTCTCAATTGAACAGATTATTTAACCAGTTACTCTAACAATAAAAAGTAAGACTTCTCTTTCGTTGAATGTAAAAAGTAGGTGAAATAAATAGAGTAATAGATAATATAATAAATGCAGTAATAGATAATATAGAAGTAAAAAAAGAACATTCGAACGTTCGTACTAAAAATTGAAAATTTAACCTTTTGATCGAATTACGGCGAACCATTTAAATGTTCATTGGCAGTAATGTAAATACACGTTCTTCGTGGTCGAACAGGTACGTGCCTAAGGCACCGCAACGATTTACACCGTCCTTGGGCATTTGTATTTCCATTTTCCGGCCCAGCTCGAATGAGGATCGAACCTCGAAAGAAAAACTTTTTCATAGAAGGATAGTCTAGTCGTACAGCTATAAACTTTGGGTAAAAGGTTCGAACGGTGTAATAACGACTTGCGACCGTTTAATTTATCGTTGCCACGGCTGTTATTTCGCTGTTCTTTCACGTTGCCAAGGACATTCCTTCGATCGGCATGCAGTAGCAGGGCCCGTGGAAGAAGAGCAATGACGCGATTCGTATCGCTGTTGAATTCGAGCGATTCCATTGATAATGACTACCTACGACTGTGTCTGGCCGCGTGTGGCTATTGCGACAGGTTCGATAAACCTGGTTTAATTACCCAAGCGCGAGATATACATAGGAGCAATATAGAGTAGGATCGAATAGGGGAAGCGTGCGTTATCAGCGACGACAGGTTTAATAATATCGCGAGCGACGATAACCGATGGCCGCGAAACTAATCTGCCCAGAAGGGATGGGCGCGCGCGTCGATTGTCGAGTGGGTTTTCGAATCTTCTCTGTTTGGTTCTCTTGGTTTCACCCTCGCGGACAGGGATGAACGACGAACGAGTCTTGCGAAGGAACGAGGTAGGAGGGTATATATAGCCTCCTCTTTGGTTCGGTGTACGTGCGTGACGTCAATATGTCCAGGATAATAAGATGGCCGGCGATAAAGTGGTGGGTGTAGATACAAGATAACAATCAGCTGCAGTAGCTCCTGGCAATCTCGTGATTACAGGCTTAGTCCTCCCAGTCTCTCTTCTTCTCGGTCTCTGTTTCGCTTTTACACCGCGCGCGACTGCCTTCTTTCCTTTCTTCCTTCTTCCTCGCTGTGCTCTTTTCTGCCGGGCATCCGTCTTTCCTCGCTTCTCCGGGCTTCTCTTTCCTTTCTAATCTCCGTCCGACTTTCTTCGGTAGATGGTTCACGATAGATATTTCACGAAGGAATGAAAGATTCTTTTTCCTAGATTTGAACGACGGGGTGTTTGAGATGTGGTGTATTGTTGGCAAACAGGTGTGATTAATCCTAATTCATTAGATCGAAATACACACTCACATACTGGTCGAGAGATCGAAAAGCGTGAGCACTGTTAGAAATTGCATAGATATTATTTATACACCCACTGAAGAATTATACATAAATTTCCAAGTAATAGCGCAAAAGTGTATGCTAACACACATATTTTTTTTATTATTATTGAAATTCTTATTTTAAAATCAAGCAAAATTTCATCTTCAATGATCCACTTTCTAAAATTAAATTCTAGGTATCGTTAAAATGTGTGCTTTGTTCTAAATTCTCCCCAAACCATCAGCTGACTTGATTTTACCGCGCTATTCAAATCGCGTTGCTCATTCTCACTTCTTATCGTTTTGCCACACGCTCTGTCAAATGTATCCTGACGTTCCTCCTGACCGGTAACTTGTCAGCTTCCAAACAATACGCTCGCTCGCGTTGCGTAGGCCTTTCTCTCTCTCTCTCTCTCTCTCTCTCTCTCTCTCTCTCTCCCCCCCTCTCCAAGTCTTTTTCCTATTTTCACACATCGAATATTACAGCCTGACGATCCTGAACCGAAGAAGAAGGAGCCGATACCGCGCCGGTTTTGGTACACGACGGCGACGGTGGTGTAGGGCGTTCCATCTTGCCCGACCTCTCGCCGGGCCCCTTCGCCAGAGGTACCTCTTAATAATAATTTTGATCGGCAAATTGGCGTGGTGCATATTTCAGGCTTCGATCGTTATCTCGCGAAACTTTCGGCCCTTCCTGCGGGTTCCGTTCTGCGACGGTAGAGCAGAGAGAGAGAGAGAAAGAGAGCGGGAGGATGAAACCGGGCAACCAGCCCGCGGGGCTCGCCTCGCTCGAAAAATCCCCTCCCGACGCATCGCGTTTTCGTCTCTCGTGGCTCGGCTCCTTTTCTCTCGCGAGTCTTTTCATCTCGCATCGTTACTTGTTTCCAGCCTTTGTTGACGATTTTCCTTCGTTGTCGTTGAACATCTCGAAAGTGTTTCGAATTTCGAGGAGCTTCATTTCAATATTCGTTCTTACTCATTTAGTAACAATCGACGAGCGTTACGATAGAAAAAAATTTATATTACTATTGTTATTCAGTGAAGAAATCAGTTCAATTAACATGGAAGAGTTGAGACAAAATAATTGGGGACCAATCTGAAAGCGTATATAAAAGTTGCAAGATATTTATTACAAACACTGACGAAAAATTAGTAATGGCCATCTTGAATATATGACAAGTATCAAATGTGATCCCACTGGGAATGTCAAGTGATTTCTGCGAAATGTATTATTGTAATTTCACGTATATTTTTAAATTTCTTTCAAGCCTGATATAATCACAATAATCACAAAGTCCTAGTACAGAAATAGTTAATGAAACTTCGAAATATTTTACATGAAAGATTCCTGTGGAATGTTTGAATACTTTCGCAAGTAAACTATACATATATCGTTCTCCCTCGAAGCAAAGGGATATTATTGGTGTCGTAGCGAAATCTCGTAACGACGTCGATAATCGGATCGTGTTATCCCTTCGTAGAAGTTTCTCTGGCAATTACGAGTCCTTGGAGCATCGTGGAGTAGGTATATGCCAGTGTGCAGGTTTGGAAATTCCCCCGGTACTTCGGCAAGTCCCGTGCGAGTGTCGCCTAGTCCTCGGTCAAGGATCGTCAGCGGTCGACGAAGTTAGCACGGGACGATTCGATCCTTCGCCTCTAGGTTCTAATCGAATCTCGGTCAAGCTTAATCCCTTTCTGTTCGTCGTTCATGACACGCGAGCCAATGAGAGACAGAAATTCCATCTAGTCGCCTAGCCTTTCATTTTTGGTTGCGTTCTTCCGTCTTAACGTTTTCCACGTCGCGAAAGGAAAGTAATTCCTTTTCCGAATTTCTCGGGAACCGACCGTGTTCCGGTCGCTTTTGTCGTCGTCGATCGGAGTCGTCGAAATTCAGGTCACGAATCTCTGGCTGTATATAAAACCATTGTCTTTTTCTCCCCTCCATCGTTGACATATTTCCTCGCGCCGGTCGCATCGTTCCACGCGCGTGCCATCGATTTCGCCTTGGTGAAACGTTAAACACGCAGTCTGCGCGATCTTTCTCTCTGGGTCTTTTTTTTTTGTCTTTCGCGGTTCTAGATCCTACGTGTTGCTTTGCTCTTGGAAATTTGGGCCGTGCTGAGATAATAACTCGTAATGAGCGAACAAATGAAAATTTGAAGCATGTTTAGCTTTTTAAATGAAAATGATGTTCTTTTGCAGTTGTGAAAGTTCAATCGATTGCCTTTAAAACTCAAAGTTGGATACAAGAAGGTCCTTCAGATTAAAAACAATGTTGCAATATTTCTCCACTACGTAGAAGAAATATGTAATTTTCGCATTTAACAGTTATTTATTTATTCATTTTTCACGGGCAAAGAAAAATATCCATTAGTACAAAAAGTGATACAATTATAAAAATTTTAGGTATGAGATTGAGTGAAAAGTTACAAGGAGATACCAAGTAATGAGTGTTTAAAAAATGGAAATGAACGGTTAAAAACGGTTAATAATGTGCATTATTAGCGTTAATAAATATACGATTATACGGGTTATGGAAGCCATAATATGTTGGATGGTGTTCAATGTGTAGCAATTCAGAATGACGTGGTTTATCGAGAATGATCTGGAAGGAACATTAAGTTTAAACGTTCCAATGATATTCGGACACGAGATCAGACCATTGAATGTCCTACTGACAAAGACCAAGTCAGCTATTTTCCTGCGATGTTCAAATGTGGTTGAATTTAATTTGGTTGGAACGTACTCGTAATTATGAGAATATATAGGCATGGGATCACCGCTATAAGCTAACCAAGCGTAGAAATTTGTGTTGCGGTTTTTCAAGAGCGTCAATGTAGGTATTATAGTAGGGTGACCAGATTAGCAAGCCGTATTCCAAGATAGGTCTAACCAATGTGCAGTAAAGTAATCTTAGTGTGTTTGTATCATTGAAAAATCCTCAGCGGTTCTTTGAATAAAACCTAAAGATCTAAAGGCACGCGATAATCATATTTTTGAAATGTTCAGGACAAATCACGTGAGAAGAGAATTACAGAGTCATAATATTTAATCGCTAATGACCATTAAGGTTGATATAATTATAAACAAGCGAATCAAAAAAAAAAGAAAGAGAATTAGTGTTTTTATTTTTCAAAAATGTAAAGAAAGAACTTTTGAGTCAAGTATGATTTTTTCCGGTCTCGACGGTCGATCGTGTTTCGTTACCATTGGTTTTCCTCCGCGACAAAGATAGTTTCCCTCGTTGCCACACGATGGCAGCATAGTTATCACCGCGTATCCGAGTATGCTTCCAGAGCTCTATATGTACGTTCGCAAAGGGGGTTGCCAGGTTGATTTTTCCACCTCCTGGAAATGAAAAGACCACGCGATGCTGCCACCTATCGAACGATTCTTTCATCAACTATTTTTCCTTTTCTCTTCAAAAACGTTTTCTCGTTTTTATTCCTTCTGTAAATTTCAACTTTCCTCTTCGCTGCTCTTTGCGCTACCCCTTTTTGTTTCTTCCCCCACCCCTTCTTTAATTTCTTTCCCTTTCAAGCTGGTTCTCCTGGTTTCTGAAAGTTCACAGCTCGAACGATGACGTCGATTCCGCGAGGAGATGCCGCGGTGCCTCGTAAAATCCCTCGACGTGTTTCATATTAAAATATTAAAATATTCATTCGAAGCATAAAGGCGGCCAAATTACGTTGGTTACCGTTCCCCTTCATTCGCGTGCAGGGGTTTGCAAGCATCCGTGCCTTTTTACGACTCCTGCCGTACGTTCAAAACTCTTTGACAGTCGATTTCCTCGCGACGAGACGCGTCAACGAATTTTCGAGGAAGAAACAAATCTCATCTGCGACCACCTCGTTCTTGAATAAATGAAGAACTCTTACTCCCAAGTAAAATTTGTCATTTCATTCTTTGCTCGTTCATTTCCATCGGCCTCTTCGTCGTCGATAATGCACTTTCCTCTTCCATCCTATTTTTTTTTTTTTTTTTTTCAATATGGTAGAACTTTATTCTTCGGATTTCGTACTGTTCTAACCCAACTATCTCGATGTCTCGAAACACTAGACGGTTCCGTGTCCCGGTGTTTTTTACAAATGTTTTCGCACCCCACGAAGGTGGAGAGGCGCGCGGGACAAGGTGCAGTCTCAGGGCGCGCTCCCCAGGGTCGCTGGGTCAGAAAAGAGCGGCTAAATTATGCAAGCAAACGTTCAGGTAGCCGAGCGTTTTCACGTAGCAGTCGTTGTCGACCGCTTCCTCTCTCCTCGTTCGTTCCTCCGGGGAAGGCATCGACGGTTTCGTGGTCCTCGCTTCGTTTCACCCTTTGCGTCGCACAGAGCCCACGTTGCTCGCTACCTACCTGATCTAAGCAAATACATATCTCGGGGTCCACGTACGATCCAATTTATCGGGACGTTGCTACGGGAGATCGAGTTAAATCGTTTAACCGTAGGATTTTTTTTTTTTTAGATGCATTTGCATACGTCGATGTCTGACGCGAACGAAGCATTTGAAAATCAACGAGACCTTTGTCACGTTGAAGATCGTCCATTTGCAACATTTATGGGAATTTTTTGAACCAAAGGATAACTGTATCGTTTCTTAGTACTGTCTCCATTAGCCGTCAGGTTAAGTTTCAGTGCGTGTCTGAAACGATTTTAGCAAGAAAACGGAAGTAAATAATAAATGGCAGAGAGGAAACTTTTATTGTAATATTTTAATTGTAATTAAAGGGGAAGTTTCAAGAAAGAATTACGAGAATGGCAAATAAAAATTTTACAGCCTCGCCCAAGGTGTAGAGAGAACAGGAACATGGTTCTTCAAGTCCGCCTGTAACTTCTCTACTTTATTAACACCTTCATATGAAAAATCATGATGTCGTTTGTTCCCTCAGAGAAATGGTCATGGTGATGAAATTCGCACCTTTTAAAGCAAAGGTTTGCTTTGAACAAAATTTAACAAAAATTAGTCAAAAATTTCCAAAAGATTGACGTTTGTAGGAAATCCTTCAATATAGACGTCAAATAGAACAATGGCTAAACGCGCGAGCAAAACGCGGTGAACAAAATCGCGGGGGTAGTAGTAGCGGTGACGCGGGGAACGCGCGGGCGCGTGTAATAAAGTTGGCAAAGAAGCGATAATGGCGGGCCTGCATTAAAATACTCGTAATTCCGGTGAAACAGGAGGCCTCTCGCCGGCCATATAATAATGGGCCGCGTAAATGACAGAGCCGAGGATAATTGGCATCGGTGGTGCGCTCGAAATTCCTAGGTTCGGTAGGAGCTCGGCTATACTTAGCGAGGGAATCACGACAGGCATCCCCCGGTATGTACGTACGTACGTCGGTGGTTGCACTCTTCCGCGATGTCAGTCGATATTACGACGCGCCGTTAGCCCGAGGACGTGCGTGCTCACGCTCGATGCGCGAGCGAACGCCTCTCCTTCTCTCGGGTGCCACCTCTCCCCCGAGAGTGGTGGTGCTCGAGAAGGTTCGTTCTTTTTAGAATCTTGCGCCGTTCGATCGGGTGCGTGTTTCTCTTCCGCGTGTGTCGATCCGATACGAATTGTTCGAAGGTAGCGACAAGAAAGTTAAAGAAAAAACGAAAGAGAGAAATGGAGAAAGCGAGAGAGAAAGAGAGAAAAATTCGAAAAAGGTTTTTGGTTGGTCGGTGGGGCCCCCCCTCGGTACGGCGATGGCCACAGGTGCGAAGGCGCAAAGCCAGCTGGGTAGTTGAAACGGTACGACACAGGGAGATCTCGGGCACACGATGATCTAACTCACCCCTCCCGAGGGGTGGCTGGCACGTACTGCATAATGCTGCTACCTGTGGCTCTCATTTAAATGTACTAAACCACGCTCCCCGTCTCTTTCTCTCTTTTGCCCTCTAGCTCGCTCTCGACGTACTGCGCCGTTGATTCGCGCTCGGCGAAACAGCCTTTTTTTTATTTCCATCGTTTCTATTGATACGTTCACATCCACCACCACCCCCCTTGGTCGGCGGGGGCCCTGCTGGCCCGCTTTTCTTCCCGCTAATTAATCACCTCGTTCCCCCCTCGTCGATCGGGGGGGAAAGACCTGTTGCGTTACGGCGATGTTTTTCGATCGTGTGATTTTCGTTGGATACCGCGAGTGACGAACTCTCTCGCGCGACGTCTCGGAGGACACGCATTCGAGGTCGAGGAAAAGGAAGAGAGGGTCGTTGCGGTGCGGATCGGTGTCGACGCCGCTCGTCCACTGCACCTGTTGCACCGCGTGTTGTACGCGAACACGAGAGACGAAGCAGCTTGTGCGTGTATTCGCCGTCGAAAGACTCCTACGAAGCACTGCCGCGAAAACAACGATTCTCGTTCTTCGATTCACATCAGGATGAGAGATCCGTCGCTCCGTTTTGATTTGGATTTTGGATGAAAAATTGAAGCAAGCGAGGGAAAAGAAAGAGAGTCAACGAAGAAATCATGTCGCAGAAGCGACATCGGAGAAGAGAGCAGGAAAAATGGCAAGGAAGAGGAAAAGTGGTACACATCCGTGGGATAGGATAGGTGGCAAATGTTGCACGGTGTGACGGCAGTGGCGTTGGTGGTGGCGTCGGCGGTGGCGTTGGCGGTTGCGGCGTGAACGTCAGCCTGACGAAGGTAGTCGAGCGGTGGCTCTTGGTGCTCGGCAGCGGCGGCGGCGGCGGCGGCGGTGGCGGCGGTGGCGGCAGCGTCGCTGGTCCGCTGGAGAAGGTAGCTAGTATAGTTGGGGAGGGGTGAGGGGTAAGCCGGGGTGAGAGCAGTGGCGCCTGGGGTGCGTAGGTTGCCTCGGAGGCGCGGTCGGTCCAGGTTCCGCCCGACGGTGACGTTCGTCGACGGCCACCTTGCGGTCGGGGCCAATGGTAGAGCGAGTGGCAGGGTTCGGTGGGGATGTGCAGGACGGTGGCGCGCATGACTCGATTCCACCGAACGCTCCGGGAGCCTCGGGAACCTCGAGCAAGCTGCGAGGCGAGGCAGTCAGTTGCTCTCAGCTACGACATGCATAACGCATGAGAGAGCCCGAGCGAGATCTTTTCGAGCCGTTTGTCGTCTCTCCTCTCGCGCGCGTGTGCTCCACACATACACACACACACACACACGCACACACGCACACACACAACAAACTGAGACGCACACGGACGTTGCCACACCACACACACAAACACACATACACACACGCACACCTACACACACACGCACACACACACACACACACATACACACACTGGTGGCCAAGCTTCTCGCTCTCGCGTAATACACACACTACTCGCATGGGAGATATCGCGCGAGGAAAACACGCGCGCGCGCAACGCAAGACACCGCGAGCAATCGTGCATCGGCTCTTTTACTACTTCTGTTCTGCCGTGAGGATCGTGTGCTCGTCGGCGACATACGCCGCTCGTCCTCGCGAATCGACGGGCCACCGCGAGTTCTTCACCGCCGGGCGAGTCGTGTGAGTATATCGCCCGTATCTTCGGACTTTTGTCCATCGCGAGTGCGTCGTCGCGATGATACCGCGACACGGCGGCGTTTGAGTGATTCGCCAACACCGAAGCTCGTGCACGCGAGTGTGATATCTTCGTACAGTCGGAGTACGCCACGTACGACTCCTCGAAACGACAGGAAAGGAAGCGCGCCGTTCTTCTTTGGGGTGTGGAGAGTTTTGAGCAAGCAGTTGGAGCAACCAAGAGTTCACCGAAGACTCGATCGCGGTGGTGAAACCGACCGAATTTCGCGAGGAGATTCCTCCTCGGAGGAGGAATCGGGGGAAACGTCCGCGTGAAAATCCGCGGAAGTTTCAACGATCTTTCAGCGACTTTGCCAACCTTCGGAGAAACTATGGACGAATGGTTCGTGTGTTCGACGATGCCCCTCACTCGGGATTTGGTGCGTAGTCGCGAACGATGGACTGTGCGTTAGCGTACGTGTGATTGGTGATCGTCGATCTAGTCGGACGAGAAAGATCGATCTTGCCTGCCCGAGAGCAGGAGAAACTTGGACAGGTGTGTTCTTTTCGTCGAGTTTCGTTGAGTTTGTGGAGGATCTGCGCGTGACACTACGCGAAAACGCACAGGATATTGGAGCGTTGCGAGATTTCAAGTGCGATTGTTGACGAAAGTGTGAAGAACGGAGCGAACGACGAGACGAAGGATTTGTGCGAACGACGAGGAACGGGAAGAAAGAAGAGGAAAGGGTTGCTGCCCTGCGAGGGCAGCGTTCCCCCGAAAGGGCTGATCGTAGTGATCGTAGATCAATAAGTAAACTGAAAGGACAGGATTTTCAAGGAAACGGAGAAGAAGGAAAATCGGAAAAGTCGGAGAATCTTAGAAAGAAAGAAAGAGAGAAAGAAGGGAAAATAAGCGTGGAAGCGAGCGGAAAAAAGCGAGAAGGTTTCGCGACACCTCTGCACGAGGGGAGGTAGATGGCCGCTACCACGTACATGCCGATTAGTACCGCAGTGTCGTCCGAGCTGGATGGTTCGGGTACCGCGATCGGGATGAACATCGCCGTGGGTGGCTATCCCTCGGGCTCACCTCGCAGCGCCGCTGATGCAGGCGAGATGAAGTACATGCCGGCGCCGCAGCATCATCACCACCATCATCACCATCACCAAGTGACCTCGTCGCCATCGCCGAATGGATTGTCCCATCCAACGGCGAGCCTCTCGTCGGCGAATCCATGGCTGAGCGTGCAGCCGAGTAGCGACCATTGGGCCACCTCGATGACCATGCACCATGCCAGTCATCATCCTCACCATCATCCGCACCAAGCGAACGCTGGACTAGACGTGAAACCGCTGGCAGCGGCGGCAGCAACCGCGGCGGCGGCTGCCGCGGCTGCAAACGATCAGTCGATGCATCCGCATCGCGGTGGTCCTCACCAGTCGCCGGGCATGGCCTCGCCACATTCTTGGCACGCGCCCGTTGTCCCGTCGGCCCACTACAATCCGAGCGGTGGCGCGGCCTCGCCTACCACCCTTCAACAATACCACACGATAACGATGAACGGGATGTTGCATCCGCACGCGCATCAACATCATCCGCAGTTGCACAATCATCAGACCGGCGGCGGTTTGCATCCGAACCTAAGGGATCCTGGCTCGCCTGTCGGACACTCGTTGCATCCGGGCCACGCGCACGACAGGGATCAGAGCGCCGGCGAGGAGGACACACCGACTTCGGACGATCTCGAGGCGTTCGCCCGACAGTTCAAACAGCGGCGCATCAAGCTGGGTTTCACCCAGGCGGACGTCGGTCTCGCGCTCGGTACTCTCTACGGCAACGTCTTCTCGCAGACGACGATATGCAGGTTCGAGGCTCTTCAGCTGAGCTTCAAGAACATGTGCAAGCTGAAGCCGCTGCTGCAGAAGTGGCTCGAGGAGGCGGACTCGACGACCGGCTCGCCGACCAGCATCGACAAGATCGCCGCCCAAGGCAGGAAACGGAAGAAGCGCACGTCGATCGAGGTGTCGGTGAAGGGCGCGCTTGAGCAACACTTTCACAAACAGCCGAAACCGTCCGCGCAGGAAATCACCACGCTGGCGGACAGCCTTCAACTGGAGAAAGAGGTAGTGAGGGTGTGGTTCTGCAACCGGCGGCAAAAGGAGAAGAGGATGACACCGCCGAACACCCTCGGCGACGGGATCATAGAGGGCGTACCGACCGGACACCAGAATCAACCTGGCCTTCACCAGGGATATCATCCGCAGGATCATCTTCACGGATCGCCGATGGGCCACAGCCACAGTCCTCCGATGCTCAGTCCTCAGGGTCTCACGGCCCATTCGCTGGCAGCGGCTCACTAGCGTTCGCCCGGGCCTCCCCCGTTGGGCCTGTCGATAACTTCTCAGAACTCGGTGAACAATCCGGCTTCCTCGCCGCCGGAAACGCTCCCTCCGTTTTATCATCATTACCTGCAGGCGCGCACCGGCAGCTACTCGACAACCTCGTAGTAGCTGTGGCCAGTCAACGATGCAGTAGCAACAACAACAACAACAACAACAACAACAACAACAACAACAACAACACCTCGTCACGTCACGTCACGTCAGCCGTGTTGCGTTTTCGCTCCTAGTCCAACCGATCTTGCTAGTAGCGTCGTCGTCGTCGTAATGGTGCGTGGTGCCACCCCTGCCAGGCTTTCCTCCGTCTCTTGGACGAGGTTCAACGGGGTACAACGAGGCCGAGTCAGAAGCCAGCCAACGGGGAGGCTTGTTGTTGGGCGCGATTCGAACCGCGCCCGTCCAAACGCTCTCGATAATCGCCGATCGGCTAAAAGAATCTCAGGGATACGCCAACGTTGTCTTCGCCGTCGCCGTAGCTGCAGCAGCAGCAGCAGCAGCAGCAGCAGCAATCATCGCCGCCACGAAGATTCGTCGAATTCGATCGAATTGACTCTACACGTTTCCTTCTCCACACGCCTCGATCGGGAAGGAAAGATCTCGCGGCCGCGATCGTCGTCTCGTTCTTCTCGGCGTTATTAACCGCGCGATATCCCGGTGTCGAAAGTGCGCAGTTCTCGTCAACGGTTCTTGGCACGATCCGTCCGTCTGTTCGTTCGTTCGTTCGTTCGTTCGAAGGATAAGAGACGCTGCTGCGCGTCGTTGTTACCGTCCTCGTCGTCGTCGTCGTCGTCGTGATCGTCGTTGTTGTTCTCGGTTTACGGCGGTTCAAAGGTGAAGGAAAAGGGTTACGTTTGAAAATGGAAAAGTGCGAGGAACGCTTTCTTTTTCTTCTTGGTGCATCGACGAACGACGAGAGACGCCGCCGCCGCCGCCGCGATTCCTCCGCGAGGATCGACTCGTCCCCGAACGAGGAGACCGATGGACGGATGGCCGTACCGAAGGGAAACGGAAAAAAAAAGAAAAAAGAAAAACGCAGCCAGAGGCGAAGAGCGGTGTATTCGCGCGGGATTTGTTCGAGGCAAACCCGCCGGATGATGTAACATAAGTAAATATGGACTGTAAATAATGTACTAGATAAAGCTAGTAAGTTAAGTGAGATCGCGTATCGTCGTCTTCATTCGTTTGCCCGTCGTCGTCGTCGTCGTCGTCGTCGTCATCGTCGTCGTCATCGTCGTCATCGTCGTCGTCCTCCTCCTCCTCTTCGACATCGTCATCGTCGTCGTCGTTGAAGACGAGAAGCTTGGGAATGGATGGTGGAAACTGCAGAGAGAGAGAAAGGAGGAGGAAGAGAGGAAACACGGAGCAAAGGAGCAAAGTCTCAGGAGGGAACGATATAGACAAACGACGCGATAAAGACAAAGAACGAAAGGGAAAAGAGATAGACGGACAAATTGCAAAGAGAGACAAAAGACACGCGTGAAATGCACGGGGAAAAAACACGCGTGTCGGGGAAGAAAAAATAAAAAAAAGAAATAAACGTGTGCCGAATCCTAGCGACAGCAACAACTACCCTCGCAATGACATACCCCTTCTGTATAGAGTAAGTATATATATATATATAAATAAATAAATAAATAAATAAATGAAAAGCTCTATACATACAAAAAAAAATTATATATATATATAAATACAAAGTCTATGTATATAAGAGAGAAAAATTTATGGCGACGTCGAGAGGATTGTAGCTATGTAATTACGTTACTGTGACATGTATCGTCAAGAAGCATCGTTTCGCGAAGAAATGAAAAAAAAAAAAACTATTGTAAAACGACAATAGGGATCTGTCATTATTATTTCTCGTTGTTACGATGATTTTATTATTATCATTATTATTACTATTATATTATCATTATTATTATTATATTATTATTATTATTCGTTTTTATTGTCATTATTATTCTTTATTATTATTACTATTATTATTATTAACATCGCTATCACAGAATGTTATCGTGATTCTGTTGCCCGGAGGCTGATCGCACAGAGCGAGAATTTTTGCGTCTTTCGTCGCCGCCGGGCATCGGTCGCGCTCTCTTCTCGTCTCTCTCTCTTTTTCTCTTTCTCTCTCTCCTCTTTTCGTTGTATCATCTCGAATCGGTTGTATCATTTTTAACACTTTTTCGCCCCTCTTTCTTTTCGTCATTCTTTTTTCATTCTCTCCACTCTACTTCTCTCTCTCTCTCTCTCTCTCTCTCTCTCTCTCTCGCTATCTACGAGATTTGAACGAGGATATATGTACATCCTCGCTGCTTCCGATCGTACCTCGCGAACAAAGACTCTCCCGAAGAAGTCGGTAATCGAAAAAGTCGTCCGATTCTTAATTCGAATGATCAAAGTTCGAGAAATGGATCTCTCGCGGCGCGCTGACTCGCCCGGTCCGAGGCGATACGTTTGTTTTTCCACCGAAGGAGAGCCGGAAGAGCCACGTCGCGGAATCGATATTCTCGCTGTGCGATTGGCCAGGAGACCTCCAACGTCTGTCGGCGTTGCGCGTTTCCGCGATGGAAATGTTACGCGTCGTTCTCTCGGCGTCGCGGTGGCGGGACACCGTCACTCGTTTCCTTCCTTCGTTCCTTTTCGAAGAAGGAAACTACTCTGATCAGAATTTAGACCGATTTACGCGTCGAAAAATTCTCTGAAGTGGTGATCGTCGTTTGTCGCCCGATCGTACGTACGTCGTATCTTCCTTTCGATTCTCCATTCTCCCCGTGGTTTTCTTGTTTATCCTCGCAGAGATTCTTGCTTGTCTCGATTTCTCCGTTTTCTGCCATCGCCTGCGTCGCGTGTTCTCTTTTGCCCCGTGTTCGCCGGATAAAGTTCAGTCGAACGCGCGCTGCGAAGTTCTGCCCGTCTCGAGTAAAGTAAAGTTCAATTCTCCGTGTCACCTTTGAACGCGCGCGTGGAAACACCGAGGAACCGACGACAACAGTCCTTGACAACGTAAAATTTGTGTCAGAAATGTTCGACTCTGTCTCGCGACCCTCGAGGACCGTCCCTTCGATACATTTCCCTAGTGTCTTGAATTTGGCCCGCTGGACACCTTGCTCTCTCCCCCGATCTCGTCGAATCGACGTGTCTCTGGCGTGTTTTAAAAAATCGTAAAGCCACTCGTTAAACGGTCACCGGAACGCCGATTACCATCGTCGACCGGATCCTTTCGAACAGACGGCGTGCGATCGTTTCGACGACTTTATTTGAGGTTTCTAGAAAAAACGGAGCTCCTCCTCGGAATAGGTGTGTGTATGTGTGCGCGTGTGTGCGTGTGCGTGCGTGTGCGAGCGACAGATGCGTTGGCCCGACGGTCGACAAATCGCGGCGCGATGATCACGGCGCGAGCCGCTCGTTAGAAGGTGTTTAACGTTTCGGAACGCGGCTAGTTTCCGTGATACGTCGTCCCGCTTCCGCTAATGATACGTTACAACAGTGCCTGGCCAGAGTCGAGTCTTTTGGGCTCGTTAAGGCGTTGCTTCTTCTTCTTCTTTTTCTTTTCCTCCTATTTCGTGGATTTCTCTCACGAAAATTTGATACGAGGAAAAAGGATGTGTGAACGAAAGAGGTAGATAGATAGATAGATAGAGAGAGAGGGAGGAGTGTTTCAGGGCTAGAGTCGTCGTTTTCCTTCGATTTCTCCGCGTGATTAATACGGCTTCATTAGGCGACAGTTCGCGACTCAGCCGGACGTTTCGTGTCGGGATTACGCGCGTTATCGGTGACACGGTTTCTGTGATTATTTGCTCAACTGGCTGGAGTGCTGCCCGGGTGCTGCTTCGTGTCCGAGTGCCGCTGGTCTCGGGCCCCCGTCGCGGATGCGAGGACGAACGGAAGCGGGAAAGAAAGACACTTTTGAATTTGAATGTTTCTCCAGCGTTTTGCTTCGAGAGACACGCGAGAGAATGTCCAAAGTGGCAAGAAGAGAGAAAGCAAGAGTGAGAGAGAAAGAATGGTGGAGTACCTATTTCGAACGAATCGTCAATCTCCGATAGAGACTTTCGACAAAGTATAATCTCGATTTTTGGCAGCAAGTCGAACGACAATGCGCCTTCCCCGATAAAACTAACCGCGACACCTCGATAGTGTTTTCTTTTTTTCTTTTTCGGTTTTTGTTATTTTACCGAGACACTCGCAAAGGATAGAGACGAGAAGAATCGCGCACGCGATTGGAAGAAAGAGGGAGGCACAGATAGATAGACAGACAGACAGACAGAAAGAGAGGAGAGAAAGGGAGAGCGAAGAACGAGCGAGAATGCGATTTATTTTTGCCAATGAGAGATCGTTCGTACGGTTGTTTCTTCTTTTTTTTTCTTTTTTTTTTCACTGTTCCTCTTTTGTTAATTATTGTCTCGTTTCAAGCGTACCGCGTATCCTTTCGCGCTCGATCGCCGTGCTGCGCTGTTGTTGCCCGCTCGGTCGTTATTTTTCAGCCGGAGACACGATGGCGAGAGGGATAGGAAGGATCGTTCTTTCGGATCGGTACGAAAACGTACGCGATTTTTATTGGCGCAACGAATCGAACGGCTGTTGTTTTTCCGGCTCGATACGCGACAAGGATACACGGAGGCGTTTGCTGCGCTCAGTCCGCTGTTTTGTAAATACAGAGAGAAAACGATGTGTGCGAGAAGAAACGGAGGAATTGGACGGCGAGAGATTGGCTTTTTTGGCTGAGAAAACGAAGAGACTCGAAGCTGAATTATCCGAAGAAAATTATCCCGTGCGAGATCTGTTGCTGTTCGATTAGCTGTTAAAAATCGTCGTCGATATTAAATTCCCAAATTCGTGAAGCGCGATTCGAGGCTCTTCGATTTCCGGCTGTCGATTTTCGGCGACACGCGTGGAAATTTCACGTCGGCTGTAATAATTATTAGCACGCGGTGAACGGGAAGCAACAGAGAGAGAGAGAGAGAGAGAGAGAGAGAGTGAGTGAATGAAAGAGAACGTGCGTGTCTGTCTGCCAGAGAGAAAAGAAAAAAGCAGTGTGAAAGAAAGATATAAAGAAATTACTCGTGCCCGTACGGAAATCACGCGTAGGATGAATCGATATATACGAAAGCTATTAAAGACGAACGCGGGAACATGCGCGCGAAACTGCAAACAGCTCCTCCCTTTCCCTTGTATATTATTATAATTAAACATTAATTATTATTAACGTAAAATAAAGATCTGGCGAAGTGGTGGTTTTTGTTAGAATGGCAGAAGCTAAATTACTACTGAATTTTAATTAAATAAACGACATGAAAGTAAATACAACAACAGTATTTCACAGTCTTTTCTTTTGCTTCATCTTTTGTCAAGAATCTTTTCCCCGAGACACGTGCGAGAACGCCTGGCTAGTAGACACGATATCGGCGATCGAATCGTCGTCATTTCTTCCCGGTGGGTGGAACTATCCACGACTAAAGGACTCGAACCATAAAGAAATTCGAATGCATAAAGAAATTCGAATGCAAGGGACAGAAAAAATCGAACTTTTGCATATTTTTTACACAGTTTTGTGAAAAATCGTTTTAACGCTAAAACTACCAATGATTAACGCATAAAATTTCCGTCAGAGACATTAAAGTCAAAAAAAGAAAAAAGGAAATAGAGAAACTTTATAATAATTTATAATGGTCTGGAAAAACTTTTTTATTTGTATATTTTACAAGAAATTATGCAAATCTTCTAAAATTGGTCCATTTCGACTATTGTAAATATATACACATGAAACGTAACTGGTGCTTCGAATCGAATCAACTGTGTCGAAGATACGTCATCCTTATTATTCGGCGTTGCTCGTGCAATTCGCGCGGCGAAACTCGAATCAGCCTCACGGGGAGAGGAGTTCGCTCTCCGATTGCGAAAGTGCAACCAAGCGACTCGCATCGAAATTATCGTCCTGTGGCTCGTTTCGATGATTAACCGGGATAATGAAACGAGCACGCGTAACTGTTAATCATCGCGCGGATAGGCGTTGGCGACAAGTGGATAATTATCCGAGAAAAAGATCCGATCGACACGTAGCAGCGACTTTTGATCCTCTTTGGCCGGTGATTTTCTCTACCTTGCGTCTCCACCGGCTCGTAACTGCGCCGACGACGAGGAAAACGAAGCATTGATTTTCAACACGCGATCGTCCAGTCGTCGAATCGATCGCGTCGCGAATACCGAAATACTCGTTTCTTAAAATACTATTACCTCCTTTCGTTAAGACGATCGTCAAAGATTATCCTTGTTACTCCGGTGATTTGCGGATTTTTATGAGTTTTACGATTCGTCGCGTTCTATTTGCGTTCCGCGTGATCGATCTGTCACGTGTTACTGAAACGGCTCTCGCGGCTGTCGAACAAATTAAATCGAACTCGTGCAATGAAACTGGAATCGGCCACGTGGAATTTTTGAAAGGAAAAAAAAAAAAACAAAGTCGTTCCTCTCGTTTCTCCTCTCTCTTTTCTTCGTAGACGAGACCGAACGTTTGTAAAAATGAACCTCGAATGACTCGAAATGGACAGTCTGTGATTTCGAAAAATGGATCCAACGTTTTTGATTTCGATCTTTACCAACGTTCTTAAAGTTTCTTAAAGTATCCTCCGATCGATGGACAATCGTCGCGTAGATCATCCACTAGGTTGACAGTAGTAATCCCACGAGGCTTTGCAAGAAATATCTCGATTCCGGATCGGAAAGTACAAAGCAGCGGTCCCTTGGTTCCTTCTTCTCGGCGCGATGGCGCGTTCATTAATTCCGCGACGCTCTCAATATCGGCGAAATTTCGATTGCCAGCGCGGTGGAAATGAGATTCCATAATTGCACCGGGGGGCTCGCTTTTAACGACGAAGTTATACTTGCAATCGGCTGGCGAAATAATTGGAGGTAGATTCCGGCTGGTTCAATTTTTGCTCGCGGACGCGAGTCGTGGCTCTCGATTGGAATCGTGGCCCCGGTGGATCACCCGAGGTTTGGTGCCTGTCTCGCGCAAGCGTTGCGCAACGTTTCCTTCGTCTCCGGGAACCGCCGCCACGTTGAACCACTTTGCACAGCTGGGCGATTTCGACGAACATCGGCGGGGGATATACGCTCGAAATTTTATCGAACATCGGAGACGACGATAAGAAGAGGAGATATCGTTAATTCTCGACTGGTGTTATTGGGCCATTGGGGGCCATGATAATTTACGGCTAAATTGCTTGATTTAATTGATTTTTATTATCGCGGCTCTCCATAGAACGTGTACGATAAAATGTCGAATGGAACGAAAACGGGGCAAAGGTTTCCAGTGATCTGACGTGGAATTTTTGTACTCGAGGGTTGTTGTCGTTATCGAGTAATGTAGGATCTGAAGTTACTGAATTTCGAATGGAATGGAATTAAATATACTCCAAGTTTAGCGATCTAACGTGAGCTTCTGTGGCTCAATGAGCCGAACAATACGACAATATTGTGTAGGTTTGAGAATTAAGCAAACCGTATCATTACGAAGTTGGCAAGTTGGAAACGTTGTTGCAGATGCAAGATGTTGTCTATTGTAGTTTTTAATAGCTCGCGAAAAGATAGGCAGGCACGCCTCGCAGAAAAGAGGCGAGAAACAGTCCTCGGAACGGAATTAGACATTCGGTATATTAAAATAGCATCAACGCCCGTTCGATTATTCGCAACGATAGCCGGGAAGAAGTTTGTAATAAGTTTGTTACTGTATCTATTCTTTCTTTTTTCCTGCCCATATTTTAACGGGCTTGTCTCGTATAAATTGGAATAAATAAATAAATAAATAAATAACAAGGCTCGTTTATAAAATGCGGCACACGTGAATCAGGAGGAGTGACACAATTGTTCTTTATCGGCCATATGAAAATAAATGAATAAGATTTTCACAATTGCTCGAGGAGTTATCTCTCGAGCAACATTCTCATGAACTGATAACTCGAAAATTGCATTAATTTTTTTTTTTTTTGAATCGTAATGCGAATTTTAATTGTATATGTATTTACGTGGAATTTATATACCCTTTGACAGGACTGAAAATGAAACAATAAAAGTCAGCAGATGTTCCCGAAAAATTTAATTTTTCGACACTGATGACTAAAGTATAATAAAAATTGTCTCGGGGGGTGGGAGTGCAACCAGTCGAAAATGAAAATATTCAATAAACTTTCACAGAAATCGTTGAGATCTCTAAAAATATAGCGTTGTAAATCGGCAAAGTTACTCTGAGAAAACTACAAATTAACTTTGGCAATTTGGTAATCAATTGTCAACTTAATTTAGCAACAATCGGAGTGACAATGACTGTCTTTCAACAATTAAACGAAACGCACACGGGCAAAAGCGGTCGTAGACTGGATTAGGGTTAGACGCGCTATTTCAATGGCAACGGGAGCGTCTGACCAGTCGTCTCGTAAATCTTGGTCCAGTTACGCGTTTCCCGTTTCGCAAAGCAACGTGTCCTCCTGGTTTCCTCTTTATCCGCGCGCGCACACGCGTGTGTGTTACGTGTACTCGGTGGCAGTGGTGACTGCCAGGACGACGGAATAAATCTCGCGCGCGTCGGGGAGGTGTTGCTGAAAGGTGTCGCGTTACGATCTTTCAGCTACTCGAGCGGCGTTGGCGCGGCCGGATGGTAATATTAATAATCGGACGCGGGCGATCGTCGATAGCCCCTCGGACAAGTAGCAATCCAGCGTTCTCGCGTAGACAAACCAGTTGGTCGTTTGGCAGATTTACCGACAGTCTCTCTCGCTCGAGAGCTATAATGATCCTCTCTGCGGTTCGGGACGGACGCGCGCGAGACAGCATAGCTGGAAACGATCGATCGATCGATAGTTGGAACGGGCCACGTAAGACGTGGAGGAGGCACGTGAGAGACGTTTTTGCGCGAGAGAGATAGCGATTCGACGTTCCGACGGACACACGTTTCCGGTTCCTTCGACGACGAGGCGAGTAGTTGCTCGGTACCTCCTGTGTCTTCGTTAGTCTTCGAACGTGCGAATTGCTTTTAACACTAGAACTACCAGAATGGTCAAAATTGGACCATTTGAATATTTTTGTTAGATTTTTGTTAGTTTTATAGACGTAAAACAGTGTATTTTTGATTCTTAAAATACATAAATAAAAGTTTGTGTACTCTATTCTGAAAAATTTTCTGCTTCTTTTTTTACTTTAACTCTGATGGAAATTTTATGCTTTAGTCGTCAGTAATTGACTTGTATCATCGAGTCGTAGGGCAACTTGAGACCTCGATCTAAAGGAAAAAGTAAATTACAAATCTGCGAAATTTCAAAAGTCGGATTTTAAATTTAATTTTGTTAAACCAAACATTTATGAACGAAAATAACGTAATTCAATACTTTAAATACCTTAAATTAATTTCAATGCGCGATACTTGTCCCATAAAGTTGAAAAGAAAATCGTAAGGCAAGGGGTTAATAAGCGCATAATCTGGAACGTACGACAAAGTTGACGAAAAGAGTTCGACAACTGAAAAATTCAACAAAACTTGAAACTTTGGGCAAACACCGCGTGGTTTCAAAAGGGAGTTGATAGATTGAAATTAAATTTGAAAGGTCAAGATTTTTTTTGGAGAGGTATTCTTATTTCTAGAGCAGTCCTTTCAGCAGAAAAGTGAATCGTGTTTGCGCTAATTTGCCAATTTCTTCTCTCTGAATTTTCCAAAGTGGCGAAACGTTTCCCGCGATTTTAATTATTTTGTGCAGGGGAATGGTGGTTGTGACTGTTCGTTCTTTCCTCGAGGCGACAAATTCTTTGTTCCGGCCGGTGTGTTTCGAGGGAAACTCGAAAGGCTAGGTGAGCCTCGAGTGGACAACCGTTAAATCAATTTTAAGAACAGGTTTCGATCCCGGCGAAGCACGGCGCTTCTCTATCGATTCTAGGATCTCTCCGAGACGTAAAACCGGGCGACAGAATTTTTGCCAGGTGGAGGTGACATAACGAACTGAGAGTCGGCCAAACCGGTCGTCGTCGTGGATCTCTCGATCTGTCCTCCTAACGAGATCGCGCCGCGATTAATCTCTGTGTTAACCCATCGGCTTGCGTAACGTTTCTGTACGTCGTGGATGGTGGTGCGCAGGAAGAGACGAAAAAAAAAAAAAAGAACAAATAGAAGAGATTGGAATACACCGCGAAGAAAGTGTGAAAAAAGGCGCGCGAAACCAGGTGTCGAGTAGGAAATCGTCGTCGGATCGTTTCACTTCTCGTCGGTGCGTGACACGCGCGAATAATGAGTGCCGCTTCCAAAGGGGGTGAAACCGTGACGTGGCCAAAATGTGTGGTTGGGTGGGGGGGGACCGATTCGCAACGACACGATGCAGACACGGGTGCGACGCGGCGCGATGGAGGCACGAAACGAAGGAGAGGCGAAGGAAACAGGAAGACGACGAGGTAAACAGAGTGGAAGAGGGGAGGGATCGCGGTGAACCAAGGAGGGGGGGCGGGGGAAAGCTGGAAAAGAAACAGAAAGTAAGGTGGAGGACGGAGGAGATGGAGGAGAAACTCCGACCTCGCAAGGGGTGGTGGAAGAGGGTAGTCTCGTCGGAGCGAGACGGAGAGATACGTTGAAGGGAGAAAGGAGGAGAGAACGAGAGACGAGGGCAGGAAAACTGGAAGAGAGTGGCGGAGAGAAGCGCAGGCGTCGCGGTTCCTACTACTACCTACCCCCTTCGGAACGACAAGACATGCGCTCTCGGAGATCTTGCTCTCCTCCTCGTCCTTCCTCCCGTCGGTTCTACTCGGTTCTGCTCGGTTCTGCTCGCAACCCTTCGCCGCGGCCGTGTTTCGTTCACACCTATCGAAATTATCGTTATAGGCGTACCGTGACGTCTGCGTACAACACCGGCCCGCGCGATCCGTGCGTACGTGCCAAGCCGGCGATTTGCCGTTACCGCTCGTCGCGTTCGATAAGACCACGGGATTAGAGTTGGTCGATCGAGTTGTCGCGACGAATCCCGCGACACGAAAATGTTGCACGAAATCGTCGTATCGTCGCGAATTGAAATTAACTTGCCCGATACGTGTCTGAAACAGCGGCGGCGGCGGCCGGTGGTTCTTCCCGACAGGTTTTTTTCTCGCTTGGATGAATTACGGCGCCAGACCAATCGCGGCCGGTTGGCATTCCTCGACTCTCTCTCGCGCGCGTGTATTGGCAACGCGTCGCTCGTCGGTTTTAACAGCCGAGCGAGATAAAAGTGCAGGGACAAGCTCCTGGGGGCTGGCCTTTCGAGGTGTGCTGCGCGTAACGCGCGACCTTAATCGGAACACACCGTAATATCGTACACCTGGAAACACCTTTCACGAGATCTTCGAAACACCTCGCTTCGTGTCTCCGCTTCGTCGTTAGTGCTCGTGCTGACGTCTTCTCGTTCTCATTCTCGTTCTCGTTCTCATTATCGTCGATAGGATTAGAAAGAAAAGTAATCCGCTGATCACGGTGGCCGTGGTCAGCTGTAAACCAGCAATTGGATTTACGCGTTTAATTTATGACGCGCCGCCGCCTCGTAATCGGGTAACCGAACAGGTATTCGAGATCTCGCGAGTTTTCGCGTCGCTCGAATCCGCCTCGTTGAGCGATTCCACGAACGCATTAACGAGGCGTGAACAGATCGTGACAGCGGCGCATTGATTTAATAGCCGATGCCCACACTAGAAACGTGTAAGTAGCGATCATCGTCGTTGTCTCCGGAGGTGGTGGCATCATCGCCGGTCGTCGTTTGGTCGTTTTGATCGTCGTTGTTTCATGATTCTCGATGGTCGTTGGTCCCGGACGTTGCCAGTGTCGGTGTCGTCGCGGCCCGATCTCGCCGATTCTGTCGTTCGCGTTCGTCCACAGAGCGGACGTACATAGGTATACACAGCGCTTTTACGTCCGTTCGTGGTCGTCGAGAGCGTGCACGGGCGAGAAGGAACGACGACACGCGGCACTCGCGGCACGCGTGTGCGGAGGAAACAATTGAACCTCTTGCTTCTCTCTCTTTCTCTCTCTCTCTCTGCTGCTAGCGAGTGTCAGCCGAGTGCTGCCTGTGTGGCGTTTGCTTCTTCCTTTCCGTCTCTTTCTCTTTCTCTGCTGCGTGTGTCGTACCCCGCGACTCGTCTCTTCCACCGCGCGGGGCCTGCCAGCGAAGCTTAATAAGCACAGCTACCTACATTCCATTTCCGGTGCGCTGACGTCACTTGACAATCCGGCTACGGACAGCTCGTCGAGCCACGTACGAGCCTCGTCCGAGCCTCGTCCATCCTTTAGGTATACCCACACCTCTCGCGACCGACGTTTCACCGGCCACGATTTCCTCTCCGTGGCCTCCGATCGACGCCCAACGCGTTTCATTCCTCCGCGTCTCTCCTCGACTCCCCCCTCGGTCCTTCTTGTCCTCGAGGATCGAGGACACGAATCATCGTCGTCGTCGTCGTCGTCGTCGTCGTAGGTTCGATCACGTTCCGCGCGCGTTTTCCCGACCCGCGTGTCGTTCCAATTCGACAAGCACACGCGGACTTGACGCAATTTTCTTCACGTGGCGAATCCTCTCTCTCCCCTGATCATAGTCGCGCCGCGAGGTTACCGGGTGAGGTTTCGACGAGAGCCCAGCCTCTCCGTGTTTCCGACAGTTTTTTCTCACGACGCGTGTCACGATATTGCGTAGCGGCTAGAACAAGGAGCGAAACGGACGACGATAGAGAGTGAGAGAAAGAGAGAGAGGCGGAGAAACGATCGCGCCTCGAAGCAAACGCAAGCAAGCAAGCAAGCAAGCAAGCAAGCAAGCAAGCAAGCAAGCAGGTAGGCCTTGAACAACTCCGGACCCACGCGCATAGCTCGCTAGGAGTGTTGCCTCGTATATAGAGGCATTCTCGGCTGGCGCTGCCGGGCAAAAGACAGATAAATAACTCAGGTATGGCATTGGCTAAGTAAACGAGCCTACGCGCGCATTCGCGAAACGTACACCTGTACGGCTCGCGCGTACAGTCTCTCGCTCTCCTCTCTCGGTACACACTTATAGGTCTCGCGTAAACGCCGCGATTCTCCTCTCTTCTCCTCCCTCGTTCTCTCGTTCCCTCGTTTTCGTCGTCGGTTCTCTCTTTTTCTTTCTCTTTCTCTTTCCGTGCTCGCTTTCTCTCTCTCTCTCTCTTTCTCTCTCTGTAGCGATCGTTTGCTCGCGAGCGGGCAAACAGCGCGCGTAGGCGTGACTCCGCGAGAGTGTCTCTGAGCCGCTGATCCTACGGACGAACGCCGTTTTTAAACGACGGCGAAACAGCGAGAGCACGCCGATCGAGGCCGTAGGACAACACGAGGAATCGAAGAATCGAAGAGTGGGACGAGGCTCGCGTTTTAGGTAGCCGATGATGATCGTGATTCGCCGCTCGTCCTGATTTTTGAATCTGTTTTGGAGTTGATACGTATCTCTCAACGTGATTTAAAAGTTGTGCCCGCTGTTAATTCAGAGTATAATGTCTTGAAAATTAGTTAAAAAAAAAAAAAAAAAATAATGAGGGAGGGAAAGGTACAGTGCTAAAAAATATTTCGGACCACATGTGTCAGTTCAGCAAAAGGAAGAGTCAAAGGAAAAGATGTATCGCTACTTTTCTTCGTCACTAACGTCCAGAAATCGAACTGATCGATTCGTTTCGTCAATTTCTCAATTTGAGAAACGACGTTCGATCCACGAGAAACAAATCACTCGTCTCCCTCTGACAAAAGGCTGACGCGTACCACAGTAAAATTCGAAAGTGCTTCGCCGATGCTTTTTTCTCCTTCGTCATTTCCTCCTTGTCGCTTGCCCCTTTGGTTCTCGATTTAATGGAATCGATCGGTTGTTGCTTTTAGAGACTAACAGAGAGATTATACATCTCTCTTTTAAAAATATTGCAAATTTAATTTCCTTAATATTCGCAGAATAAAAACATATATTATAATTACACTTATAAACTGTTGTGTTCATTTTCGAAAGAAAAATCCTACAAGCGTTTCGTACATTCGCACTTAACGAAGCACGTTCTTATTTCTCCACACGCGATCTTTAAATCAAGCTCGCGTTATAATCGCGATATAGAGAAAAATAGAAACTTTTATCCAGTCAAAAATTCCTCTCGTTGCGCGTAAGTGCTTCGAGACACGTGCTTATTGCAAGTTAGGTTTGCTGACAGATCTCTCGTCCGTTCATCCATCTGCTTTTTCGACCATTTCGATCATTTTTTCTTTCACTGTTCGCTCTCTGTCGCGGTAAAACGAGCCTCGATCGTCCCCTGCAAGATTTTCCCCGATCGTCCTCGAATCGTTCGCCCACGGCGCTCGCTCGCGGTCGCGTCGGATTCGCGCGTGTACGCGCAAAATACGCGGTCGCTCGGCCGGCCGCGCACGCCTCCTTACTCACTTATGAAGTTAATTGAGGGCAAACGTCCACCACCGATCTACTAACTAAGCCGAAAACATCTGCAACCGCGAAGCCTCGCGTCGGATCGCGTAATTGCTCGCGCGACCGCTGACACGATCGTGTCCCTCTCTCTCTCTCTCTCGCGTCGGAACTTTCCTTTTTTTTCTTTCATTTTTCTTGTCACGGAAAACTCAACGGTCATCGTCGTAATCGCGTTACTTGTAAATACGTTCGCCTGTGACGTGCACCGGTGCAACGTCGCGGTTTCAAGGCCTCCAGTTCCTTGGTCTCTTTTTCACTCTCGTCCATCGCTCATCTTCCCTTTCATTCGGCGAGAGCCGTTTTCGCTGATCTTCAATTTTTTAATTCTTGGCTGCCGACCAATCGGATCGTTCCCTCGCCACTTGGTTTCCTCGGCGTTGTTCTCTCGCGATTATTTCCTCACCGCTCCCGAAAGGGACATTGGCAGAGCCAAATTCTTCCCCTCTCCACATTCTTTGCGATCTGCGGATCGTCGTACAGATCTGTGCCAACTCTCGCGTGAATGATACCAATGGCGTGACAAGTTGCAAATATTGAATCTGATTATGCTAATGCGGCGGTTAATTTATTTGCGTTGCCGAAGACACAGGTGCCACGAAAAGATATTCCACACGGGATGTCCGCTCGATCGACCTGAATATCGAGGGAGAGAGAAAGAAATTTCACTGATTTTGTTTATTCACTTTGCAACAAAGCTTATACACAAAAATGGACGGAATAAAAATTGATACAGTGAGCTGAGTCGAATGTGAGGGAGGAACAGAGTAATTTAGTAGTCGAGGTATTCGCTATTCTTGAAACATTTAATTTTCATTTCTCAAGGCCAGTTTATCAGTCACTTTTTAGTATTTTATTTTATTCGTCTCAAGTAACAGAACCCTGTGTTCTTCGTCCCTATAGATAGAGTGGATCCCTAACAGTGATTGAGGGTTACGCTAATTCAATGTTGAGAGAAACAAAAAAAAGAAAAAGAAAAAGAAAAGAATTCAATGATTCTGTTCTCCAAGACAAATCAAGAATAGAGATTTTGTAATGAAAGATCGAGCTTTGTCGCTTTGTTTTCAGATGTTTCATCGTCTTAAAATGAGCCGAAACGCTTCGGATGAAATATCGTGTTAGCTGATCACCGCGTGTCATTATATTACTCACGCGTTTGTTATTCATTCAATTATATCAGTCATTATCCGCGGTTACACTTCTCATGGAGGCATGGCATTTTTTTTTACGACCGCGTTTATTCTCTTACCTCACGAATCGGCCAGCTCGAATGTGATCAAGTGAATGGTTATCTGGATTTTTTTTCGAGTTTCGCGGTGTTTTGACGTTTCTACCTTTTGCACCGTTGACAATCGATCGTGACTGGCTCGATGAAATTGTCGAAAGTCTAAAAATTTAATACTAAACGAGGGTTGTGTAACGAATCATTTTTGATTTATTTAGTGTGTGATTCTCTTTGAATCTCTAATAAGTAAACTAGTTATTCCAATCTTTTATTCAGCATGTACTAGAGCAATTTTATAATCGACAATAAAATTATCGATTCACACTTGGAAATTCAAAGAGAAGAACGTGTCATCACATATCATATATGTAAATGTATATGTTTTATTAATCTCTTTATCTCGGTATTTCTTAGATACATGGTCACTTCGAGCATTCGGTTTCGGAGCAATTATCTCAAATTATCTGTACGATATTTCAATGATCTTACACTCTCAGTTCTAAGACTGTTCGAACAATAATGAAATAAAAATGAAACAAGTGTGTATGCCGACCAAACGATTGAAAATGGTGGATGATAAGATAGGGTCTTGCACTTTTAACGTCTCGACCAACTCCTCGGTTCCCAGCGGTACTTATCCCACCGTTTTATATTTGCCTCATAAAGCTCGACCGTCGGCGACAAGAACGCGGACGTTTAATTCCATTACACGTCACAGGGATTGGCGTCGACTGGAATTCGTGCCGTCACGCTTTCAACGCGGCGAACGCGAACGCGCGTGCCTCGATCGGCCGCGCTTTTTCTCTTTTTTTTTTCCACAGGGATCCTCTTCCTCCTCGGCCCTTTTCCGCTTACGTGATGCACAACCACGGCACCAGAGAGAGCCAGCCAGCCCCTACGTGCACGTTCATTCTTCGACGTCGCGACGATCGTTTTTCGTGCGTACGATCGCTAAACAGATCCACGTCTGTCCTCGAGAGACCGATATTAACCACAGGATTACGTCGTTTCACGCGAAAGCCTACCTCTTTCGAATAGTCGGCGTTTTATCGCGTGTCTCGTGCTCTTTTTCCGATGCAGTCGGTTTGAACCTTCTGTACGCTCACATACACACGTATACATACATATATATATTTTACGTCGCAACTGTATTCGAGGTGTTTTCCGAACGGAAGAACAGAGAGTGGCTCGTCGACGGTAATTGAATCGGCGAGTATATTTATCGGTGGCGTGGCCGGTACGCGCGCAACATTTGCAGGCAATCGAATCTACGACGCATTCGCGAACGAGTAATTTGATTCGAGCTTTCGAACACGCGAGAAAATTTGCAGCCGCGCGTCCCCGGGATCGACTTTCGATCGGTCCCCGGAATGAATTTATAATACGGTCGTGGCGCGCGCGTTGCTGGTCCAGTTTCCCTCGGAAATGGGGAAAGGACGAAATGGCGTACGTCACGGCGGAAAGTTTAAAAGGACGAAAGGCTTGTGCTGGAAGGGGTTGAAGCTGGAGGAGAAAGAGAGGGTGAGGAGGGAAGGGGGGTTGGGGGCGGTGGTTGTACGAGCGCGTGTCTGGTCCGGCGTGGAACGCGTGTCTCGTGCCGTTGGCACATTCCGCATGCCCGCGGGAGGCCGATAAAACGTATGCAGATTAAAACATTTTATTTGAATGATAATATAACACTTGTTGATGCAAGCGCGTTGGCCTAGGTTAGCATAATAAACATTATGTAGATCTGTACGGAACGCCGGGCGAGAGCTATCCGTTCCGGCTACAGTACTACACCGCCGGTTACACAAACGCCTGTTTAACTCTCTCTCTTTCTCTCCTTTCATCAGTGTGTGGCGCAGAGGCGTGCGCGCGCGCGCCCGCTCGCTCGCTCGCTCGCTCGCTCGCTCGCTCGCCGGTTCCAGTGTTGTGTTTCTCCGCGCGTGTACCAACGTGTGGTGGCTGGCCCCCTTCTCTGCCCTCACCACTCTGCCATCCAGAGTGGTTCGTTCGTTCTTCTCTCCGTGCGCAGCAGCACCCCTCCCTACTCCAGCCTCTGCCCCCTTGCCGCATCCACGAGACGTTCATTCATTAAAACCCGGGAGACCGCGTGCATTCTCAATTTTATCGATGCTCCGATCGAGCGGACGCGCCGCGGCGCGCTCTTTTCGTGCTTTTTCGACTTGCCTTCCTTCCTTCCTTCCTTCCTTCCTTCTTTCCTTCCTCTGTCTGTGTTTTTTTTTCTTTCCTTCGTTGATCGTGACCACCCTCGCTGCCAGGAGTTTGATCCTCGTCGCTCACCTTTCGCGGCTCGTCTCCTCGTCGCGCGTCGTTCCGACGACTGGATTCCGCGAGGCAACCTCGCTTGTCCGTAGGTGTCGAAGGAAAATGTCAAGGAGAAGGTGTCGACTGGCCGCGATCGAAGTCGATACAAGATAGGAATCGCGAGTTTCGTTCCTCGTTCGAATCCAACGCGCTGTTTCTTCTTCCCGTTCGCGATCGTGTCGGCTCGTAAAATCGTGTTTATTCGTCGATCGTGACTCTCCTCTACTTTACAGGATAATCGAACGAGGCTCGATTTATTTATTTCACGCTTGCGGAGAAGTCCCACCGAAAGAATGCGAAATTGTACTGGACGCGAGTGAAAGATATTAAGGAGAACGACGCAGTTTTCAACGCCGGGACTACCGGTCGAAGCATAAAATCTGCATCAGGAAAATTGAAGTGTCATAAATAATAAAAAAGAAAAACGAACACAAGCTTTTATCTATATAAAAAAATCATTATTCAAATCTTGAAACTTGTATCTGCACGAATTTCGATAAAAGATTATAAATTGGTCATTTGAATTGTCGATTGAATTATTACTGGTTCATTTTTATTAATAAATTTAAATCTTCAATAATCGCGTTATCGATTAATAGAAAATGTCTGACAATGTTTCTTTCGTCTCGTATCATCAGATCAACTAAACTAAAATGATACCGTTCGTTTTCAACTGTTTCTCAAAACGTTTGCAACAAGTGGAAAATTTTTTCTTCCAATTACACTCGATGAAGGAGTTCCTCAATAAGGAGTTTCGAATAAATGCTCGTTTCTTTCGGATCATTTTCTCGCGCCAGAGATATTTTATCGATGTACCTTCGCGTCGCTCGTAAAATCGCGCGCGACTTTTCCGCGTGTCGTTTTGAATTCGCGGAAGTGCGAATTCTCTCGACACGGATGGCCGGCTGGTGAATCGTCGACGAGCTCGTCGTCGTGTAAACGCGGAAGGAAACTCTATATCGCGCGGGCGCGCAAGAGTCAGGAAACGAACGAGGGTGCTGGAGGTTCTCGCTAACGAGAAATCGGAAACCGTGGTGAATGGTCACCAGAGCTAATCGGAATTGGATTCGATCTTGGTAAGGTCTTGTAACCGGTTCGGATCCCGTAGGATCGGCCACTCTCTCTCTCTCTCTCTCTCTCTCTCTTTCTCTGTATAAGCCCAAGTGGTAGCAATAACGCCGCGGGTCGACACGGTTTTCGTCGCGAACTCGTTACAGCTTATCTCCGGTGGAAGACGAAATGGGTCGAATGCTCGCGGCGCGAACTTTAGCAGGCGGACTCGTACAGACTCGGCTCCGAGCGTCCGGGCACCAAGTGGCCGCGATAATAGGACCTATGACACGCACATGTACGCGCACACCCGCAGGCCGGCGCGAGTTAAGTGGCCGACACTCGCTGAAAATAATGTTCAATTCCGACGTAACAGCACCTATGACCCTGACTCTTCTCGGTTTACCTTGGGAGCTCGTTCGGAAATCCCGAGGAATGCTCGATTCGCCGAGTGGGCGTCGTTCAGCGACGTGACGTGGTTCGCCAGCCGAATTTATCACCTAGTTGCCGCTGGAGACAACCAGGGGCCGAGTATATTTCGCAAAGTACGCTCTCCAATTTTTTGGTAGGTTGCACCCGTCGCGATTATTTTCTGCAGCTCGCCCAAGACGCGAACGCTAGCTTTGGAGAACATGTTCCTTTGTTGACGAATAGTATTTCTCCAGTTTAGTACCATGTAGCGCGATCGCGCTGTTCAAATTTCGAACAAGTGTCACAGCCTTTGGTCGCGATGTTCAATTTGCAACGCGCTCGGTTTCCATCACGGTGCCATGTCATGTTGAAGCTTCCTCCTTTAACTACTTTCTTTTCAATTGAATCACGTGCATAAATAAATACGTGACCGAAGGAGTTTTTACAGTTTCTACGAAACAATGCGATTGCATTTTTCGCGGTTACATCAAGGCATGACACTGTACATGGCTAGAACGCAAATCTGTATCGTAACACAACGATTTGTAACGCATTTTCGTTACCATTTTGTTTCTCAAACTGTCGCACGCCAAGTGCGATCAAACAGCTCTGTGATTCATTCTTCTTCTAGCTGTTTAGCTATCATCGTGTGTCTGGAGGAAATTGGTTAATTCCCTTCAGGTCGGGTTTTAAATGGAAATCGACGGTGATCGCGTTAGATCACGCAGCTGGTGTAGGAGTTAGGGTCTTTCTTCGATCGAGAAACCACCGTGGTGTTGTTAGACATCCTCCATCCTAGAAAACACAATCGATCGGGTTGGAGTATCGCGGTGACCACCTACCCTGAGCAATAACGGTCGATTTCGCAGACGCGACCGCAGCGTCCCTGACCCTCGGAGAGGAGGAGCAGGAGGGCAGGTGCCCTTCAGGGTGCGTTCGATTCGCGACACACACACACAGAAACAGGGAAAGAGAACGAAGGACGGAGATACACAGAGGGTTAGACTGTCGGGCCACTTTCAGCCCGCGTTGCGCCGCAATCGGATGTAAATGCGATGCAAATTTCGAGGATGGAGAAGAGAGAAGAACGGAGCCAGAGGGAGTGAAAGAAAGAGAGAGAGAGAGAGAGGGAGAGAATCGGCGGAACGGCGCTATCAGGCTAGCTACTAGCGAACGTACCGGGTGGCGCGATAAACTAGAGCACCGCGGAGCGGAAGCGAAGCCCATCGGTGCTCTCTCTGCTGGATGCCGGCCCCCGAAGGGGATTGCCGCATCCACGAATTCCGGCCACGGGCCCGTTGACAAATTTAACGACCGTCGTTCCACGCCAGCCGAACCGTCGTCGAAATATTTACCTGCGGGGAAACTGCGCAGCTCGATAGCCCCTGGCATTTAGTACACAGCGACGCGTTCGATGCGACCGATACGCTTCTATCTCTCTCTCTCTCTCTCTCTCTCTCTCTCGCCGCGTTACGTATTCAGAGGACGTTGTCGGTTCTGGCCCCGTGTCGGGATCCTATCGATGTCGCACTCCCCCCCCCCCCTCCCCTCCTCTTTAATTGCCACGGTTTCCCCGAACGTTTCGCCGATTACCGCCTTCGACTCGATATCTTTTCCACGGACACGATTTTTCGTGAGATTAGCGAGGCGATCTTCTTGTCGTGTTTTTCTCTTTTTATTAATTGGATGGTTGGGGCGGGGGGAGAGGTTTAAGGATACGTTCAGAGTGACGAGCTTCTTTCGGTGCTCGCTGATGTTATCAATTCTAGATTCCTATATTCAATAGATAAAGTGAATTAAGAACTTATTCGTCTGAATTCCTAAGAAGTAAATTAATTGTTTTAAGCAGATGATCTCCGATTATCCAAGTTGAAACCTGTAATGAAAAGTTTTAGAGGATTTGGTACACTTCGAATCCGTGAAAAATTCGTTCGAATTTTTCGAGATTTTTTTCAGTTAGAAAGTCTCAGTTTCTCATTTGGATGTACGAATGTGTGGGGGGGGGGGGGTACGAAAGTGAACGATGGTTTCGCGCTTTGAAACGAGCCCCGGCGATGTTGTACGAGTCTTTTTTTTTTTGTTTATGGAACTATAACAAGTCTGAGTACAAACGATTTTTCATTGAAAATTAAGCGGTTCTTTAATTTTGCATGCCAGTGTATTTGCAAACAGTCACAGAAATCTACATACATTCGAAGTTGGATCGTTTCTGAAATATTGACTGGAAACACGATTACACGTACAGTGAAGTGAATAAAGTGTACATTGTCATTACAATTATTATAATAATAAAGATACATTTTAATGTACCCGTGGGAACTGCATAGCAGATTTCGTGATTTCTTATTCCACTTTATTTACATTTGCCAGTGGAAAGTTATAAAAAAATTTCGCCGTTTCTTCTGAATTTATATATAAACAAATTAATACCTGTAAAATCGTCGAAAGTCGTTTTCCTCTGAAACGTTTAAAATTCGTAAGATTCATACGTAGATTATCCAGATTGATTGTTATAGTAAATCTTCGATAATCGGGTTATTGACTGACGACTGTTAATGTGTTTTTTTTTTTTTTTGCCCCGTTGCAACGTTGACAGTGTCATTGATTTTCGATTATACTTGTAAATGGCGCGCTCGGTTTACGATTATACTTGTAAAAGGGATTTAAGATTATACTTGTAAATAATCGTGGCGAGCAACTCGTCGAGAAAATCGCCTGTTTTCTCTGCTTGGTGTCTTCTCAAACGTGATATATCTCGAATCCGTATACAATTTTGTTCATTTTGTGTCAGTCTGTCGCCACAAAATTCTTCTTGTTTCACTCTTTTTGCTCGTTTCACTTATTCTTCCTGAGAGCCGCGATCGGATTCATTGGACGTTTCGTGACCGAAACTTCGAGCCGTCAAATCCGAATTAGATCGTTAACGAGGAATGATTGTCGTTCCATGGTCTTTGTGGAATTCACGAGGAAAAAACGTGCCGATTCTAGAGGCCTCTTTCGAAAAACCGGTACGACGGTTGTTTTTACCGCTGGCCTCGATCGATCGTAATTCGGCGGTTGGATTCGCTAGAAATCGTCTCGTTTCGCCTCTTCGATTGGGAGCTCGATCCAAGAATCGAGTTATCAATGGTGTGTACCGTTCGATGGTTCGATGGAGGATGTTTATCATACAATTTGCGTGCGTCCATTGCGAGGATTAAGTTTCCATTTCTCTTGATTCGCTAACATATCTGACGTGTCCTGGATGTTAGAATTTCAAGAAATTCGTATCAAGAAAATTTCGTTTCAAGAAAATGAAGCAACTGAGCCGAAAATTGCTTTTTATTTTCTAGTCAGTATTTCGTCAATCTGCTTGTACTGTAATTTATCTTGTCTCATGTAAAACGACCAAAATTGAATTCTATAATATTTTTAATGTACCAAATATAGTATTTTTATTTTTTATACGAAAAGTGTTGCTATATTTTTACACGACACGTAAGAGAAAGAAACATACTGAGACAAAGGAAGGAGGAAAAAAAAAAAAAAAAGAAAACATTGCCAAGACGAAGAATTGGCGCTAGGAACTTGAAACGATATGTGACGATATCTCGATAAACGAAAGCACGCGTGACACGCGTCGGGTTTCCCTTTGTAAGGGCGGATTATAGTCAAGAGGAATTTGATTTTTTTTCCTTTCCCCTGTTGCTCTCGCCTCTCGCCTTTCGTATTTTTCTCGTAAACGGCGAGACGCGGAAGCGTGTGCCGGACAGATGGGAAGGATCTCGCAAAAAAAGTCTTTCCTGCGAAATCCAATTCCAGGCTCGAGCCAGCGGGACCGACGTCGACGGTTGGTTCGGGAGAGCTCTGGTGCGAAGGGCGAGAGCCAGCGATCGCCCTGTGAAGAAGGGATGGGAAGAGAAGGGAAAGCTACCAACGTGGAAACAGAAGAAACATAGAAAGAAAGAAAGAGAGAGAGAGAGAGAGAGAAAGTTGTCGACTAGAGTAGGAGCAACACTGGATTTGGGGGGTGAAAAAAAGAAAAAAAGGGAAGAAAAAAGAAAGAAACACGTGGAATTAGCGGTCAGACGCGTGCAATGCGGGGACGACCGGGTCTGCATTGTTGTCCGGTCGTATTAGCGGTGGCTAGGCGAGAAAAGAGACGCGATGTTTCGGGAGGACGGTGGAGAGAAACGAGAGCAAGAGATTCCAGAGAAACGCCACCAGCAGCCTCTACAGCCCTGGTTTTTCGCTTTTGTTCGTGGCTCGCGTTACATGGCTCTTTCTCTCTTTCTTTCTCTCTTTTTCTCTCTCTCGAAAAAGCTCTCCTCTCCCCTTCGCGAGACTTCCGCGCTCGCCTATCCTTGCTTGCTCGTAGACCAGTGACATTTTTTGTCGACAGTCGCTATCGTCGGCCATATTTACAGTGGAAACGTTCACGTCGAGTTCGCGCTCCCGGCTTTTTTTTTCTCTCCTTTTTCCGCATCGATCTTTTTACTGCGTCACGTGTTCTTTTTTCCTCCTTTTTTTTTATTACTTTCTGCTGAACGTCTTTGTCCGAGTTATCGGAAGTTCGCCTTGAACCTTACCACCGATGCACCGTGGAAACATGCGCCAGTACGTCAGGTATATTGTGAGATTATAATACTCCGCCGATATCACGACACGTATCTTTATGTTTTTTTTTTTTTTGCGACTTTATGATTAATCGACGTCATCGTGACGATAATTTCGTTTTTTAGTAGCTAGGAAATAGATGTTGTTATGTGGAAGTTTTATTTGTTACACAGCCGTTCTTTGTTATACAGGTCATGAGTTCCTTGTGGAAAACTGAATCTTGACTGTTAAGTGGATGTCGTTTGTTATTGTATTACTTTATATTTGGAATATGTATGAATTTTTTTTTTAAGGTTTAGTAATGCACAGAACACGCAGAAATATATCAAAACGTCCACAGGAAACAAAGGTTCTCTTTAGTCACGTTCGTTGTTACGAAAAAATCTCAATTCATCGCCTGATTATATTACAAATACTTGAAATTTCTTGAAATTTCGTGAAATCAAGAAATCTGCGTGAAAGATACAAAAGGAAGAAAATATGTTAATCTCCAAATCGTGGTGTCGCCCATTCATAGACGATTGTAAATAATTTCTGTAGATGACTGTAGATTGCCGAAATCATTTAGCGTGGTAGAGCATTGCCTGATTTAACTTCGTCAAACTCCCTTTCGAATGAGCGACTAGAAGAGGAACTTAAGTAGTTCGACTTCAAAAATTGTTTACGGCCCTCGAGATGATCCAGCGAGATATGATAGATATATCAATCGCGAATGAAAAAAAAAGGTGGGAGGGGAAGAACGTTGCAAAGATTTATTTCGCGGGCGGGTGATAAACACGAAACCATGGTCGTTGCGTCGAATTCGGAAGACCGGTGGCGCGACATGTGTCCAGTGACGCGTTCCTTTCTCCGGTTTTATGGGAACCGGGCATAAATTCCGCGCGGGAGCGGCGCATCCGCGAGCACGATTTCAATCTCGGAGGCCCTTTCATAAAAGAACGTCGCGCGCGCCGCCCGTAAGCGTGCAATAACTCTCCCTATTCTACACGGTGTTCATTAATTACACGATGGTACGCTCCCGCGCCCGCAGGGAAAAGAGAAAGAGGAATTATGAATCCGCCGCGTTTATCCGTTGGGCATCGGCCCAACCGTTCCTCCAAAAGGCAAAAGATATCGCCCTTGGTTTGCCGGTGAATTTTTTTTTCACGGTGTCGCGCGATAAGCCTTTTTCCACCCCCACCCTTCTCTCCCCTCGCGATTATTTATTAACGCTTTCTTTTTTAAGATTATCCACCGGGCTAACAAACGAGCCCAGCGTCGCATCGCTATCACTGGTCAATTTCAATGCTACTTCCTGTTTTACCGAGTACTCATTCAAACGTTTCAACGTTTCTTTGTGCCGAGTACGCACGTGGGGGCATTTGTGTGTCCAGTAGATATCCCAAATCTAGAATATTTGTCACGTCTTCTTCGACGTTCGTTCGAAAGTTTCTTATCTTACATAATCGATATCCGTGTCTTTCTTGTGTGAATATATATATATATATATTCTTTGTCTTGTACCCGAGTGCATGTCGAATCGAATCTAAATCGGTCGCTTCGTTAGGTGCAGAAATGATCCCACATGCACGGGAGACAGTTTCAATTAATTAGAATAGAAAATTTCGCGATTCAAAGCTGATGGTATGGACTTTCCACTGTATGGATCGAAACACTAAAAAAAAGGGAGAGACTTTTCAAAGAGTTGACCAGCTGTGTTTTAATTAACTTTATTACAATTGTGCGTCGAATCGCGACGATTATTTGTTCTTCGAAACAACGAACGCGTTTCCAATTTATTTTCTCCTTTGTCAGTCGGAATCTTTAGCCAGTAACTTTTTCCCTGTGCCGAAGCTGAATTCTCTCGGATCGTTGCGGATCATCGTGCGACGCGTGGGAGGCGTAGTCGACGAAGATTACGTCGGCGATGCGAGCTCGATGGCGGTTTCCGAACGCGGTGCGCGTTGAACGTTCACCGTTCGTCGTTTTTCCAAGCTCTCGATAGCCGAGGGTTTCGTGTGTGCGATCTGCGAAACGGGAGCGAGGCCACGCGCAGCGGGAGACCGGACTCGCGCGGGCACTCGAGCCGACAGAAGCTGCTGCCGATGGAAAACTCGCAGCAAAAACGTTAATGCCCGACGAGAAAACAGTTTATAATCCGTAGAAGTTAAGATAGGACGACAATGGGCCACGCGGAGCGTAATAAGGGGTCCGCTTACAGGATTACGACGCTTCACAGCGAGCAACGGACCCCGGCGGATACGTTTCTTTCTCCCCCGTGTATTTTCATCGTGAACGTATTCGCCGTATTCACCGTGGCAAACTTTGCCGTATATATAATATATCGTGTTACGCGTCGCGTGAAACACTTTCGAAATTTCATTAACTTGTCGCGATTGTGCCTTAAAGCTTTGCCGATCATACGTTATTAGACACTTGTGTCGTGGGAGAACCTTTACGTTGCAGGCGCATTTTGAGATTTTATCATATGGTGTCGTGGGACACGAGTAATATTACGATTATATATTGGTAAAATTCGAAACTAATCTGGAAACAAAAGTGTGCAGAAATTACGAGGTATTTGTTGCGAACAAATGAATTAACAGTCTGTTCATTTTTGTGATTACCTTTCCGGGATTATCTTGCTGAATTTGCATAAAAATCCACCGTCAATCTGTAATTGAAAGTTTTGAAGATATTCGCACTTTTTGTTATAGTCGTACGATGGATCTTAACTGTGCTTCTGTACTTCTGTACACATTTTCAAAAAATTTGACCAATGTAACTATGACAGTTCTAAAGTTCCTAATATAATGAAAAGTACTCTAAAGACTATACAAGAAGATACGTCGCTTCGAAGTAAAATAAAAAATAAACGTCGTTTGCGTTTTCGACAAGTGTGGAAGAACGATTTCATCCCTTAACGGGAGAAAACGGGAACGGGGAAATTTGACGCGAGGAAAACAGATAGAGAAAAGAATTTGCGCGTATCAATCGCGATTGATCAATGGGTGGGGGGGGGGGGGGGGGGGGTTCTCCAGACGATCAGCAGGCGAACGGCGTTTAGTCGTTAAATACGACGTTTCAAGCCGTAATAGCGGCAATTATCGTGTTAGTAGCTATATTCCGAAGGCATCCGTCGCCTCGTACCTTTCGCCGTGTAATTACGTCTCGTTAAGATCTCGGGGAATGTAACCGGGCACTCGCGGACGAAACTGGAAAACCGGCGCGCACGCTAGCCGACAATCCAACGATCCGATCTCGATACTCTTTTTTTTCCTCTCTCTCTTTCTCTTTCTCGTTGCTTTTCCTTCGTTTCGTCAGATCTCTTCCGCAATCGTTTCGCGCGCGCGTCGTCGACGTCTCTGTCTTCTCCATCCGAAACCGGGAGGATGTTCCGTTCGCGCGACCTTGATCGTTAAATACTGTGAGAGTCGAGGAATTCGAGAACCCTTCGGGACCGAAGACTGAGCCGAAGTTGAAAAAAAGGTTGGAGGCAGGGCGCGGTCGAGAGACTCGGTGGAGAAAGGAACGAGATGAGGAGGAGAGGAGGCATCGTTGGCGCGTTTAGAGACGGCACGTGAACTTTCACGCACGAGCCTCGGCCGGGTCTGTGCCGGTGACGAAGCCCACGGACCCGAGAGTAGGAAGAAGCTGGCACCAGAATGCCGAAGGTGAGCTCCGAGGGATACGTAATCCTTCGAGCATGTTCGCTGGGCACGATCCTTTTCGGATCTCGTTCGCATCGAACAGCACGGGTACGTGCTATTGCTTCGTCCGTCGTGGACTCGACCCCACCCGGGACGAGTGGATCCACGCGAATTTTTATCCTGTTCTCCTCGATTGACTGGAATTCCGGTCGCGTTAATGATCGCTCGAAAAGTATCACGCGATTTCAGTAAGACTTGAATTCACGGACAGTTGAAAGTGCTGGCGCATCACAAGTCGTTAAAACGAATGATTTATTTCAGAATTGGGAAAAGTAGGAATCGTGTATGCGACTGAAAAGTTTTGTTATCTGTGATAGATATTGAACTTTAAAAATAAGCGTTCTAATATTTTTGAGCAAAAGTATACGTCGAGCGATGATATTTCGTGCCTCTTTTTGACAACTGGATGGACATTGTTAAGAAGATCATTATAACGCGACATTAGAAAAATAGGATCACGTGTTAGACAAGTCTTAGAACAAATGCTAAACTTGGAATAAATTTATTTCGAAATTAAGAAAGGAGTCACTTAAAATTTTTCTGCAATAAATATATTTTACAATATAATCTACAAATAAATCTACAATGCAATTACCTGCATATCTAATTATCTAAATATTGAATGTAGGAATTCGTCAATGCAATTTCTATCACTAAAAATCATACCTCTGACGATTCCCTGAAAAATAAGACTATATAAAGACTATCAAAGACTACCAAAATCTGTATTAAGAAAAAAAAACGTGTAACGTTAACGTGTATAAATCTTTTGGCGATTCACGTGCATACGTTCAGAACCGAATGCGATCTCTATTCTCCAGTGTTTACTCGAGCTTGAGTTTCAAGCGGAATTTGAAAACAAGAAAGACGTTTTAAAGTGTACTGTATACCGTACACTTTAACATCTCGACTACCAACGTCTCAGCTCCCTATTATACTCTGTAACTCCGTAGTCAGAGGATTCGCGTTATCCGCGAACGAGAATAAAATAACCGGACGTGCGCGGTCGTTCATCGATTCGCGCGCGAGACGAACGTAAAGTTGGCCGAGTTATTAAGACATCGTGATAAACGTCGGAATTGTCGCCGATGCCAGGAGTCTCGCACCCCTTTTCTTCTTCGGCGGTGAAGGTGAGACGATAACCACCGCCAGCCGCTGCTGCTTGATCGTGTCGGTGTTGTAAAGCGATACGCGCAACGATACTGCTCTCGAAGTCGCCGGAGTTTTACAGCGACGTCGCGATTATCGTAAAACCCCCGTGCGTATACGATTTCCCCGGTATTTACGCTGAAGAAAACGACGCGCACGTGGGTGTAGGATTTCCGGACGATTTCGCGAAACTTCGTAAATAATCGCCGATTGTCACGCCGTGGGAGATTCACGGGAGACGATAATTTAAGTTTGATTTAATGGAATATGATTTATGATCAGTTTAATTTGCATAGGGAGATTGTAGATACATGCATTCGATCGGTAGATAAAAAGTAAAGGGTTAAATTCGTACGAATAAAAGTAATGGGATAAATTCGTGCAATTGAAGGAGCTGTTTTGGAATAATTTTAGTATATCAACAAAAAAGCGGTTAATAATCAAATACTTTAAATTTACAATGATCTGCTGGCAAACTACTATATTTATTATTTGGAAGTAACTCCTTTTCAAACCAAGTGGAAGATCGTATCTTTTAATCCATATACTGTCCCCTTTTCATTGCAAAATCCACGCAATTACGATTAAACTGCTCCAAGTCAAAGGGGTAGTTTACAAGGGGTAAAGCCTTTGGCGCAATCTGCGTAATCTTTTCGATTTCGAACAGTCCAACATCCCCTCCAGTACTGTGTAAATCAGAAGCGATGTATTTTCGACAGTTACGAACCGCGGAACGTGTCAGCTAGCTGCAGATCGAACGAGCCGCTTTTCACTGATGGAATTTAATGGTGACGGATCGTTGGCGAGGAAGGAAGGGTCGTGGTGGGTCAACGCGAGACCCGGTGGCCCGCGTACTCTTTGTCGCCGCGTCCGTACCGGTCTCTACTGAGCAGTACGAACGAACCTCTCTCGCCTTCGAAGGAACGAAGAAAGAGAGAGACGCAAGGCAGGTGTCCTTAGATGATTCGTCATAGGCGTGACCGAGCAACGCCGGCCACGACGACGACTACGTTCCATCCTAATCGCGTCATCGTCGTCCGCGACGTTCGACTTTTTTCTTTTTTTTTTTTCCTCCTGCACGCGTAGTCGGAACTGTTTTGCAACGTACGTTACCGCATGCCGTTCGATACTTGAACGTCGCGCATACACAACAACGTGCGCTTCTCGAGGTCTTCGATTTCAGCTGGGAGTAGTCCGCTCTTGCAGGTGTGTAATACCTCCCCCCCCCATCGAAATCTCTGTCCCGTTTGAGTTCTCTCCGTTCCTCCACGAGCAGTTTCGTATTTGCGCAGTTTCGCGACGGAGAATTTTTTTCGAGGAGAGATCGGACGCGGAAAGAGAGAGAGAAGGTTAGAGCGTAGAGACGTGTTTTCTCGCGAGATGGAGAAAGAAGGGAGAGACCAGGTAGTAGAGTAGTGGATAGTAGGCAGCCTGGACTGACCAGCGGGTGCTCCGGATCCGACTGGACCGGTTTTGCTTGAATTCCCTAGGAGTTCTAGCCTTCGGGACTCGCGAGAGTGCTCGCAGGATTCTCACTGGATGGTCACCGTTGTTACTTGTTGCTGCTGTCGTTGGTCATCCGGCTCCGCTACTGCCAGGCACAAGACCGGAGCGTGGACCGCTCTTTGGCCAGTTCTCGTTCGCTCTCGTGTTTTTCTTTTTCTCCGCAAGTTCTCCTCAAGCTGGCTGTGTCACCCCAGCGGGGAGGAAGTTTCGCGGCGTTCCCCTGTCTCTTAAATTAAAACTCTCAGGTTTGGATGATTTATATGTCGAATCTTCCCTCGCAGCGTCAGAAGCACGAGTCGCATCTAAACGAAGGGTCACACGCATTCTGTCAGATACGTATCTTTGACGAATCAAATCCACTTTTTAGCATCATCCGTGATGAAAGTCTTAACCTACATGCTTCTCGTGAATCGGCCATCGCATACGTCGTCGCGACGTTCGCCTTCAACTTTTTAATACGTGCATACGTATGTACGTACGCGACGCAGAAAGAAGCCCATCCGCGATCTCTCTGATAGATCGTGGCCGCTCTTTGACCAGTTCTCGATGTTTCGCTCGTGTGTTTTTTTTTTCCTATCGCGCGATACCGCCGCGTCTCTGTTTCTTTGCACGTTTCTTCCCCGGGACTGGCTGTTACCCCAGCGGGGAGGAAGTTTCGCGCCGTATCGGCCTCGGTGCTACCTACCTACCTACCACGTTTTCAACGTGTCATTTATCATCGGACGAGAACGCGAACGTCCTCTCTCTTTCTCTCTTTCTGCTGATGACTTGATACCAGCCTCGCAACACCGATACCACCGTCGCTTACTATCCATTCGTTCGCGGGGAAGTCCCGGCAAGATAGAGAGAGAGAAAGAGAGAGAGAGAGAGAGAGAGAGAGAGAGAACGGTCCTCGTGGCCGCTTGTCTGGCAATCGCGACGACGAGACGCGGACGCGAGATCAGCGAGTCTCGACTCGTGGGATTCTGCGCGATCCAAGATATCGCCGGTCCGCTGTCTACCGACGCATCCACGGCAACTTTAATTATAGCAGTACCCGCGTAATTTGTCTTGTTATCGATTCGAGATTTCGTGACCGGACGGCCCCCTGCCTGTTCGTGGCTGCTCGCTCGCTGTGTGCTGCTTTATCGCGGCTTTGCTTCCCGCGTCGTCGTGTACACGTTTTACCCCTCTTCCCTCCTCGCCTCAGTTTACTAGTTTCGTTTCGTCGCGTTTCCAAGCGTTCTAGTTTCTAGTCTCTGGCCGTCATGCTTCCCACCGGAAGGGAATCGCGCGCCGGTTTGGCTCCTCTCCAGTCTTCGCGCGTTCAGAGATCCAGTTTTCGAATCGAGTTCGTCCTCCTGAAACGGTCCAGGATGACCGTTTGTGCCTGGTGCGGGGCAAGTCGTGTCCCAACCGTCGCTCTGCATCGTGTCAACTTGCCGTTCTGTCTCCAACGGCAGCTCGAGAACGTCACGCATACGCGTATATATACGTTGAAGGGTTGCGTCTGCTGGCGAGGGTTGACGAATTCAATCGTGTTTGATTGCAAGGTCAAATTGACAACGAAGCTCACGGAAAGTCGCTTCGTAGAAGAGTGAGCCTAGTTTATTGGACTTAGTTCCTGGTCGTGATTCAGTATTGGAATTTTTCGTTTCGTTTCAATTTAAAGAAAAGTAGGCAGAACGTGAATTTTTCAGGGTTAATTCTTAATTGACGTCGTTCGATATGGAAGATGACGACAGTTTATGGTTTCGAAACACTTAATTTTGGAATTTCTCATTCATTCTCGCTACAGTTTAGGGGTTTTACATTCCACTCTGTTTCATTTAAAATGATTTTGTGACATTTTGAGATGATGTTTAGCACAAAATTGAACGAAGAATTCGTCCACATATACTATATGACATATTTTTCGTATTTTCTACAAATTTGAGATATTCTTTAACGTTAGAAAAATGTAACAACGAATTTTGTCACTGATGTAAAATACAAAATAGAGTTAAATACTCTAAATCTAAAATTAGTAATTAAGCCATCTGTAACCCGATGATAGTATTTGAGGGTTGAAACGGCGACGAGAAGAACGCTTTACGAGCCACTTTACACTGATAAGATATTTTTCGTAATTTCCTCAAATTTGAGATATTTTTTTAACACTAGAAATATTAGAAATTTTGTAGAGTTATATTAGAGAAATATAACAGTCCAAGTAATTTTAATTACGAAAAACTGTAAAGTACCAAATAGAGTTAAATACTCTGAATCTAAAATTAGGACCATAGCCTATGATCCTATGATAGTATTTAAGGGTTGAAATGGCTTTACGCGCAATGTACGCCTAACGTCGACCTATCAACGATACTACTTTGCCACGTAAGAGCGTAGAATCGGCGTGGCCGCGTGCCTCTTCAATCGCTCTCGGCTCTAGGAGAGAAGATTTTTCATCCTCTCGTGGTGGTGGAGAGAGCTTTATTTACGACGGGTTCTTCGTCGCGGCGATTTAAATTAATAACGTCGCGTTTCCCTCGGCCGCGAAGATTAATAGCTCTCGTGGCTGGTAACGGAAATACCAGCGAGAGACTCGAGCGAATTGCGGAGAGCTGATTTTCCAACTTGGGAAGAATTGGAAGAACGCGGTTCTCCGTTTACGCTCTCGGAAGAAAAGAAGCCATGCATCGCGCGTGGATCAATGCCGTGAAATGTAGTTTCGGTTCCCTTATAGTTTATCGAGCCTCTGGACGATTTTTACACGCGTACGAATACTTTGGGTAATTTCATGCGGTTGCAGGAAAATTACAAATAATGTATTGCATAATAATTAGACTGCGGGTTGTTGGAGGCATGAATTTGGAGGTGGAAATGCGCACGCAACGCGGGACTATATAAAATAATGAAATATACAAAAAATAAAATAATAACGTTCCTTATAATACTTAATAATTTCCCATTTAGATTCTACGGTTTTAATTACCTTTATGGAAATATAAAATTGCGCGAATGTTCGCAGTCTAATAATAACAACGATAATATAGGAAATTAGAAAAGAGGTAGAAACAAAGAAGACGATGATGATTGTATACTTCTTTCGTGTATTTTAAAGTAAATTTTCACATTGGACGTTCCTTTTGTTGACCGTTTAGCTTTTTAAACTAATTTAGTATATAATAATAGTATATAATTTAGTATATAATAATTGGGGGAAAAGAAAAATACTGTTTCTTCAACGATAGCAGACGTTCATTTCTCTTCTGTTACACGTACATATACTTGAACCTCGTAAAGTCATTACATCAAGTCAGTGTCACCGCAAACCGTAAGCCAACAACTCTGCGCGCAGAGCATAATTATTCTGCTAATTTAAATTATAATTTATATTAATATCATTATCAGCAACTATATTCGAAGCGCCGTTCTAATATGTTATTAACAAAACTGCCGATTTTTCATCAGTGCTTGCTCATCTTTGAATAATAATATATCGCGACAATCGTGTCAGAGTGGCGGATAGCTAAAAATATCAATTTAGTATGGAATCTATTAAACATCGTTACATCTACCATTAGCACAAATTAAAAAGCAGAGGATTAGATTAGACGAAGAGCAAGCCCTTCGTCATTGTCCAAAGGTTAATTCATTCAAATGCGCAAGGTTTCTACCCATTTGACACGTACGATAAGGAAGCTTAATAATCGGCCAATTAACATCGGTAATATCGGTAATAAAACAAAATTGCCGCGAGTCGATCGTTAACGAACTTGAAAGAGATCAATACGTTTATTTACGTTCCTGTTTGCATAACGCTTCATATTGTTTGCATAATGCTCTCGACATTTTTTTTCCTTTTTTCCTTCTTTTTTTTCCCGACGCAATTATCGAAAGTTCTGGTATAATCAATATGTAAAATGAAACGGCTCGTGTATATATATATATATATATATATATATAATACACACACACACACACACACGTTCGCAGCGCAACGTCTTCCCTGCGCAACACGAATGCAGATTAATGGAGGCGAGCGTTCATTATCGGGTCGACCACTTAGCGTCGCTAATAATGTCCTAATAATTCCGATCGTGGCTATTATCTAACCACGCGAGACCAAACGTGTAATCGATCGGATTACGTTAATTGCGCGCTAGCTGGCTGGCTGGGCTGGCAGCTGGTGGGAGAAACTGTGACCAAAACGGTTGACCAAGTCAAGGTGGTGTGCAGCGTGCAGAGGAAAACCGGAGATCTAGTGTAACGCGGGGATTGGAATTATACACGCCAGTCGCATTACTTTTTCCGTAATTCCACGCGGAAGGAGCGCGTTGCTCGTTCGATAGCGCGATCGAAGTCATTAGTCACGGCAAGATCACGTCGTTAGCGCGGCATTAAACCGCTGTGTCTGACTATCGGCCCGTGTATCTCGAGAAAAATACAATCACGCGGCCGCTCGCGACCCTGAGATGAGCTCTCCGCTGGCTCTCTTGGCTGGCGAATAAATTAATGGAAAAAAATGCGCGCAACTGGATCGTTAATCCGTATCGCGTCATCGAGGAGACACGACGAGCGGCGCGGCGGCGGTTGGTGGTTGGTCCCTCGGCTGGAAATTTTTGCGACCGGTCCTCTGAGGATCCGCGAATTCCTACCGGGGGGACCCGAAACTACGTAACGAGCGAACACGCATAATGATATTAATCAAGGCGCGTTCGGCTTCCTTAAAATTGCCGGCAGGCTCAATTTCTCACTTAAAATCTAATTAGAGCTTGGGCTGCTCGTGGGGCCAGTCGAGAGACAGAGAAAAAGAGGGTGAGAGTGAAGGGGAGGGGGTGGAGAGGGAGGGAAGAAGACGTGCCGAGTAGGGCCCCCGCGACTTCGACCTTTCTAAGGCACCACTTTACCAAATTGCAGTTTCCTGCCCTCGTGGATCGTCGACGGTCGATCGTCCCGCGTGGATCCCTGGCTTGTGGACCGAGCATCATCGCGGCCGTCCCCCGGGATCCGATTTTCGACGCTCCTCGCGGCACTTGGGACGTCCAGAACGAGCGGTCCGCCGATCGCGACGCGCGATCCACCGGACCCCTCGGACCGCCCTAGTTCTCCTCGGATTCGAGGTAAGACGCAGTCATTCTTTTTTTTTCTTTCTTTTCTTTCTTTTTTTTTATTCACCGGGGTGCAACATTGGTTCTTAGAGAACGATTCTAACGAAATTGCCAGTTTTTAACTGTCTTCTTACGGCGCGAGTTTCAAAATTTGTGTTAACGAGGATGTTGATTAACGTTGTGTGCTCGTCGTAATTGACGGTAGATACTCTGGGATACCATTCGAATCCACGAGGAAAGGTAATTTAAGAAGCAATTTGTAACGATAATTACAGAAAAAGGCGACTGTACAGTGACGGCTGGAAGAAAGTTTAAAAGATGAAGTGATAATTCCACAATTCGCGAGAACGACGAATAGACGATCGATATTAATTTCGATATGAAAATTATTCTCGCGCGTATGTACTAATATCACGTAGACAGTTTTAAATTTTCCTTACACGGTCCATTTTTGAATTCTATTTTAAATTTCCCCTACCTACATAGGTGAACAATATTTTCAATAGTTTCACACATGTTCCGCGAATATCTCGAATTTTATGTACGCTTCAAATTGTCTTGATCTTATTCACTCTCTCGGTGGAATGGCCATTCATCGCCATCAGTTGATTCGAAGATGTATTAAAAGCATAGAAATATTTCTGTGACCCAAGGTAGAGAGATAGAAACGAAAGGTCTTTGTGCAGAAAAACACAGGGGGTGGTTGTCGTAACGAAGGAAGGTTGAGAACGGTAGGGAAAGAAGCGTTCTGAAACCCCGCGGGGGGAATTTACGATTGGAAGAGCGAGAAGGGTAATCGGCAGTCGCGAGATCGTGGATCAACTCGTTGCCATTCGTTAATTATTACCGTCGAGTCGACTAGAGCGAGGCCCCGTGTATAGTCGTCGGGTCCGGGACCCAGGGACACACGGGGGTGTGGGTATGCCGGGAGAGGACAGGTCGGCAGCGAAAGAAAGAGGGAAGGGGGGGTAGGGTACAGGATCCGGAGGAGCAAAAAAGACGGTTCGATCGTTAGCAAGGTACAAATTTCGCCATTTGCCGCAATAAACCTTCGAACCCGCTTGTAACTTCTTCTTATGGGAGGCATGAGTAATCGCCTTGTTAGCCCTTATGGCCTATAGGCGCTCATACGCTCGCTCCCTTGTCCATGGAAGGGGACAACAGCAACAGCAACAACAACGACAACAACAACAACAACGACGACGACGACGACGACGACGTCGAAGGCAACAACGGCCGACATGCACGCACAACGATTGCAAAAAAAAAAGAAAGAGAAAAGAAAAGAAAACGAGTAGGAGAGAGAGGCTGATGGACGAGAGGGGGAGAAACTTGCGACGCGTATCGAGAGAAGAGAGAGGAGAGCAAAACGATAGGGGTATGAAACGCGAAACACACGCGATATATATACCCCATCGACACCGAAGTCTGTGTAACGAGCGACGCAAAGGAGCCCGCTCGATTCCTCTCCAGGTAGTAGAGAAGTCGAGGAGGAAAAGAGAGAGAGAGAGAGAGAGAGAGAGAGAGAGAGAGAGAGAGAGAGAGAGAGAGAGGGCCGAGAGGAGGAAGCGAGTTCGAGGCATTCGCGTTGTAAGCAAGAAACGAGCAAAAAACGAACGCGCGCCGGAAAGCGAAAGAGAGGGAGAGAGAGAGAGAGAGAGAGAGAGAAAAGTGGACAGGGGGTGGAATCACTTTCGTATTTTCGCGTTTCTTTCCGCCTCTCACGGCCATGCTGCGCCAAATTTAATTATCTCGCGCGCCACTCCGCTCTACCACTTAATTAGTGACCTATAAATTAAAATATTCTGCCGCGCGCCGAAGAAATTTCGCGCCGGTCACGGAATGCACAGCGGCGCGAGAAGTGTCGCGTTTATTTCTTTCAATTCGAGACCGATCATGTTGCATCAAGTGGATGGATGTTTCATTGTCAGCGGTGGGGTTATGAAGCACCTCGATGTGTCTCGAAGCACTTGAATGTCTTCGTTAGTCTCGAAAGTTTTGAACATCTTGTACATCTTGATAGATCTATGAGCGAACAAACGTGTTACGTCTTTTTTTTTCTATCGGTAGCTCTTCAAGAGTTAAGGTTTTCGTGATTTAACTTTTATTTCCGAAAACAATTTTTTCCTGGAGCAAAAAAAAAAAAAAAGAAAGAAAAAGAAAACAGGGTCGTACGATAATGAAAACGTGTCTCTATAAAGACATTTCGTCTTATCCTGAATAATAACGCACAATTTTAAATAAAAAAATTGTAACGTATATCGTCGTGAAAAAATTTTCGAAAATTAAAAAAAAAAGGAGACACACTTCGCCCAATCCAAATAATAATATAAACTGACGAGTTTCGCAAGTATTCACGATAACGTGAAAAATTACGATTTCGTTGGAGCAGTTCGAACTATACGTACATTTGCGCGAAGTTCTTCACTCGTTGCAGCTTCGAAGAGTAATTACGAGGGCACGAGGTGAAAAGAAAATTTCAATTCGACTACGAGATACGCGCGACACCGATACTGAAATCGGCCGATCGTTCTTCACCCCCTTTCCCCTTCTCGCGCGCGGGATAGTTACACTCGAGATACGGAGATACTTATACGCATGTACGCGACTCCGAGGCGCGGATACGTGGACACGCGTGTGCGTATCCTTGCCTCGCAGTCGCGTGGCTCCATATCTTAAGAAGTAGCCAGGGGGGGTCCGGCGAAGGACAGCGAATGGGGACTAACACTGTTTTATCGTGTAGCCAATTAATAACGTTTCCTTGGCCTCTACTCCCCGTTCCCTTTGCTCCTCGCCTGGCTTTCGCCGAGAAGAAAGAAGAGATCGCTGCTTACAGATACCCGGGCATCGTTCCGGGACCCCCGGAAGGCGATCTCAAACTCGTAGCTGGTCGATTCTGCGCCCTACGCGGAATTTCATTCGCCCTGTTAACACGCTCCGTATTCCTTGATCGCGACGATGAAAGAACCCGCGAGTTACGACGCTAGTCGCTGTTGGTTTTATTTAATAATTAGTAATTGAGGTAAAGTTTGATTTAATTTGATTTAATAATTGAAATAAAAATGAGTAGAAACTTTAAGGGTTAAATGGGAGAGATGAATTAATAGTCGTTTAACACTCTGTTCGATTTTATTTTATTATTTCTTTCCCTTCTAGCACCCTCAGTCCGTCGAAGCAACGATACGTTATCACGAGAAATAACAAAGACAGTACTTATATTTTTATTTTATTTCGATAGAACTGGGTCTCCTGTATCTTACTCTTGAAACTCGTGCAAAACTTTAATGAGAGTGGTTCTTACGTGAGAATTATAAATTTTGGGTCTCGTATTTTGTCTCATGTTATACACATATACCCGATAGCACGAACTTATGATAAAGCTACAATATATGTATACAGTCCTGTAATATACTTATGATAGACCTAATTCTCGATTACTTAAACGACGAAAAGAATAACTGAAACGCGAGTAAACAAGAGAAAACGTCGTTACGTAGAAGGACAGGTGCATTTTCAAAGGCAATGATAGACGCGTGAGGAAGGTGTTAACCTTGTTAAACTGCACGCTACATTGCATATAACCCGGCCCGGTCGTATCGGTACGTCCAAATCCGGATTTTCGACAATTTGTTGGCGAACGTATGACATTAAGTGGGTTTTGCTTGTGATGTTGCAGCTTACAGATTTGTCTCGTATCGTCCTGCTGCAAGCGATCGTTCCAGAGCCCTGTCGCAGCCAGACATCGTGTCAGTGTGGAAAATTGCATAATTACAATAGAATTTACGGTATAAGTTGTGTTAAAATCAATGTTAATCGCTGTAGCGAAGTGGGGTATTACAATAAATACATTATTTTATGTAAACTGTCTATTTCATGTTCGTTTATCTCTACCTAGGTTGCGAGTGTGCGAGTGTCTGCGAGCTGCGAGATGACGAGGATGTCGACGTCGTAATCGACGTAACCAAGAGAGACAGAGAGAGAATGAGAGAGAGAGGGGGGGTGGAGTGGGGGGCACATTTTTGTAGCTTCCGGAGGAAGAAGCTCGATCCTCTCGCCTTTTTTTCTAGGGTCGTTCGTCGACGAACCGAGGGAAAGAATCGTAAAAGAGCGGGCAGCAACGAGCAGAGTCGGCATCTGCGATGCGCAATTAACGAAAGGGTTTTCGTCTGGTCGTCGTTCGCGAACGAAACGCGCGCGCGATACGCTTCCCCGCCGCACTCGTCGCTGTTGGTGTTGACAAGCCGTTTGATTTATAACGAGCTTTTATTTTTTAATCCCGGGCGCAAGTGTCAGCCTTCTTCCCTTGCTTCTGTTCGCCTCGCTCGTTCCTCTTTGGTCTTTCGCTCTCGCGGAATTTTTGCCCTGGCAAATTTATCGAGCCACGTCGAGTCGTCGCCTGAGAGAGAGCTAGTCTGTCCTTCGGAATCGAAACGAGTTTAATTTACGTGGAGAAATAAGTCGAAAAGAAAGAGCAACGTTTCTTTTTGTGTATGTATGTGTGTGTGTGTGTGTGTGTGTGTGTGTGTGGTAAGTAACTTCGTTTTCGAGAGGATGGAATTTGAAAATTTGTAGAGGATGGTAGGTTGTTTGAAGAATTGAGAAATTTTTCCGATTGTTTTTTTTTTTTTTTATTGGCAATTGTTAAACGAAAAGTCACAATTTTCTGAGACGCGTAAACTTTTTTTTCAATTTTGTTTTAAACGCAAAGACTAGAAAATGACTAGGAGTTTTCTCACTTACTTGCACAGAATCAGATGTATAAAAGATTGGTATACTTGAAATATATTTATTTACAAAAAAGAAGTATATTATTTGGAACACAGCACGGTGATTTTGAAAAATTCTGATTGTCACAGAAATGGCAACAATTATTTCCAACGACACGAATCAATTTTAAATTAATTTTGAGCGAAAATAATTCTTTTGAACAATCCTGTAGAGATTACATCTCCTTAAATGTACTTGAATTTTTTTTTTTTAACTATTCGCAGGCACAGTTTTTCCTAGTAGCTTCCCTAGTAAATTTGTGTTCGATTCGTCGCTTCGAGAACTGTCGTTTTAGATCGAAATCAAAATCGAAACGGGCGAGAAAACGATGCGACGAGAAACGATCGTGTCGCGAAACTTGGCGGATCGGGACGGGTTCGCGCTTAACTCGGGGCTTGGGACTCGGGGGTACTTAACCCTCGGGATGGGTTACGAAATGACTTTATGGCAGATCAGAGGCTCGATTCGGATTGCATAAGGGGGTGCGTCTCGTCCAAGGATCGTTTCGGCCGTCTGACAACGAGCAGAGACCCTCGAGGATTTCGCAAATGGAATCCTGATTGCACGTACGTACGCGCGACGTCCGTGTTATCCTTTCGTCGGTCGTCATTTTGAACAAAAGCGGCGCGTGCGTGCGTGTACCCTCTTTCTCGTGAGTTATTGAAGAAGACCCTGGTGTACAAGTCCGTTGTGCAAATCCATTTTCCGCAGTTCCTTATATTTTTATATATATTGATCGGTGCTTCGTTGTTATTTATCTGTACAAATTGATCAATGACCGTATCACTGTATCGCGGATCAGTGATTCAAAATAAATCCTAAATGACTAAAATAAATCCGTAATTTTTTTATTGTACATCTTTTTAACAAAACTCTTTTGAAAGAAATTTCTGTCTCTTCTGGAAATGCTTTTGAAAGACATAATTTTTAAAACGTAATGAAAAAAATCGTGTTTGAACTTAAATTTAATTTGAAATTGGTTTTTCTTCTTATATTTTGATGTTTTATTAAAGAAAATGGACCTGGAGGGCGATATTTAACAATCATTGAGAAAGCGTATACCATTGAGAGCTTTATGAAGCTCTATGAATTATTTTGTAGTTATTCGTAGTTTGGTCTGATGCTAGAAATTTTTTTATCAATTTCCAACATTCCGGTAGGCATATTCTTCGACACTTTATAAAAATATATTTTCACATATTTAAATTTTTGACCTTGAAAATGAGTGTTTTACGAAAAAACAACCGAAAAATATAAAAGTTGCACGGCGTCTAGAGAAGAAATCTTCACTTTTTCTCAGTTTCTCGTGACATTTGAAACCTAAACCTTGAAGTTGCTACAATTCTCGAAAAAAAAAAACGCAAACTTCTCTTTTCACAAAAGAGAGGAAGAGAGAGAGAGAGAGAGAGAGAGAGAGAGAAAGAGAAAGAGAGGGATGAAAAGTGCAAACTTGGCGAATTCCAAGACGATGAAACGGTTAAAGGCAACGACACGAGGCAATTTCGCGTGACGATGGACGCCGAGTTTGAGCACCTCTCTCTTTGTAATTTTACGTTGCCGTGGGGTGGCTAAAGCTGACGCAGTGGGGTAGGTGGTCGAGGTATGCCCAGTAGCCAATTCCCGGCTCTGGCCTCGACTCGCCGGGTCCATTCATCGCCGAGCACTACGTGACCGGTTTACCAATCCAGCTCTTCCTACACCAACACCGACGCGCCCCTGTCCCGAGTCTCACTCTACCTTTTCGCTCGACGCTGCCGCCGCCGTCGTCGTCGTCATCGTCGTCGTCGACCCGCGTCCGCTACCTTCGCGTACGCGTTTCGTCTACGTGTATCTGCCAGGCAACCCCTCTGCCCCGAGTCATATCGACCGGCGTTTCCCCGTTGCTTCGAATTCCCCTTGCGCGCCGATACCCAACGTCTCTCTCTCGTCCGATGGTTTCTCTTCTGCGACTTTCCCGATCTCCTCCTCCGTGTCGAGTTTCCGTCCGAATTTTTTGGGGGAAAAAATCTTGAAACATGTCGACACGCCTACGCGAAATCTTGACTCGGAGTTAGAAGCTGCGGGTAGATACGAGAGTATTAAACGATATACGTAATACGTACGTACAGGATCACCGCTTTAAATATCCTTGTTGTTTTTTTGGAGATGTGTAAGAACTTTGTTAATCCCTTGATAACATAATGACTTCTTGGCGTCGCGCGTTAAAGGACATTCTCTGGTCATATCGAATTTCATTTAATTCGTATGTCAAGAGTAGAGAGGGGCACGATAACATTTTTGTAGCTGAAAATCTCAACATCACATCCACCTTAATCGATATGCAACTCGGTGTTCTCTATAAAAAAAAAAAAGTACTAACCTACGTACATACGTCGAGACGTTTCGACTTCAATATTCCAGAATTTATTATACAGAGAAAGAAAAACGCTATTCCTAGATCCATTGAAGTTTTAGTATTCGAAAGGAGTTTTGTTCCCTCGCAGGGGGCGTCGCTGGTCGCATTCGCCCCCCAAAACGAAGTAAAAGGAAAAGAACAAGAAGGAAGGAAGGAAGACTGTTACTCGATCGGCTCGGTTTCCCCGCGATGATGACATGTTAATATATGGATACGTAGTGCATAACAGCGTGTCTGGTTCGGGGAGGAGGAACTGAGGTGAGGAAGGGCACCCGAGGTGGTGGCAAGCACGAGCCAAAGGAGGGCCACCTTTCCTGCCGGATGAGTTTCTTTTCGATTTGAAAACGAACGGGTCCTCGGCCCTGACATCCCGAGTCATTGTCGCCCTGCCTTCTTCATCTGCATACAATGCCGGAGACATCCGTGGCTCGAACCACTACTTCCCCTCCTTCCTCTTCCTCCCCTCGCGCGCCGCCCTCTGTCTCCGACGACGTCTCGACGAGCCAACGTATCATCGGAATATCGTTAATATGGCCGCCCATCGAAATTACCGAACCCACCGGCAAAGAGCCAAGGAGAGGGACGACGAACGTCCACGTGTGCCACGTGTTCGCTTGCTTTCGAATTCTTCCGGTCGTAATTTTTTCACTCGCCGTTCGATCGATTGTCCACGATCGACGATTGGCGGATCTCTACGAATGTGAAGAAAAAAGAGACGGGGAAAGTGACGAAGAAACGTGGCTGGAGAAATCTCGTGGCAGAGAGGGAGAGAGAGTGAGAGGGAAGGGAAAGAAGAGAGTGCTCGATTAAGAGCAGAAGGTCGAGCTCGTAACAGTTAGTCGCGCGGCCCCCTCTTTCGAATCCGAATAGTGGCAACAGTTGCGGTTTATGAAATTAAATCCACCCTGATGGCCGCTGCTCGACACACGCGGCTCGCGCTACGCCAATTTCTCTACGCGTTCTTCTTGCCTGGCAATGCGGTGCATTGTGTCGTTCGGTTTTGTATCGGTTTGGCGAGTAGCGACGCGATTGGCAAGTTTGCCGTTGAAAAATCGGAGATCTGTACAAAACTGAGAGGGTACGTGTGCTAATAGAAACGTAAAGAGGGATGAAGAGTGAAGGAATGAAATTTTATTTCGACTTTGCAGTGGCATTTGATGCTGACGAAATTATTTCCAATTAAAATACGGAGCACAGAGAAGTATACCTGTATAAGATCAATTTATATTTCCTTGTGTCCAACTTAAACTAGAAATCAGTAATTTACGCAACGAAGCATCAAATATTACGTTTACCTGTGACGAAGTCTCTGAAAGGGTTAAAAAACATGCAACACTGAACTCTAAAACGCCCTTGTACTCCTGCCGTAATCTTCCTCGTGATACTATCTTTGTTATAAATGATAAGTCATCGAACGAATCGTCGTAATCGAGGAGAGATCGTGTACGAAATCAAGCAGAACGATAATCTTTCGAGCGAGAGAGCTCACAAGGGATTCTCTTCTCGTATTTGTCGCGAGTGGCACGCGTGCACGCGTACGATTTATATTTGGGTGGAGGGGTGAAAGTGGGACGCGTCTCTCTATAATATCAAGCACGAGCGTGGCCACCTTTATCTCTGCTATTAACCCCCGGCAAGTAATTAAATTAAATGATCCACGGTCCCTCGATCATCCGGCTCGTAAGTGCCTATTTATTCCGACACCCTTCAAACGCCTGCGAGATCTTCCATTGCCGCGCGAACGTTGCGTGAATTCCGAATCCCTCGTCCCTTCGTCGAGTTTCTTCAGTTGCTCTCCCCATTCACGACGATCGACTTTGAAAACGCGTGGTCGTCGTTTGTACGTACGTACGTATATTTGATTCGAAGAGATCTAGCCAGTCTTAGGCCAAGAATAGTCGGGATAGGAGGAGATTTCGTATATAGAGTGTTCTGTGCAATTGTAGGTGGTCTGTGAAAATAAGGTCGGAGAAGGGGAAGAGTGATATTCTTTTTATTTAAGAGTTTGCTTTCCGAGAACACGGAGCTTGAAAGTTTATCGAATAAACGTGAATTTGTTTGTATCGTTGTAACGTACGGGACGAATTGTATTAATGTATCGAAATAATTGGAATTGGCTTTGGTGCACGTGCACTTGACGAGATTTCAAATTCGATTTCATGGGAAACGAGACGTCTCGCAAAAGACGTTTATTCAACACATATTCTCGCGCATAGAACAACCCCGTATCCAGTTCGAAATATGAACCATGTTGTATTTATTGAATCTCCGAGCTTGAAAATCAAGTCAACTTCAACAATTTAAAAATTAGCCTCAAATGTCGTTAAATTCTCAAACTTAGGATACAATTAACTTCAGCTATGCTTGTTATACGCTTTCAATTCTTCTTTCTTCCCTGAAAAATTTTCACGTGCTTTTACGTACTTGGAAAATCAGCTTTCGACTCGACGTAGTGCCAGCAGTTACTACGCGACAACCCCGTACGTGGATAGGATCGGAAGATACGGGGAACCTTGCAGGGCCGATCCGAGCTTTCTCTCCCGAGCTTTCGCCAACGCGACTCGGAGAAAGAAATCAGGGGGGGGGGGTGGAGAGGCACCGAGGGGCCTACCGCGGCACGAACCTCGCACGCGTTATAGCGTTAGACCGTGGAAGAGGGTCGAACGACGTTGCTGGCAAGCTCCCTCGGGAAGCTGCGCACCATTTTGCATAAATCGCGAGACACCCCGCTGTAGCGAAACCTCAGGGAGTTAGCAGAATAGCTGGAATTCGCCGTGGCAGCGATCACGAAGGGATGAAAGTGTCGGAGCCAACCGACTAGCCCCCTCCCCCCCTCCCCCTGATATTTCCTTTCCTTTTTCTCGACAATCGCAAACGCCACGGAACCTCTCTCTAGACACGGTTGAAATTTTCTCGATAATCCGCGGAATGCCAAAGCAAAACGAAGGAGAGAGAGAGAGAGAGAGAGAGAGAGAGAGAGAGAATAGCGATGGTTGGAGTCATGAAGTTTGACCATGGCTAGAGTTCGAGTGGGCTGACCGGGGTCCCTCAAAGAGCACCCTCTTTCGCGGGTCGGCGGCTTAATTCAACAATAACGGCAATATGCTTTCTCTCGCGGTAACGGAGTGGTATCGTTTTATAGTCGTAGTTGCGGTATTTTGGAGAGGAGGATTGCAACGGGGGGATCTAACGAAGGGCACTTGTGTCTCTGACACCGGGGATGGATTTCATTGTCGAACTGAAACAGTTCTACTGCCCATAGAGAGGCGTCGAGAAGAGTGAAAGAGCAGTCTATCTAGACGTAACGATTGTGTTTCATTCGCAGTGAGTTTCGTTGTTAAATTATTAATTGGTATCATTGAACAATGGAAACGTGGGACTTTAAATTGTTTTCAATGTTTTATTAAATTTGATTTTATCACGTACCTCTGTCGCGAAGATTATATAATAAAATAGAGAGCATAATAGTGTCGTTTTTTAATACTGTACGAAATTTTATTTTTTAAAATCATTGTCACTAGATGGCAATGTTTATTAAATTAATTAAAGAAAAAAAAACAATCCTTAATAAAATGTAATAGAGTAAAGTTTTCTCAACTATCTGTAACCCAATGATAGTATTTGAGGATTAACTCTTAACTAGTATTGTTGGATATTGGAGACTGCAACAGTTTAGATTTTCTAGATTTCAAACTACTTAATTTTGGAATTTTTCATTTCATTTTCACGGATAAGGATGGATAGTTAACTAGCTTTGCTAAAATATTTCCAATAGTTATGGCATCTTGCGGGTGTAGAGGCAACAATGTCATGTGGATGCAGAGAAATATCCAATAATAAATTAATTTTAGTTCGTTACAAGACGCACTTTAGGATTAGATACACTCTTCATAATGAAAAGGAGAGATTTAATGAGAAAAACAGCATTTGCTCGTTGTGGAATATTTAATATAGTTATTACGAAGTTAAACGAATTTTAGTACAATAAATGAGAACGAATCTGACATTGGACTATAATGTACGTCTGAACTGAAACGAAAAAAAAAGACGATGGCCGAGGGTGTAATTAACAAACAGAATATCGCGAACGTTGTTCCATGGGGAAGACGTTCGACCTTGGCGAATTTGCGACAGCATCGGCGACTGGGTAAGCCGAACTGGTAGGAAAAAGTGAAACACATTTGGCTGCGTGGCGTTCCGACTGTCTGGCGTTCGTTAGTCGCGAATCGCCGAGCTGGGAGGTAGGTTTTTTTCGAAAGGATCCGCGGAGTCATTAGCGGGGACAGTAGTCGGGCGACGCGGCTGAACGATCGATCGAGGGCGATCGCGATTGATCGCCGGATAAGGCTTGTCCCGTGGAGAACCGGTAATGCGCGGCATCCTTAGACGTACTTTGGGTTATAAAACGGTAATCGAGCTGCTGCGACGGTTGCATCACTTTCGCGTCGGATTTAAGTCGAGTCTTAACCCTCGTCTGTTAATTTTTCACGTTGATTTTTCTTATAAATTGTCACGTGTGTTTCGCAGCACACGCGATGTATAAATACGTGTAATCCTTTGACACACATTTAGTATACATTTTCGATATTTTTCTACCTTCAGATTACTTCAGATAATCTAGTTTTCAGAACTTGTAGTTATCACACTTGTACCACAGTCGAAGGATTCAGAATCAAGCTAAACAGTGCAAGTCCTTGTTTCATAGAAAATAATTTACCTTTGCTCTGAAAATCTGCAGTTACCATCGTAATAATTACGTGACAGTGACTAAAAATTGTAAATCAGCTGAAGATCTCGACAATAAAATGGTATTTATACGACACAGAGTTGATTTCAATGACAAGTAACTCGCGTTAATTAGCTTCTGAACTCTTCTATCTAGTCACGAATTGGAAAATTAACGTACCACCTTTATCAAATGAACATCCCTGTAGCTTTGAATATTCTTGTCAACAAGAAGGCTGAGCCTTTGACGACGGGTGTCGAAGAAGATCGATACGAAATTGGAACATCCACGTGCAATTGATTTTACTCTATTTATCGTCTAAAGAGAACTTTGCAAGTACAATTTTTTTATCTTTTTCGTTTCATTACGTTACGTTACTTTCCCACCAAGGTGTAAATTCGTTTAGAAAACGTAATCTACAGTAGATACTCGACGGATTTCACATATCAGTAGTACTTTTTCCTTTTTGATCTCTCGATTCTTTATGCAACGACAATTCGTGATCGTTGACAAGGCAAAAGAGAGGTCGAGGCGCTGATTCGAATCGGAGACGCGACTCGACGCGACAGAAAGCAGGAAAGATCGAAATGAAAACCAAGCGGTCGGATGGCAGAACAAGACAGGCTTACGCAAGTCCCATTCCTATAAGTTAAGATTAACCTTGCTTAGCGGCGTGGTGAGCGTGGAGAGAGAAGCACGGGGAACTCGCCCGAACCCGGTCCGGTTAACGAACGAGGACGTTTGACGGGATTAATTTATGTCCAGTTTGGTAACCGAACGAACCGATACCGAGCCTCCATATCAAGAGAAGAGAAAACGTAGGAGAAAGACGAGGGATTCAGGGGAAATCTTCGATCGAGGGAACCTCGGTTTGAAGGAATATCACATTGAATCTCTTACCACGGTTCTTTCTTTCTTTTTCTTCTTTTTTTCTTTTTATTACGCGTTTCCTCTAACCCGTAATTCTGTCTCTCGAGGGTTAACGGTGAATGGACGATCGCGTTGCCAAACCGGGCACCGGTTTCTACTATCCTCCACTATGCTCGAGGATGAACGAGAATATCCATCTTCTTCCATCTTCATTTTTATCTTATTTGCGTTAGAGGACGAATTAAAACGGGGATTTGTTACATCAAAATGAAACACCGACGTCCCTAGTTTTTTATATTTCTCTCGCGACCCATTGGTTTTTCGTCCATTCGCTCCAGACGACTCCGTTCATATTTTTATAGACACGGTTTCATAATCGTTAATAGATTTCTTTTATTTGTCGTAGCGATCACCAGGGGTGCCATAAAAATACTTTGTAGCTGCCCAGTCGATCGTGGGGTTTTAAGTATTAAAAATCGTGACACGACGCGACCAGTAGTAAACTTCCTGTCTCGAGCAGTGAAAACTTCGAGCTTAGCTGTTCTAAAGAGCATAGAAAAAAGGATTCGGTGGTGAGCTGGATGTTCAAGAATAGAACGTCTCTTTTTTTCAGCGAGATGTCAAACGATCGAACGATTTAATCGAGAGAGGGCAAGACACGCGCATTTGTCCGACGATCGGACCTAACGGTAAACGTTGTATCGCGCAAAGGTCTGGCCCCTGTCGCACGCGCGCTTACGCTTAGATGGTTTATAAATCGCGTGGCCGATAATATCGGCGCAACGATAATAAAGGCCTCGTCTCGGGCCATTGCGCACCTCTCGTTCTATCTACGTATGTGAGCAGAACTGTTGTTCATACTTGTTGAATTATATTTGGACGTTTGGCTTCTCTCTCGTCCTCTTCGTTCTGATCATTCATTCTTTAACACTAAGAACTACCAAAATGGTTGAAATGACCATTTGAATGTTCCTGTTATAATTATGAAACATTTTTGGAGACTTGAAGGAGAGTCTTCGTAAAATACCTAAATTGTGTACACTATTGTATTGTGAAAGATTTTTCTGTTTCGTTTGCTTCGAGCAAGTCTCTCTGGTCGAAGTTTTATGCTTATGGTCGTCGGTAGTTCTAGTATTGAAAAGTTCGTAATCTGACACGTGGAGATCCAGCGGGACGACTGACTACTGCTTCGACTAACTACTGCTTCGACTAACTCTCGACCATGTCCCGCTGCACGTCTCGGCGCGGTACGATGAAAAATTTCTTTTAAATCGTCCGTCTAATTGCGATTTGACGAGCTCTCGGACTTCGCTTACGCCGGAGGCTTCCGTAGCGGCGATCCGGTCGCCCGTTGTTGTTCAAGGCCCATCAACGGCATGATCGATGATCCACCCAGCGAGGCGAGGAACTTGCCAAATTTCACGGTGAGGCTTAACGAGCATTCGCGGAACGATCGAACCAGTCCCTGACGGCTGAACCAACCAGGCCGAACAAACAAAATTTCCTCGACGATCGCCGGGCCAGCGAGCGAATTGTGTGCATGGTGATTTAAACGATCTGGGCCGACGAATTTATTAAGAGACAAGTGCTGCGGTGTCTTTGGAACAGTGGATAATGGAATTTCCGGAAATTCAAAATTTTACGAGTCTGTTCCCATTATTGTTTCAGAGAACTAATATAAGTACGAATTGCAAAAATAAAGAATCGATGTAAATGTTGGATAAATTGTCTTGAAATTAGTTGGAATATTTCAGAGATTCGAAACATTTCATTCGCGCGATTTGTTAAAAATGTCTTTCTCCTCGTCCGCGTATTTGAATCTTTTTCACTGTCCTCGGATCGAAAGAAAAGAGAACGAAATGGAGAGAGAGAGAGAGAGAGAGAGAGAATCGACGGCAGGAGCGAAAGAGGAGGCAGAGACAGCTCGTTAAAGTCGCTAGTCCGATTTATTTATCGCGAGAGGAAAGCAGGCTTAGCGGGGATCGGTTCGACGGTTGGGTTCATTGAGCAGCGGCCGGTGTCTGGATCGGCGAGTGATTGATAGTGATTTGGCAGATAGCGATCGGTGAACGCGAGGAGGTGTGCACCTGACGGTGCGCGCGGGACGGAAACAGAGAAGGAGGAAGATCAGTTTGGTGGCGCGACTACGACTCCGGGTTCTTCAGTTCGAAACCATCCGACGGTCTAAAAACAGAGGAGAAAGAGAGAGAGAGAGAGAGAGAGAGAGAGAGAGAGAGAGAGAGAGAGAGACGAAGGTGGCTGCTTCTGCGTGCTTCGAAAACCCGTGGAACCTATTATCCGAGGTAGGCAGCGGCTATCGGCGAGCAGCATCTTTCCGTGTGGGTGTCCGAATACCCTTAAGACCCCTTAAGTCAGAGTGCCACCCTGCCGAGAAAACCGCCCCCGCGAACTGTTCGCTAGACACCTCCTTAGACACCCTTTCAATTTCCTATATGCCCGATAATCATCTACTCGGCCGGATCTCACCGCGGGGTGGAACCACCTTCTACCTCCCCCTCCCATCTCCCTTTCTCTCTCTTCTCCTTTTCTCTTTTTCTTTCTTTCTTTCTTTCTTTCTTCCTTCCCCCCCCCCCTTCCACCTCAACCTCCGTTTCGTTCATTCTCCACCTTTTCGATTGCTCGTCTCTTGCCCCCTTTCTTCGTCGTTGAGGTTCCGCTCGATATCATCCTCGCTTTTCTTCGGTGTATCGAGTGTATCTTTGTTGGACGTAATTGAAAGCGTATATACCGAGATCGAGGATCGATATAGCCGGGGACGAGATCATGGCTTGGTTTGGACTAGTAAGTAAATTAGGATTAGGTGGTGGGGAGGAGTCCAGACCGGAAATCGTTCTTGCAACGGTCATCTCGAGGAGAAGCTGCAGCTTCTCATCTGCGAGATAAATTACGATTGGACAGTTGTTTTTATTTGCGCATAAAGGTATACGGGTAGCCGGTTGGAATTGAATGGAGTGGGATGTAATGTTAATAGACGACACATGTAAAAGGAATTAATCGCGTAACGAGCGATCAGCACAGGTATAATACCTGTGTAATGACGATAATATTCCTGAACAGTCTATGAAGTTGTTAATTAATTTATATACCGATAAAGTGTCAGATATCACCTGCCTGCCTCCATTCCAACACCATCAGGTTATTACGAAGTAATGAATTTTAGATAATTATTATTAACTCCTTGTCTGATAATACTCAGTTACACTCGTGGCATGAGTTATGGTTTCGATTCGAAGGAAAAAGCAATATTTAAATATCAAGTTCGTGAAAAGAAAAATACCTATCGTATATGTATCGAGTATCTAAATATTAAATTTCATATTGAACGTTTAAATATTAAATTTCGAATTGTATATAACAAATGTTCGTATACCTATATACGATTGCAACATTGTCGCGTAACAATGTTCCGGACCAAGACGATCGAGAGAAAAATCGCAAGACGAATGATTAATATCAGTTCAATAAAAAAGAATGAAAATTACGATCAGTGTTGCTGAAAGATTCACCCTGGCCGGAAGTCACTCAGAAAAGTTCTCTCAACGGTCCTTCTCTCCACAGTCACCCTAACGCTTCGAGAAAGAAGCTCTCGCTCGACGTCCGTGACAGAGCATTGTTTCCTCCGCGGTCTCGTAATCTATAGCTCTTAAATTTTCTAAAGTACTCAATCACCCGGCGTATTTTTATGCAAACGCTCGTCTTGCACGGAGGATCCCTCCGAGCCTCGGCAGCACGTCACAATAAACTCGTGACGTACGAAATCTACCGGCGACATAAACTTCGCGCGCGTATTATTAACCGGTGTGTTTCACGAGGCCTCGCGTCAGGTCGTGTCCCCCCTTACCTGAGACCCGTCAGCCTAAGGTCTTGATACGTCGCTACCGTCACGGAAGACTCGCTGTCGATCCCCTTTGTTCGTTCTTCTCGAACCTAATTTAAAGACAGAATTTTTGGCAGAGAGTTTGAAGATAGAATTTCGAACGTTTGCAGGAAGTACCGTAACATTTTAATTTTTATTTAATTTTATATTTAATTTGTATTTAGAATGTAGATTGTGTTGTAATAAGTCAAAATTATTGTCACTAGATGGCAGTGTCTGTTAAATTTGAAAAAAAAGACGACATTACTTACAGATAGTCCTAAATGCTTCCTTATTGTATTATTAACTTTTTTTCTCGTACCCTGCACTTTAACCTCGTTCCTACGAGTAATCTACTTTAGTTCCAGCGGTTAATAGTCTCGAAATTCCGAGACAATATTGGAACTCTGTCTCTAGACAGTCTCGGGGATGTTTGAAAACTTTTGGACACTCGGAGAACTTTGAAAGTTCGCCAAAATCGGTCGGAGAGCGATAGACGAGGACCAACGTGTGTGGGCACGCGTGCTCGGATCGCAAAGGTCGAGCAATATAGCAGTGTTCGGCCACCGGCTGCTGCGGCTGTTGGTCCTCGTTGCTGCGCGAGGTCTCGCGGCCGGTTAGACCGGAGCCCTCTTCTTTTCACTCCCTCTCGATTCTTCCATCTCTCCTTTTCTCCTTCTCTCTCTCTCTCTCTATCTATCTATCTTTGCTCGATTCCATCTCGCTCCATCGCGATGTCCGGTCTCCCTCGAGTTTCTCTTTCCTTCCGTCGTGTGATGGTGGTTCAAATAAGTCAAGCCCGCTTTTATTCTCCGTCTCTCGGATATTCTTTATAGCTGCGGTGGTGGCGTCCCTAGGTCCACCACGCGGGTCCTCCCTCTTCGATACACGTGTGCGTTGGCTACGTTATGAAACGCAGCGAACAGCAGGAGCAGCAAGCAGCGGCGCAAACTACAAGAAGCGAACGGATACGAGAGATCGGCCCTCCTCCCTCCTCCGTCCCTTACTTATTGGACAGTTTACACGCCGCGCGTTTTCGTGGCCCTCGGCCCACTCCCGATTATACGAGCTCGCGTCTCTCTCTCTTTTTGTCTTTTTTCGCTCGCGGGAGCATTCGTATATCAAAGGAGCAGCGTTGCACCTTCTTGAAATATGCACGCGCCAGCGTATATGTAGCTTCTCCTCTAACGATGGTAATTGCTCGTTGTATTCTTAAAACATTTTTCGATTCTTTCTTTGAAGTTCAGATGGTTCTTTTTGAAAAAATTGGACGGATTGGTTCAAAGTTCGGGTGGTTCTTTTTTTGTAAATGGATTGGTTTCTAGAACGTGTACGCTCTTCGTCTGTAAATCGCCAGATGAAATTGTTGTGACTAGGTTTGGGTTAGGTAGGTTAAGAAATTTGATGACAAAAATTATAATATAATTCACCGTGTTACCATGTTACTGTAGATCGTAGAAAGATGGCACGGTTGCGAATAATTTTTCATCGTTCGATTCACAATTTATGATACAGTGCGATGCACTGTCGTATAACGCGCAAAAGTTCTTCTGCGATAAATGTTCGCATCACTTGTTTCTTAATTCACGCGGATTTGAAATACGTATAACCGCGTTCGTTGATGCGCCATTACCGGTGCGAAACTTTATCACTGCGAGCTCTTAACGACGAAAGTTCCACGATATCAAACGATATCAATTCGCGCTCCAGTACACGTGCCGCGGTAATAAGTTTCGTTGCACCTATGCTTTCGACTTTTACACGATATCTGGCTACCAGTATTCAGCGAGCGGAACAAAAGGGTCGAGCACGTTAATTGCAGAGAATGGATAGACACAGCAGCTAGGATAGAGGCGTATGTTGGGCGACGCGTTCGAGACACGATGAAAGGAGCAGGGCCACTAAGTGGCGGTAATTATCGTAAAAACAGTGAGTTTTTCGCAGCACCGTGGCCGACTATTTATAGAGGCCTACTCACGTCGATCGTCGGCTGTGTGACATTCGTGTGCTTGAAGCCTCGTAGCTCGTGCACCGTGCATTTAGTTTAATACTCACTCACGATGTACGACGATCGAACGGTGAAAAAATATCTGTTTATTCAAGTTCGGTATGACGTTGATTTGCTTCGTCGCGTCGTGTCGTATATTGAGATTATGGGCTAGCGGTGGTTTGTCATTATACATTTGTGGAAGTTTCAAAGCTGCAATTGGGAACCACAGCAATTTCCAAGTTACTTAATTTCGATCGACTTGACTTTCAATTTAGTCGACATCATTGATTTACCTAACGCGGTGAGAAGTTGAATTATTAAGAGTGATAACAATCCAACGTCTGATTACAGTCATTCGTCGAGTAAAAATTAAAAGAATTGGAATCAAATTTAATTATCAATATCGCGGCGAAATTAGATAAAAATCAGATCTAAAATTCGACGACTTCGTTCTAAATTATACTAACGATACTAAAAATTCAGTAGATTAGTCGACCAAATTTTCCACAATAGCAGTGAAATTAGATAAAGATCACAGGGAATAAACAATTCGGTAATTTCATTCTAAATTATATACCAGTAATACTGAAAGTTCACTAATCGACCAAAATTTGCTAATTAATCTCAAATTATAAACGAAACGTTCGCGCGAAATTGGCCACTGACGAGAGTCTCGCAACGTCAAACTCGCTTCTGAAAGCCGTCGTCAAACCGCTGAATACCGACATGTTCACGACGCGGAACTATCGTTGCGCGAGTACGAAGAAGCAGGAGAACACGGTGTGATGAGGACCAGTGCGAGATCGCGTTGCTTACAAGCCGGTAATTTTCTGTTCGCAGGACATCTGGAGAAAAGAGGCGTGAAAGAGAGAGAGGAGTGTTGGCGAGGATGAAGAGCGATGGTTACGCGACGCTGCGAGACACAAGCGGATCCTTTCAGAAGCGATAGTGTTTATCGACGTAATATTTGCTCGGTGTGGCCGCTCGCGCGCCACGGACGAGGCGTACGGTGAAATTTGTTTAATTTGCCGCGCGTGTTAATTTAATATAATTTTTCGCGCAAACGTGGCGCAACAGCGCGCGATCCGCTCGGAGGACGGGTTTGAAAAGGCTCCCTGTATACACGTTTGAAATACATTTGCGATGCACGCTTTTGTTTCGTAATCGACGTGCGCACAACGTTAACGAAAATTAATAAAAATTTCTTAGTTAGGTTTCTTAACTTTAAGAATGTTTCTCTTTATTCCTTGCAGTGTTGGGTCCAAATCGAAACTAACGTCTGCTCAATTGAGACTAAGCGAGAAATATACAGGATAATTCACGTAACCAGAACTGACTTTTAAATTAGGCCTGCAGTGAAAAATCGTTTAGTACAGAAGTTGTGTACAGTTTTAAGGGAAGAAAAATATCTCGTATCAATTGTTTGTGTGTGTTGAGAGGTTTTCGAAATTTATTTTTTGCATTAACTGGACCATATATTTTTCTCGTTACAGATCGAAAGGATATTAAATTCCAACTAAAAAAGTCTCAAGTCACATTTGTCCCGAACCTAATGGTTAACGAGATATTTTACGATAATTTGTCTCGAGGATGAAAATAGCGTAGAACGTCAGGACCATTTGCTTGCAGTCATTTATAAATTCCATTTGTATTTATCGTTCAAGTAGATCGTAAATTTGTGTACGTGAACTTCTACACGAGATCTCGTAGCGATCGAACAAAGATTTTTTTTTCAGCTGGTTCGAAGATTTTTCTGAACTTTGTTATTCCTGTTCTGGTAGTTTCGTGCGTCGCGTTTTTTCGGAAACCAACATTGTGCATTGTAAGGTGTCTGTGTAAAGTTGTTTCTTTCAAATATATACTTGTGGCAACAAGTCGCTTGGAATTCTTTTCGACTCGAACAGCAAACCGACCCGTTATCCTTCGATCCATCGTTCGCATTTACTCTTGATCGTCGCAGCGCACGGCGAGCACTGAATCCATTTAGACGAGTTCTGCATTCTCGTTTTGTATCACGTGTAAACGCGCGTGGTGTGGGTTTGTTAATTTTCATTCAATTTACAAACATTTTAATATTTGATCGAGGTTGGCAAGAGTTGGAGTAACAATGTTGCGCCCAAGTTTGCGAGAGTTAATGGAGAATACGTAAGATATCATTTTGTCGATCGTTGGACGAACCGATTCGAACCGTTAATGCCTCGTTGAAAACTTACAGCGATGGTGAGCCGTTATGTACGCGAAAAGCAGAAAAACTCGCGAGCAACGTGGAAGGTTTGCCGCGCGGAGATCGGGGGACGCACGTGCGCGAGGTGGCCACGTGGGTGCGACCGCGAAGTTAGGTCAGCTAGGTGGAATTCTGACGCGCGTGTAACTCCTTTCGAAATAACGGAATTTTCGCCGGCCGAAAAGTCGAACAGGATTCCTTTGATCCTCGGATCGACGACGAATTTTTTGTGCGAAAAATTTTAATCGATTTTAAACGAGTTCCACCTAGCTAGATAATGGGAACTTGGAACGTGCAAAAGTCGAATTTTTAGCGTTCGATATTCGATAATTTTGCGTGAGTTTCGAAGGTACGTGGCTAGGTACATGTATCGGCTTTTAATTGAAAGAATTCTCGATTATTGATACGACTAAAAATGGAAATAAATTTTGTCCTGCTGCACTTGAAGGATGGATGATGATATCAATTTGTGTTAACGTTGTGGTATCAATTTGTATTATTATACAGCCATATAATTGTAATATATATCTACAATTATGTTATATTATAATACAATTATTAATGCTTAAAATTACCAAAAGTCTAAGAGTCGTTGTATCGAATGAAAAGGATTTAACAATTTAAGAATACGTTCATCTTCAAACACATATGTTATATCTTTTGACACATTTATTATAACTTTGTCACGATATTTCGCACTATTTGAAGAATTCTTCACAAGTAAACCAAATTATATCATTATTCGTTACAAGATTTTCTACACGACGCTCTCAGTACGGACTCGAAGGATTAATTCAGAATCATGTGGTTCACTCGACGGCGAGATTCCCTACGTGCGCGTCATGTGATTTAAATATTCACAATCTTGAAATCTTGTTTCATCCCTCGATCCTCTCTCTTTCTCTCTGGCGCCTTTCTTCTCGATTACGTAAGGAAAGGCCGTTATTTAAAAAAAAAAAAAAAGAAGAAGCAAATCGATCGAACCGTTGTTGATGCATTTCGCTCTCCTCTACTTACCTCCTTCCGTGTAGGTAAGCCCGTGGGCGTGGGGGCCTCGGTCCGGGCCGTCATGAATTTTAACGAAATCGCTTTATTATTTCCCGATATCGGGAACAAAAGTCCGGCCGGTTTATTAAATGAAAACAATTACGATCGGGGCTATCCGCGATTCCGATTTTAACGAGCGGTTCTTTGTACCACCGCCCCCCGGGGTAAATTGAATTTGTTTATCCTATCCTGTGCGCGGAGGTGGCGCGGCGGACGTCGCTCGAGGAAAAAAAATCCTCCATTGGCCGCACTATCCAGCGTGCCTTTGCTGCCTCGGTCTAATAAAATTATTATCGCCGCTGCCCGTTCGTTTCCCGTTCTTGCTCGTTTCCCCGCCGAACCTATAATCGTTCGCTTCGATCGTCCCGTTAATGGACGAAATTAATGGGAACGAACGCGCGTCGTGCTCGCGAGACGAGCGCGTCGCAACGACCTCGAGGTACGTACGGTGGAACTCTGATCTCGAAAATGGGGCCATTTCGATTTTTCCGTACGATCGTTCCGACGAAGAACTCCCGTCGACGTGTTTCTGCTGTTTCTGACGAATAATAAGAAAAGGATGTATTTCCTCTGTGGTTTGACAATCGGACAATGGTTTGACGTTGTTTGTAGGGAGATGTTCGAAGAATGAAGATGAACAGTGAATTCTTGGGCAATTGTTGAAAATATTTTTATGAACCTATGTAATCCATGGGTCCGCACGTTTGAAATGCAGTTTATGCATATTTCCATAAAAATTCGCAGTTGAATGATAAATGTTCCGTTGAATTCGTAAATCATATACTTTGTGAATTGTGGTTTCAAAGATCAGTATTGTAAAGATGTGGTTTCAAAGATCAGTATGTAAAAATAACTCGAACGCATGAAATTGAAGATTTATACAGTATAACATATACTACAATATATCATATAAATACACTAGAAGCCTAAAAAAGAAAAAAAAGAAGAAATACATATATCACTTCAGTAAGCATTAAACTCTTACTCATACGTTTTATTATTTTCCTGAACATTCGAAAGATCACGTGTTTAATAGTACGATCATTTCACACGAAGTTCACACGGAGTTCAAAGATCTCCACAGTCTCTCAGTCGTTAATTTAACGATCCTTCAGTTTTCCAACAATAAAAAAAAAAAATAGAAGAAGAAGAAGAAATCTCTTCGAGAGAGAGAGAGAGAGAGAGAGAGAGAGAGAGAGAGAGAGAGAGAGAGAGAGAGAGAGAGAGAGAGAGAGAGAGAGAGAGAGAGAGAGAGAGAGAGAGAGAGAGAGAGAGAGAGAGAGAGAGAGAGAGGAAACGACGATCGAAGCGCGCGTGCAGTGGCGAGTCGAATCGCGAGAATGACGTATTAGCCGAACGACGAATGGCCGCGAAATAATTTTTCGCCAATGTGTCTGTGTGTATGTATGCACGTATGTATGTACGCATAAATCGCGTGGCCAGCAGGGATTATTTATTAAGCGCTGCGTAACGACAAACACGCGCATACATTACAACACATGGCGTTCCTCGATGCCGATGCGTAGCGTAGCGTGGCGTGGCGTGGCTCGCCAACTCACAGTAAGACGTCAACTCGCATTCTTCTATGAAACCACTGCGTCTCGCGTTTTGTCACGGTTAATGAAGTTAGCATGGCAGCGGCGCGAGCAACAGCGTGTAACGGGCTTTCGTATTCATCGGTCAATTCGCATTAGCATTATACGTGCACCGATCTACTAGCGGCGGTTCTATAGCCGCCATTAATCCTTCACCTTTCGTGCGCCACCATTAATCACCGCTTTATCATTTTCCTATCGTTTTAATAGAATACACTGACGTGGATACACCTCATGGTGGTTCGGCAACGCGCGTTTCGACCTACATGTGCCCCCGGGCATCGAGCCACTGTTTCCTTTTTTTCTTCTCTTCGAACGAAAGCGATCGAAAGCTCCCGATTTATTTGTCCAGTGTATTTATTTTTATATGCATATGTTAGTTTTGCTATTGGCACGTTCGAGAGATTGGGCAGATTTTGGGAAGACTTGGGGAGAATAATAGCTGATGATACTTTTTCTCTTTTATTTCACTTTGATATTTCACTAATGCCGTAGGGAGATTCGATAATCGTCGATTGTGTCGTTCAAGTTTGAAGTGAATTTATAAATAAAAATAGGTGCGTTGTTTCTCAGACATTGAAGAAATGGATGTTCAAACAGCCATTCGTATGAGCAAGCACGAATATTAATATCGTATTAATGGTTATTAAATGTTTTAAAGTATATCTGTTGAATCTTCAGATTTTTCCCGTCAAAATCTCGCAATCGCTGATGTTCAACATAACAAAAGGTTCGAGTAAGTTTCGCAAGCCACTCTGTTTACTTATCTTTCAAGCTCAACCCTGTAACTGACTTCACTTCATAAAACGACTTTCTTCAACTCAAAAAACTTCGAAACGCTCAGACTTTGCATCTTTGCCTACCAGCAACAAGTAGAGATATGAAACAATTAACGAATTACAATTCCACGATGTGAAAAAGAAAAAAAGAAAACAGTATCAAAGTCGACCGTGCAAACATCAACCAAAATTGAAAGCGCTTGCCAGAATCAATCGCACCGCCAATTAGAAAACGTTCGTTCGACGCGAGCCTAACGAGATATCGCTACGTTGCGCAAGGATCGATCGAAAACTACGACGATCTCAACGATTTCAACGGCCGATCGCCAGAGAAGGAATGAATGAACGGCAAATTTTCCGCTGTGTCTCTCGTCGTCTCAGGTCGCGTCGGTTTGGACTTTGACGCAGAAGGTGGAGAACGTCTTCTTGCCACGAGAACGCGTTGCACGTGCGTGGCGTTGAAGGTGCGAAAGAGAGGCAGAGCCAGGCAGAGGCGCGGAAAGAGGAAGAGGCGAGCGTGAGAGAAAGAGAGGGACGAGGAGCGCCGCGGAGGAGAAGGAAGGAAGGACGAACGGGATGGTGCATACGCGGCATACATTAGCATAGGTTTGCTCGGCACGGGCTGTTTCATAGGTGGTTAGTTGGCACGCGACCGTGAGAGGTTCGACGTAGCCAAGTCTCCCGACGCGAGAGAAAAGGGATTTCTCGGGCAACAACACGCGATACTTTTTTGCTCCGGCTTGGAAACAAAAGCCCTCGGACCCGCCTCGATACCGATTAGGCCGAGGAAACCGAACAGGACGCGTGTCGCGAACCAACCGAAGTTTGCGCCGTCGTCGGCTGGAAAAAGGACGAAACGAGAGGAACGTTGCTGTGCACGGCCTTAAAGATTTTAATGTTATGCGGGATTTCTTTACCCCGTGAATGAGACGAGAGAGAGAGAGAGAGAGAGAGAGAGAGAGAGAGAGAGAGAGAAGAGAGGTTGGGGAACTCTGGGGCCCCGAGTCTCTCCTGCTCGTAGGAAGCCGTTGACCCACTTGTTCGTCGTATACTAATGAGGATGAAAATGAGATGACTGCGTTTATTTTAATTTCATCAGGTGCAAAGAACGTCGTCGGCCGTGCTGCACCTGCCTCGGGCTCGTGCCGACCCTGTGGCCCCGATTTGACCGCGAAATATCGCGAGTTCTTGTCCGCAAGTTCGTGACCTCTGTTCTCTCGTCTCAGCGGAAGCTCGCTGAAAGTATATATATATATTATATATATATATATAGAGGAAAGGCTGTGAATTTTTCTTAATTTTTGCGCCTATGGTATGGACAACAATACAAATAATTCGTGTACTCGGTAATTCGATATATATAATCGTTCATGTGTAACGTTACGTTAGACTAACATTAGGAATATTGGCACACGATTTTGATAGTCACGTGTGATACGTTCCTCAAGTCACAGATGGACGATTTTTCGTTGTTTGGCGCGCGATTTTTAACTGACGAGTTTTCAGAAACGTTTGGGCAAATCAACCGAGGAGAATCCGGAGTAAAATGGGAAGACGGTTTGAATCGGATCTGGGCTAGGAAAAGATATCGGTGTCGTTTCTCGGCGGTTACATCTTCGACCAACAATAGTATCCTCTCTCTCTCTTTCTCGTTCCTTGCGCACGTTACGTTTTAGCGCCGATTGGTCCCGATTCAAGAAAGGCATCGAACGGCCAGATAGACGAATGCTACTTACGTATGCACGATTGTCCCTTTCTCTCGCGAGAAACGTATGGGGAGCGTCGAATAACGAGAGGAAGAGGGGGTGCGGGCGAGAGGAAGAAAGAAAGAAAGAGAGGAAGAAGGAAGGAAGGAAGGAAGGAAGGAAGGAAGGAAGGAAGAGCGGAAAAGGAGGAAAGGGTCGTCTCTCGGCTTGCTCACGGTTCGACGATGATGCCTCGGAGACGACCATCTATCTCATGGGTGTGATCTTTCTACTACCCTCTCCCCGTCTATTCCCGAGCTGAACGCGGGGGTCACAATGGTTTGCATACACTTTCCCATAGGGATGACACCGTACGGACGTGTATACCTGGACCTTTAAACGCCGCTCTCTGAGTGAGTGAATGAGTGAGAGAGAGAGAGAGAGAGAGAGAGAGAGAGAGAGAGAGAGAGAGAAAAGGGATAACGTAACGTATGGAGATCTATGCAAAATCGCGCCCGTACCTGAGCCAAGGATATATCCGTCCGATACCACGGGGTCACCCTTTCCACGGGGTGTTTATTGTTCCAGAGTCGTGCGAGGAGAAGGGTTGCCAGAGTGCGCGCTGGCCCGCACGGTATCCTCTCCGCCCCTACACCCCTTTTCTCGTGCGCGTCGCCTTCTTCTTCTTCTTCCTCCTCGCGCTATTTCTCTTTTCCCCCAAGTCCAAGCCAGCAGCAGCAGCAGCAGTAGTAGTAGCAGCAGCAACCCTTGAATTTTAAATTATGCAACGACCGGGGGCCACTGGCAAACGCGTAGCCGGAGAGACAGAGCAGAGGAGAAGGAAGGAAGAGGTCGAACCAGGTATATTCAAATGGGCATATTACCTGGGCTCTTCCTATTCAAACAGCTCAGCTACCTCGTAAACCCCCCCTCCGCCCCTTCTGTTTCCCTCCTCCTACCGATCATCGGAGATTTATAATAAAAGCAACGCGGTCTGCGAAAGCAACCACCAGCGAAGACCGTCGCCAAAGATTCTCACGGTGTCTCCTCTTGCTGGCTTCCGCTCTCTCTCTCTCTCTCTCTCTCTCTCTCTCTCTCTCTCTCTTTCTCTTTCTCTTGTTCTCGTATACACGTCGCTACTTTGCCTATCGGACCGACACGCTCGCGGCAGAGGAGGGCGGGGAGGGGGTACCACGGAGGCGAGGATGCGTTTTGCATCCTCCGGAACGATCCGCCAGTCGTTTTCAAAGGGTTCGATCGGTCGCGAGGCACTCTCACGAAAAACCGTTAACCACTCTGTTTTTACGATTTCCAACGGACTTTCTCCGATCGGTTGACTCTTCGACGGCTCCGTCCGTCTCGTTCGTACGTTGAGGTGAGATTTTTCTAGCACGCGCGTTTCAGACGGTGTGTTTGCACCGGTACCAGAAAGAGAAGCACGTGTCGTTCTACGCGCAGGAACGTAACGTTTGAACACCGAGAAACAGGCTTCGTTCGGCCGTAATATCTCTGCAACGATGAAAATCATTGCTCGGTCGTAACTCGTTCCCTGAATTAAAAAATGTAGTATCAATTGTGCGTATTTCGATCTTAATCACAGTTTTCTGTGTCGTGTTGACAACGCTCGAAATGAAGAAGTAACTCAAAGAGAAATTGCCAGAACGATGGCAAAGATCACACTCTCAACACGTGAACTATCAAAATGGTCAATTTATAATTTTCGTTGGGTATATTTCACAAATGTAAAACACTTTATATTTTTAGAGATTTAAATGATTTTTCATAAAATGTACAAATAAAAGCTTGTGCATTTCGTTGTATTGTAAAGTTCTCTATTTTTCTTTCTTTCTTTTACTTTAACATCTCTGATGGAAATCTTACGTTTTAATCGCCGGGTAGCTCCAGAATTAATAGATCACACAGATTTATGGACTCGATTTTCAATCCTCGTGTCCAAATCTCTGACGTTCGTAGAAAATCTCCAAAACCTTTACGTTAGCTGCGTTGTTTCCCGTTTCATTGAGCATCGAACGAGAACGAGTGTCGCGAGCGCGAGAGGAGACAGCACGTGGCGAAGGTTCGTACAACGCGGCAATCAGACGCGTCTGGTCCTACGGTGGGTTAAGGTCATCCCCCTTGTCGCGGAATCGGGAATTAATGCAACGCATCGCCGGGACTGGCTACCTAACGTCGGGCGTAATATGCAAATGTCGAGAGACCGGCTCGCGCCTCGGCGAAACGAGGAAGAGAATGGAACACGTAGACTCTCCCCACTTTCCTTCTCTCTTCTTCCCTCTCGTTCTCGTTCGCGTTCTCGCGTCTCGCGTCTCGCGAGCCTGTGGCCCCAGCATCCACCAGCATCCAGCGTGTTGTTCGGTGTGCGCGAGAGACGCGGAAGGAACGGGAGGTGAAGAAGGAGGAACCGACAGGCGCGAGGCCTGTTCGTCGTTCCTTCTTCTCCACTTCTCCTCGACTTTTTCTTTCTCTCGGTATCTCCGTCGTGCACGCCGGACTCTTCCGACAGATAAATAATTCATCGAGGCTGCATGCTTTATGACGATTATGCTAATCCGCGTGAACCTGTTACCACCGCTTACCGGCGCTGCGCGCATGCATCCTCAATGGACGACCATGCCAGGGAATCGTAGGCGAAACCTCCGCGCGCGTGTCCACCGAAAACGCTTCTCAACTCCTCCGTTCGCTCGCTTCGCGCGTCATCAACGAGGATGGGACTTGTGTTCTTCGCGTGTGGCTAATTTTCGTGACAGGGGGTGGTAGTCGGTGGTTTCGTACCGATCGATCGCGTGTTGTTACACCGATTGGCTTGAAACTTTAAAATTGTTTCAAGTTCCTGAGTACGGTTCTCCGAGTTCCTACAGCGTTTGACACAGTGACGAGTGTGAAGTCTGACAGACTTTCCGATACGGAGAATCTATATTCTGCGATATGTTCGACGACGAATTCTTTGAAATCTCGGAAGTCTTAAAATTCTCGATGAACAGAAAGTGGTATGAGTGTTTTATTTTTTTTTTTTTTTATACATGCTGAAATTAATTTGTACGATCGATGGGAATTCAACATTTTGACAAGAGCCTAGAATGTTTTTTTTTTCAAACAGAAATCTAACTTCAGATTTTCTGTTATGTCGGTCTTTTCTGAATTGCAATAGATTAAGAAAGATTTTTTATTACGATAATTTTTTGTCGTACAAATATTTCACTGTCAAATAAAGAAAGTAAGCTCGTCTCGCTGACTAAAGTGTATTCTGTATATTTTCAATATATCCTCGTAATGAAAGGGTTAATAACTCATCGTAGCAGACAGTAAAAATGTTTCGTTTTGAGAAAAATGTGACGGTCAAACTATTGGAAAGAAAGAGGAAGGTGGGGGAAAAGAAATAGTTGAATTTACGCGTTCGGTTACATATTAATAGAAAACAGTCTTATAATATTTTAACTTAATATCAACTATAATATTAACTATTAATTAAAACAGTCTTATAATCGGTCTTCGTACCGACTCGCGAAAATATCGGCCTGAAAACGATTGAGCAACGCCTCGTTGGCGACTCGTAAATCGCAGATTTCGTCGCGATACGACGACTATCGCCTATCCGTCCACGAGAACGAAGTTGGACGAAGTTGGTTGAAGTGGAACGTGTTCCACTTAGAAGCGTGTGCACGCGTGCCACCGCCCATCCGAAAATCCTTTCCTCCTCGGAATCTCTGTTCTTCGGGCCGGTTTCGCGCGTAAATCAAACGAATCGGGCCGGGGCCGAGTCGAGCTGAGAGTTTCTTACGCGCGACGTTTCTGTCGGTTGTCGTCCGCGCCGCGTTTGACGATAAGCTGACAGGCTTTTTCCATCGCGCGCGATAAATATCGGCTGGGAGGTGGGTCTCGTTCGGCGGCAGTTGTGATGCAACTCTTTAATGGAACGAAAAAGGAATCTCGGAGGTGTGGGGTCATTGTGCCAAGGACGGAGAAAAGGGCCCGCGCGCGCGCGGTATAGATGGACGTCGAGGGAAAGAGAGAGGAGCGGCCGGTCACAAGGCAGTGAATGGGACTTGGGAATCGATTCGAATTTTGTACGTGCGACGAATGATTTCGTGTGTGATTGGAAAGTTGGAACTATTGGAATTTTTTGGCGCATGGAAACTGAAACTTTGTACGTGGATTTGTATCGTTGTTAACTCGCGCAATTTTCTGGTCCATTATTACCAAATTTGCGCGTCGCATTTTTATTGTTAGATGCGAGTTGTCGCGAACAAAACAATTAGTGTACATTTCTGTATTTATTCCGATATTATACACATATTCTACACATTTTTCTATTTCTACACAATTTTTATTATATTTTTCTTTCTATTTTTTATTACGATGGGGCCATAGTGGTCATCAGAGTTTCGAAGCAAGTGAAACAAAATGAATATCGTCAACTAGAAAATTTTGAATGGCTAGCTATGTAGATAATAATTATGACGTAACAAATGCTCTGTTAGAGATTCTAGATTAAAGATTTTCATTAAAATATGTGTTATAAAAATCAAGTAGTCTCTTGTGGTCGCCTAATAAGAGAGCATCGTGCAAATTCGGTGTGGTAGTAAACTGATCTAACATGAAATACTGAAGTCGAGTATAACCCGATGATAGTATTTGAGGGTTAAAAGTATGGATGCTTTCGCATTTGGTGCGGATTATTACGAAATGTTTTCTACTAAATTTTCTATTAAAACATTTCCTATTAAATTATATTAATATTTCCCATTGATTCAGAATCCAGTTAATAACACGTGATGTTGAAACTAATCACTTTATTTTATGAATCTACTCGGACAAAATGGCAAAAAATACAAGAAAACTCTTAATACAACTTTGACAAACTTTACTATATTTTAATATACTATATTTTAATATACAAAAGAAAACTCTTAACATGTCTGTTTTAAACTCAACTGAGATAAATTTCGAAGCACCAGTGAATTTGGTCACTGCGCAGAAATATCGATTATTGTAAAGAATTATCAGTACAACATTATTACAGGTACGATTTGTCAGAGCTAAGAGCAAAATCGAAAGATCAAGACCAAAGTCGAAAAAAATTTGCCATTCAACCTCGTTATTCAATCCCAGCCACTGTGCATCGTCGTTCGAGGTACCATATTACCACTCTCCGCCAGTTGGAACAATCGAACGAAACTCTGCATCGATAAAACCTGTAACAAACTGTCTCCAACGACTCGAAGTTATCGCGTTACTCCTTGCGAGGCACACGCGGTTTCTCCTTTTTCTTTTCCATTCTCTCAACCGGTTGCGAAAAACGAACCGAGAGGATGTGTCTTTGTCTTTTGGGTTGGCGAAAAGCGAAATGTCGCGCGACGTGACGGGCGTGGGAGGACAGTGGTCTAAAGCCGCGTAAAAAAGAGAGAGAGAGACCCGGAAACCGAGCCGCGAAGCGGCTGGACTCGCGCTCGGCGCGTCTCTTATCGCGTTCCGGCATCCCCGAGCCTTTATTAGCATTGCTAGTTATCCGGGACTATCTAATAAATTGTTCGCGAAGGGGGAAGGGGGCGGCGAGTGCGTGTGTGCGTTTACGATTAGGCTCGTCGTCAGCGTCGTCGTCGTCGTCGTCGTCGTCGTCGCTGCGTTCGCGTGGCTTCTGTGGACTTTGTCACAGTTGCTCGTGGCAACGTACGTACGTTTCGAGTCGAAATTCAGTTAGGAACCGGCTGGAAATCCCGACCGGCGGTTAAAATACACGTTCGCGAGCAAACAGCTCTGCCGCCGCGCTGTTTCTCGCCGGTGGATGTATCTCTCGCGACAACCTGGGGGAGGGAGAAAGAAAGGAGAAAAAAAAAATTGAGAAGATGCAGCTTACACCTGAAAAACCACGACTTCCTCCAGGTGCGCGCGACCTGTTCCAAAGGTGTGTCTCTCGCTCCCTTCTTGCCATTACGGAGGTTGTCAATGGGAGAGATAGGCTCGAAAGCGGGACCATCCGATCGTGTTCCATTTCTCCTCGATTAAAATCGGAGGGCTGTACGCGGGGCATCGTTCGTTTTTCCAGCGGTCGCCTTGAATCGATCCCGGTTTCGTTTCAACGTCTTCGTCTTTGTCGACGTCGACGAAATTCGGGTGAATCGGTTTTTAATGATTTTCGTGATTTTCAAAGAATGCGCGCAATGTGTAAAAATATCCATTAAATACTCATATTTCGAGATTTTCATTGGTATTTTTGAAACAGTTTACTACAGAGTTTGGCCAAAATTGCTCCCTTTTTTTTTTGTAATAAAACATCAAACTTTATTCTTTTTCATTATGTTTTAAAAATTATTTCTTTAAAGTTATTGCAATTTTCTAATAAAATTATTTATTTTAGTAGAAAGTGATTTTTAGTCCATCGTGTACCTTGGTGTTAGCTGTTTCAGCGATCCAAAATTCAATATCCAAGCACGTCAAAGTGCACGTCAAAGATTCCACTTATACGAAACCATATACGATTAGTTTATACGATAGAGAAGTTCACGTCTATCCTCTTCTTCGCAGAAGTTTCAATTCTAATGTAATTCTGGGAATAATAATTTCTCTAATAATGGATCAACTTTCTGTAGATTGAAGTTTCTTTTACTTGTCGAAAAGGGGAAAGGTCGTTTAATTAATTGCTGCTATTCGCTCCGGTCAAAAATCTGAAAACTGAGATAACTCGTTGCAGACAATCTCGTTCGATACTTTCGCAAACGTCGAGGCACTTTCGAATATCTTCGAAAAACCCACGTGTGTAGGTAACTACCAGCTTGTACAGCTTGTAGTTACCTACGATATAGTTACCTAATCGCGGTGTGCAAGGAAATGCAAATTTTCATTCTCGATTGAACAGCATCCTCTCAGAAACGTGCAGAGGGGGGGGGGGGGAAGAGAAAGGGGTCGGTTGGAAATTCGAATCGAACCGATCGTCGCACCCCGAGCGATGTCAATAGAGAGCAGGTAGGAGCAGGTAGGAGCAAACACCCTGGTGCTCCTCTCGAGGAGAGACTCAGACGACGACGACGATGGTGGTGGTGGTGGTGGTGGTGGTGGGACCAACGAGCCGGCGCTGCGCGACTCGGCCAAAACCAAGGATGGCTGCGGGCCGAGTTAACGCCGAGTTTCTTTTATTATGTCACGCAACTGGAGCCCAGGGCCGACCCTGCGCGCGCGCGCGACCGTTTAGGGAAATTTCCTTCCACTGTTATTCAAATACGAGGCTACCTCTGTTATCCAACGGAAAAACGCGCGAGCCTATATGCATATCGATCATTCTTCGATCCAATGAATACCCAGACGTCTCGAATACCTTCTGCGCAACCCTTCTTCTGCCTCCCGAGAGGAAGGAGAAAGAAAGAAAAAAAAACGGTTTTTCCCTGGTTGGTGCTCTCGGGGGTTCTCGGAACGAAGCAATCGTCGATTCTCGCGGCCTCTCGCGACTCTCGAGAGCCGCAGGACCCTCGCCACCGCGAGAGTTCCGCTGCATGGTCCTCGTAGTCTTTCATCCGCCTAAACTCGTTTGCCTTCTGGCCTTCTGGCCTTCGGGGTGGCGTTAAACGAACGCTATTCATCGAACCGCGTCCGCGCGTGCAAACACACGGGGAGGAGTAGGAAGTGGTAGGGGATCGAGGAAGAACGTCTCGTTTTCTGACGCGTGTGCGTGCCGGAGCGCGCGGGGCCCCGGCTGCTGTTTGTGTTTGAGAAGTAAATTACAATAATCGAATAGACCGCTAATTCCCCCTTTGGTTTGCCGTCTCTGGGCTTCTAACCTCTGTTAACCTCATCCTTTCCACGAGAGACACCCTCCCAGACGCACGTTGACTCGCTCGAAGACGAGTCTGTCACACGGTGATCCCGGGAGAAACGAATATTTTTCAATATGCGATCCACAGATCCTCAACGTAATTTCTTTCTTGCGTTCTCTCCTTTGATGGGCGTTATAGATTGCTCCAGTTTTTTCGTTGTCGAACTGTTCGAGAGTTGAAGTTATCGTGGCTCGTCTGAGAGGAATTTAATTGGACCCCCCTTTGCTCGAAGTCCAATGAAGTTGAACGAAAAATACTCGAAGTGAGATAAATGAGCGAACAAAGTAATTCTTAGTAACTAACAGAGTATACTAGTATTTCTGAGCGAACAAACGTTCATTCTTAATAATCCTATAATAATATATACGCATTGTCCACTAATACGTTTTGAAATGAAACCCTTTTTTGCATTTCTTGGTGATGTTTCGACAAGAACACAGAACGTTTTTTTCTTTAAACAAATTTCAATTTCTCAAACAAAAATTTAACTTCAAATTTTGACGAGGTCAACAGTTATACCTGTCTTTCCCGAATTTCAATAGATTAAGAAAGATCAAGTTCTTGTCGTAATAAGTGGTTCCACTGTCGAATAGAAAAATGATCTTGATGGCTAAAGTGTGTTATTTTTAACATGTGTTTACGTCGATAGATGCCTGACATATACGACGCTCGTAATGAAATAGTTAAATGGAATGGATTCTCTTAATTCTTTCAACCTCTTTGAGAGAGACACCCTTCGCAGACACAGTCGGTCGCCTTGGTCCGGCTTCCAGAAAACGCGACGACGTCGTCGACACGGCCTATCGCGATTTTTTTGTCAGCGAGACGTTTTGCAAGGCAGCCAGTGGCACGCGCACGCGGGGAAAATACGCGGTGTGTGTCGCGTCGAACGAGACTTTTCCTTAGTGGATGGAGCGAGCAAAGTGGAACGAGCGAGCGAGCGGCGCGGAGTCCACACGGCTCCGCCGTGTGTTTTGAAATATCCAGCTAGGATTTCCGAAGGATTTATTTCAAGAAGCCGTGTCTGCTACACTCTCTCGCCACTTATAACCGGACGCAATGGCGCGGTGCATTAGATACACGAGTTAACGACATAGAGGGAGAGAGAGAGAGAAAGAAAGAAAGAAAAAAAAAAGAAAAAACCGGCGCCTAGGAATGTCACCTGTTTGTACAAGTATCGACATTATCCTATTGCCGAGCGCGATAAAATCGAGCTTAAAAGCAAAACAGGATATTACTTAAGCGCGAAAACATTTTGTCTTGGGAAACACAGCCGTCGTCCGATTGATTTATTGTGTCAGCGATCGCGGTGTTCGTCGCGAGAAAGAGAGAGAGAGAGAGAAAGAGAGAAATTCTACCGATACGTTCGACAGTTTCTCAAATTCCTCGGTCCACACGGAGCACTCGAACGTCGTCGCTTCGCGAGCTGGTTAAGCAATCTCTCGACTCTTTGGTGGGTCTGAGATGTAAGGATTGGTGGATGTAGTTTGATTTCGCAACAAAAATACTAGCGTCTGATAGCGTTTGTTTGTTTCAATTTCACTTCGATTTATACGGGTCGAGTCCATTGGAATAAAGACATGAGAAGAAGAAAAAAAATAAGTAAAAAAGAATAGTGGAAGAAAATAGAAGAAGCTTGCTAGAAAATTTATTCGTCGTTCGTAAGTTACTTATTGAAATCGTCGAGAGTGTTCGTGACAAAGTTCAACTTCACTGTTTCTCATGATTCATTTATAAATGCCTCGGTTATCTCTTTCATCACGTTTGAAAAGGAAACGAAAGAAACTCGTGGAATACAATAGAACGTGGCGAATTTATCTGTCGAGGTATAACTAAATATTGCGAAGTCTGTAAATATCCTTCAGATCTGTCCTTACAAAATCACCAAATACGTCTTTCTCTCCGAGTGATGTATAATGCTAAATGTGATTTGGACACAGTTGCAATACTCGCGCATTGTTTCAATCGACTGATTGGACGATTTCGGAGACAAACTTGTCAACTTCACGTTTCATCACATAAGAGATTACACGTAAGATTGCTATTATTCGTCGAGAGAGTGTGACTGAATTAAAACAAATCGCGTGAGAGATCGCTCAGAAACACACGCGCGACTGTGAAAACGAAATGGAATCGAAGAACCAGGTTAACGGACATCTTGGTGATTCGATGACGTTCGAGACATGTCCCTTTGAACAGACGAGCACCATAAAACTGATCGGGCCGATCTGTCGGAACGGAAACGCGCGAATGGGAAGAAAGATCGAGGAATAGCTCCCGGGGTCGCGTTTCGTGACGTCAAGGAGAACAAAGAAGAAGGCCGGCGACGAACCGCCGACGTTCCTGCGTAGTTCTAAGCCGTTCTCTCTCGCGCGCGCATTGTACACAGTGCGCGCCGTGGCGAACGCGCTCGCGCCGCCGGCGAGCCACGAGAGCCACGTATTTGCAGAGAGGCCGAGCAGAAGTTGAAATGAGATGAAGAGAAGAAGAGGGAAAGCGCGAGGAGGGAGGACGAAGTCGAGTCGACGCTCGCCATTACCTCCGAGATTCGTTCCAGCTTCCAAGTATTCCGTTGTCCGTTTGCTCCTCTCGTTGGGACAGCTCGACTATTTCACCCGGACGCCGTTTCGAACACGCGCGATGAAAACTCCGTGCCGATTGCTGATAGAAACTACAAGGAACATCTTGATTAGTCTTTTTTCCCCTCAAGCGTTTCTCAATGTTTCACTCGGGGGCGCGGTATGTTGAAGAAAAAGTCGCGAGGTATTGGCGCATTCGCGTTTGAGAAATGAAAACGAAGCTCTCGAACAACGAATCTAGCAAGAGTAACGAGGACGTTTAAGAGTAGAGAGGAATCAGGTGATACTCGAAAGCGATTTCACAAGAGAAAAGCTCTTCGTATCGCGACTGGACTGTTTCACCAAGTCCTTGGATAGACTACGATGCTGCTTAGAACGAAAATTCTAGCGAAAAACTCTCAGTGGTCTTGACTCTCGAAGAAGACATTGATTAGTCCGTTTTCGCAAGGATTCTCCATTGTTTTACGCCACGCGTAAGTTCGAGATGATGGACGTACGTTTGTATACATTTATATTTGTGGTTGAAAAATGGAAAAATGGCTCTTGAACAGGGAATCTAGCAAGGCTTGATGAAGACGTTTGATTCGAGAGACGATCTGGTAACAGAAAAGCTGGACACGTCGCTTCAGATTGACATCGAACGAACGCAACGTGAATCTCTCAGCGTCTGTCAAACGTTTATCAACCGAACGAGCCACGTCCCTGTTTTTTAAATCCTGTGTTCGTTCATTTGACTAACTGAGCAGTCGCAAGCCAGCGTCGCGATTCTGTGGAATCGGGACCGGACGCAAACAACAATTGTTGTCCCGATGAAAGGGGTCGAAGCGAAAGGGATCACGCCGAAAGGGATCGTAGGAATTCTCCGCTTCAGTTTCAGAATCGAGTGACTGCTGGACCGAAAAGTTGGACGAGAGAGAAGGTCGTGGATCGAGTTTAGCAGGATTTTGGCGTCGAGGTGTGTTAGAGGGCGATGCGTAGCCGAAATAGCAGCGGAGAATGCTCGCGGCTAGAGGCGAGAGAGAGGGCCCCGGCCTCTCTCTGGGCCTCGGTCCCCTGGTCTACCGGAGTACTGGCGACTGGCGATTATAAAGAACAGTAAAAAAGAAACGAGACGGGGGAGACACACTGACCGGCGAAAGAGAGATAGAGAAAGAGAGAAAGAGAGAGAGAGAGAGAGAGAAGCGCGGCGTATGGGCATCGTTGTTGGCTGCGTTTAAAAAAACCAGTTGTGCGAGAGCCGAGCCGACAGCGACGGCACTCGCCCGGGCCATCGAGAAAACCGGCGAGAAGATGCGCGTGGGCCGCGCCGACTCCTCCGAGGACCACGCTTTCGAGCGCCACGCCACGGTTTCTGGCTATAGAGTTCTATGGTTCTCGAACCGGTGATACCGAAAGAATATCCGTACACGTGTAACGTGTACTGCAGAATTGATCTTTCGTGGGATGGGACGACACTGCGAGTCGAACGAGAAGAAAATCTTTCCACTTTGTTTTGGGAACTCTCGGTACGGTGATTTCTCGAGAGTTCCGTCGCGTGATAAGACTTCATAATGAGAAATTTATCGCAAATTTCAATAGTCTTTGGTGATATATAAACAATATATATATTTTTATATATAATATAAAGAATGAAAGTTGGGAAAATATAAAAATCGACAAATGGTAAATGTACTTGCTTGGCATCTACACGTAAAGGGTTAAAAAGAAGAATGCCGAGGTTATAATTAAATCGAGTTTTATTTATCCAGTTGCTTAGGTTAAAAAAAAAAAAAAAAGAGTACAGAAACGCAACTGTACACGACAGCACCGAACGTGTATATGAAAAAGAGAGAATTGGTTTCAATTTAATTCCGATTGTTCGTGATTTAAATATACTTGTTCTAGAAACTTGCGGAAAGGGTGTTAAAAACGAGAGAGCAGAGATTATAATTAAGTCGAGTTTTGAATTGCCTAGTTGCTTGGATTTTAAACGAAAATTACAAAAAGAAAACGCGACTGTTCGCGACAGAGCGTTGAATTGATTTCAATTTAATTTCGATCGTTCGTGATTCGAAGAACGGGCAAGTTAGATCGGCAAGAGTCAGTCCAAGCAAAGGGGAGAAAGTAATTGAAAACGATCGGAAATTGTATGGAGATTGAACATTGAGTTTATTAACTAACTGTAACGAGTGTCTCTGCAACGACTGTCAGTTTCTCAGCTGGCGAGAGTAGCGCCGATTTATTTGCGTTTCACGAAGCGTGTCTCGAGCCTTGAGATTTCGTTCGCGTCGCTGTACTACTATAACGATCCCTCCCCCCGTGTCGTAAAATCTATTCGTCGACGAGGAGGACTTCCGCGCTGCTGCCTATTTCATTCGCGTATTTTACGGCGCATAGGGCACAGGAGTGAGAGAGAAAGAGAGAGGGAGGGAGAGAGAAAGGTGGACCAACCTCAGTTGGCCGACCAATTACCTTCAATATTGTGACGCGGATTAACGTCACGCCGCTGCCGGGATTTGCATCGTATTTGCATAATTTTGGCCGCGTCTCGCGTAATCGCGACCACGTCACCGATCCCAAGATCCCACGGACTCCTTATCGAAATACCGACGTTCGAGGAAACGAGGAAGAGAGAGTAAGAGACAAAAAGAGAGATAGAGAGAGGGAAAAAGAAGGAAAGAACCGAAGCGACGATGTTTGTGGTAAGCGAGATCACCGAGATCGAAAGGCGCGGCTCGCGATTCAGCTAGAAAACAAACCCCGAGAATCAGAGAGTCTCAATCATAGATGCAATTAAGGCATCTGCGTTTCAATTCGTTAGCAGAGCACGAGAGAATAAAAAAATTTCGGAAACAGACGTGATAAAAATAGGTGGCTCTGTTTGTTGAGACATTGTGTCCGTGTGCTTATCGAATACACGGGTATGTACAGGGAGGATAAATGCACGTCGTGTGTAATGATAAAAATGTACATCACGTGGTTGTGTTTTACATGTGTATATCTCTTTGTGCTATACTTTCAATAGCAGATGTCATCCGGCAGTAGTTATCCAGTACAAAATGTTTCGTTTGAGTTGAGTTGATCAGAGTTAACCATCATCTCCCTATTCGATCTCTCGTTAACACCAGGCTCAAGGGACGCGTCATTTTGAATTTCGCCCGAGCCTTCTGGAAATCTCGAAATTCTCTCGAAACGCGTCAATTTAATCGTAATTGAGTATCGATCCTAGGGAAGCGTTGCTTCAGTAATAAACAAATATACACATAATCAAAAGGTTCTTGTAGATTCAATGGAGATACTCGAAACCCTTTGGAATACTTCAAATCTATCGTAGAAGCGGATCTGTCGCCCGGCTATTCGATGAGATCCGCGAACGTAAGTGCGTAAGAACGTCTGGACGCGATCTGGTGCCTATCTGAGGAGATCGTCCTTCGAGGACTGGGTCCCTTATCGATCCTCGTACGGATCTCGTGTTACGGTAGACGAGACGGGGATAGGGGCGAAGAGGACGTGCGCGAGGCTGGTGTTCATTCATGCCGGCCCCGCTGGAAGAAGAATTATCTCGGTCCCGGGGCCCGTTATCTGCGAGCGACGTACGTGCGTGTACTTACGTACCCTGGCTCCGAAAGGTAGTCACGAACCTCGAAAGAGAGATACCGGCGCGGCGATTCCGAGCGGAAAGCCAACGTTGGTGGAGAGTGGCGCTCGCCACTCGTGGAACTTGAGGCAAGTGAAAGCACGAGAGAAAGAGAGAGAGAGAGAGAGAGAGAGAGAGGAGGACGGTACGTTAGACTCGTGAGGGTTGATGAATGACGGGCGGTTAGCCACGACCACGCTAAAGTTATCTGCGTAATCTGAGGAGGCGAGGTCCCCACTGTCTTACGGAGCAGTTTTATTATGGTGTTTCTACTTGGCAAGGGCGAGGTCAGCGCGGGCGTGTGCTGCTCCGAGGCAGCCTGAAAACGAGACTGGGTCAGCAGCCAGAGGTTGCATCAGAGACGCGCACCGAATTGTCGGGTGAAGGGGGACGGGGGGAAGGAGGGTTACCTTCTCTTGACCATTCTCTCGAAACACGCTTCTCGGATCGCTTCGGACGTGTATTATACACGGGAACTGCCAGTTCCCATCGTTCAGCCTCGCTCTCCCGAGGCCTTGACCCACTCTCTATTAGACGCTGCTCGCCGCGCGATCATTGATCGATATCCACCTGTCGTCGCGTTATCTCGTCGCGGCTAATCGCATTGTCAGCTTTTCGCTGACACATTCCTTCCTTTTTTCTTTCTTTTTATTCGAAAGAATAAAACGGGGGTGGTTCTTGGTTGTTGGAGGATGTCCAGGACCGTTTCGTCAGGGAGTTTTAAATTGGCATTGCCAGGCCAGCATCATGGTGTGACGATCCGAATTCTAGGTAAATGTCGAGCGAAGATTCTGCTCCTGTTCTTTTACTCTAACTTCGTGGATGTATTTGAGGTTAATCTTGGGTGTAATTTCAAATCATTTGAAACACGGAGATACCTTCAAATTTAAAACAAGTTTAAAATTACACAGTTGCCTCGTCAAAGGCACTTGGATTAACAAAGTAAAGTTTCGCAGGATTAAAACTGTGAAAACTATAAAAGCTGCAAGAAGTTTCGCGGGATTGAAAAGCCCCACTACTAGTCCAAAATTGTTATATTTCTCGACATTGTTATCACAGATTGGGAGAATCGAACAATTTCCAAGAAATTTGGCGATCCTTTCGTAACTACGGATGTTTTTCTCTTCGTAAATTTATAAACAACCACACTGAGAATATCGCCTAATTAACTATCGCTTCAGTCCGGATGTGTCGCAGATCAATAGCGACATCTACGAGCTCGAGAATCGTAGCAGATGTAGATTCAGATTGTCCTTCGAGATCGATAAGTCCTTGAGTCGACTGGAGAAGGGCCCCGAAAAGGAGAAGTCGGCAGCATCCCTATTTTCGCTCCTTCTTGCTCGGCATCCGCTGCCTCTGTCGGTAAAGGGTTTCGTCGCGAAAACAGACCCAAAACGACGACGAGAAAAGTGTGGTGGGTCCTCCTTCCTTTTCCAGCTAACCGTTTCTGCCACCATGCCTTACCGACTGCGATTCTTATCCAACCTCTCTTCCTAGCCATCTCGCTGCAACTAAAGAAGGGTTGAAAGCTCCCCGGTGTCGGGAGACGCATGGTAGGCCACCGTGGCGTTTAGTTTTCGCCAAATTGTTTCATGTTTTCGTTCTCACTACCGCGAACGCAACAAAGTTTGAAAATCGCGCGTGGAAAGACAATATCATGCTTCGTCAACTGCTTAATTTTACGTAAAATTTTGAATTACAGTGGAGTTACAAAGCATTTCGGATAGTTCACTAGCTTTCTTTTATTTGTTTTGGTAATAAGAGACGGTATAATTTTCGAATGTATGTAATTTCGTATGTATTATACATCTGAGGCGCTCGGCATTAATTGGTTGGTATAAACGAAGTTCTACTGTAATAATTGTATTACAATACAGTGTGATGCAATTATTATTATTACAGTGATATAATTATTGTATTTATACAATAATAATTATATTTTATATATATATATATATATTTATATCAAATTATATTACATATTGCAATAATAATAATTATAGTATATCATACATTATATCGTATCACGCGTTATTATGATAATAATATGATACAATACAATATAATTATCGTAGATTAATACAAATTGTAGATAATAATACAAATTGATCTGCGTCACGTCGAAACACTCTGTTCTCCGTTATGCTGAAAAACAAACTGTTTATTCCACTCAGCGGCCGGATAGAAATTAAATATAAGCCGCAACCGCTAATCTAAAATTGAAAGTCCATTTTAAGAATTAAACGGACGGCAGTAAAGCTCTCCGTAATAACCATAATCGCGCGGCGATGGCTGGATGTGTCGTGCGGTTGTTTTTGTTCCGGTGTATTTTCTTTTTCTTTTCTTTTTCTTTTTTTTTTCTTCTCTCGTTCCGTCGTCGGGTCGCGTAAACGAACCCTCTGGGAGAGATCGGTTAGATTCCGATTAGGTTAGGCATTTGCGAGGAATCGACGAAGCGTTACTGAGAACGAGGGCAGGAGACTCTAATAGGCCGCAATTATCCGCGGCGAAACATCGTCATTTCTCGGAGTAACGCCTCGAGTCTTTTCGAGAGAATCCCTATCCGAGTTTCTCTCCATTGCCGATTGGCATTTCGTCCCGTGATCGTCGCGTGATCGGGCACGCGTCCCACACACACAGTGTCTGTCTGCTCTGCCGGCTTCCTATCGCGTTGCAACGAGCTTCCGGAAGGGGACGAGAGACGTCCTTCTTCGTAATTTAAAAATTCACCCAAACTTGGAGAATTGAACTTTTAATTGCAATTGAAAACACGATTTTCACGCGATTTCTGGAAAATTCAAATATGCGAGAAATATGCAGAGAATGTACGTTTGTTGACGGAAATAAATGAATTCTTTCTGTCAAATAGAAATTGCTCGTTTACGAGCGACAGTGATATTTTATCTTACCCGTGAAGATCGTACTTTCTTCCCCCGTAGAAAAGACACACACAAAAAGAAGGAAACAAGATACTCATTTAAGAAGAAACACTCGAAATATCGATTATACTTGATTTCTACGTCGTAAAATTGTCTTCAATCAGTCCTGAACTGACGAGTTGCTTGCAATTCATCGGATACTTTTTTCGCTTCTACAAAACACAATTTTTAATAAAAAAAAAAAAAAAAACCGTTAGACAGTCTATAGTTTGATATCACGCGGCTAAGTGTCTCATACGAAGAACGACTGTTACTGGTCGCGATATCGACGAAGAAAACGCATCTCGTGGATTCCTCAGGGCGACGAATGAAAGAAACTTACGTCTCGTGACTAGCAACTAGCGTCGTTTCGAAGACACGAATGGCGCGCGGTTCGTTGTGGCAAGGAGGAAGGAGATTTTCTCCGGGACGCAAACGCAGCCGTGTGTTATACCACCATGCGTTTACTATACCGCTTACCACGAGACGCGCCATTCACCAGGCCCCTATGAATGAACACGGACGAACGCGCGATGGCAACTTTATATACGCCACGGTAACGCGACCAAGAGGCAGCAGAGTGGTTTGCCGGACCGAAAGAAGGAGAAAGACACCGGGGCCCGGTGCACCGTTGTTGTTGGACAGAGCGTACCACCGCGTGGAGAGACGTTGACGCGGAGAGAAAGAGAAAGATCTCTTGGCGGCGGAAGAAAATGAAAGGATCCGCGAAATATACTGTGGGTTAAAGAAAAGAAAAAAAAAAGAAAAGAGAGAATGGAAAACGTTGAGATCTTTCGTACTCGCGAATCGAATTTCTTTCACCCGTTTCATCTGTACCTGAAACAAACGGAACGATGCTTTCGACGCTTCAAAAATTTTAAGGTTAACATTGGAACGATTACGAAATTTTTGGAGTACCTGTATTTCATGATTTATTTTATTGATTTTTGATACAGGTACTTTTGGAGTGTTTGGTACGAGACAGTCTAATTAGTAATGAAATTATGAATTGATTTATTTATTGGAGGGATAATACATTGAATAAGTATAATATAATCGAAAACTAAAGCGTTTGAGACTGACAGTCTTAATTTGTTTTACGTTTCTAAACTTTGCGATTTTTGGTAGTTTCAAGCACTCGAAGGGTTAATGTCTACTTTGCGAGTTTTACCATGAGTTTTAGTGTACACATAATTGTAAAAAATATCGTGTGTGTCCGAGTCGTGTCAAGCTTGAGCCAAGCATGAATTTTTATAAGAATGTAATCTAAACTTAGGGAAAGAAAAATACGGAGACATGAGTGAAGTGCGTGCTTGAAGTAAGTGAAGAAAGTCACGTTTCGAGTGAACGAAACGAAAATTTGTCGCGAGAAAAACCAAAAGAGTGAAGATGATTAATATTGTTAAATAAATCCTTCTTTTAACTTGTCTTTCTACGTACATACGAGCGGGGGCGTACACACAATCGAGAATCGAGAGGTCTCGCATTGTATTATTATTCAACAGCGATAGAGTAATTGATCTCGAGTGTCTCTCTCTCTCTCTCTCTCTCTTTGTTTCTCCGTTCGTTTGCGAGGCTGTGCGCGTTTCGTGCAACGTTGGACACGTGCGTGCGTGGAAGAAACGCATGCAAAGGAGCGGCGAATCGAGGCACGCAGAACGAAGAAGAAGGTGAATCCGGTCGTTTAATGATGTTTGATATGGAAGGGACGTCCCTGGCCGTAATCTTCATTATTCATTTACGAGACGTCCCGACGAACTCGCCGTGGTTAAATCGTCCGTCGATATCGATCGTGAGGATGACACGTTGATAAACCGAGGCCCATTCGCGGTTCGTTCCGCCCTCGGCGATCGTTGCAATTTTTTCTTCTTTTTTTTTTCTTTTTTTTCTCTTTTTTTTTTTATACAGAACGTTCGACTTCACCTGCTCCGCGAACAAGATCGACTCAAGATCGACTTCTCCCTACCTCTGGAGAACGTATTTGTTGAATCAACACGTGAAAAATTTATTTACTTACAAATTTATTTTACATTTGATCGAGAGAATCGTAATTGACGAGAGAAATGAATTTAGGAATGGAATCGTACGTCTTAGTATTCAATCCTGCTTTTATGGGCCTGTGTGAGGTGGATGTCATATTTCAACAGATTATTGTGATTACAGTTGAAGATGAAAAATACTTATCGCAAACGTATATCTAATGAAAAATTAATACAGTATGAGTGGTTATTTGTAGCACTTAATAATGGTTTTTAAATATTGCAATTTATTAGTATACCTACTGGATATAATTTTAGATTCGTTTCAACTTAATGACAGTTTGTCAAAATATTTTACTCAACACACACAGTACGTAGATTCATAAAAAGTCTCTGACGATCATTTTCAGAGTTCTGAAGCTTCCAAAAAAAAGAAAGAAAAAAATTTACAAAAAAAAAAAAAGAAAAAAGAAGAAAGATTTTTATGAATCGAAAAGGAAAAAAAATTCGTCTCGGGACACGTCGTTCGACTTTTATCTCGGGAGCACACGATCGGCATTTCGCGTTCGAAAAGCTTTCGCCGCGGATGATTTACCGCTAGATTTCTGACCTTTAAATGTGCAATCGGCCCGTTCCCAAGCACCGGAGCCCACCACCACCACCGCCACTTGTCACGTAATCGGGTGTAGTTGCACGGCATCCACTTTCGTCGATGCGAAATTGTCCATTGGAAGGCGAAAGGTAGGAGAGCGAGATATACGGGTTTCGAGGCATGTATATTATTGTGTATTTGTCAGAGCTCTGCGGCAAACCCGGGGCCCTCCCATATCGAGTCCTCGCCTTCCACCATCGCCTTCGCCTCCACCTTTTCCGTCTCCTCTTCCACCCCCTCTACGTGTCGTACAACCTGCATTCCCGTAAGTATAATTCCCGCCGCGTTGTTTGTATGCACATGTAAATGCACGGGGGTATTGTGTTTGCCGATGTGGCCGCACCGCCGCAACGACAACCGACGTTTCTCGCCCGTGTGTTCCCTAACGCGAGAGCGTTAAACGCCGAGGCGCTGCCGCGAATTCGAAACTAAAATCCTTCGCTCGTCCGTCGCGTTTCACTGTGGAGGATGGAGGGGCGTGGATTTCAGACACCTCGCCTCGAATTCGTCCGTATACAGCCAGCGAATCGGCGACATTCTCAATTCACTGCATTTTCTACGTCTTCAGCGATCAGTCTTTTATGCATCATGTGCACACGTTAATAATTTTCGATTACAGAAAGTACTTGCACTTACGCAACTGCACTTTACCAAAATTCCCAGTCGCTAATGCGTACTTCCTTTGCCTCTGGTACGTTGAAAATTTGTAGATTAGTTTGTCGATACTCTCGAGACATATTATCAACCCTCTCAGGACTTTCGAGTCTCGAACCTTGTCGAAAGTGACTCGAATTCATCGTTGGGACAGGGGATATTTAAATTTTCGAGTGTCTCGTATTCGGAACGAACAGTCACGAGAGGATTCGCGGGCGTGTTCGAGGTTCGACCAGCGTTGGAGGGAGCCGCGGATTCATACTCTGTGTTGAACCGATGCAAATATCGGCGCTGGATCGAATTCCCCGTAACGATAACGCGGCTTTGGTCGCCACGAGGTAACCCGCGGCTCTCTTGTGAAGCGGACTTAACACCAGCCACGTTGCCAGCTGAAGCATCCCGGGGCCCGACAACAGGAATGCCGTGTGTTAAAATGCCTTCTTCGGCTGTGTGTATGTGCGTTCGTTCGAAACGTGTACGCGTCTCGTGCGTCCCCTTGGCTGTGTGTGCGTGCCTGAGTAGGATGCGTAAAACGTGCGTCTGCGTTTCTCTCCCCGTGCCCAGCCTCGGGCCCAGCATCACCTGTCTTCCCTCTCCCGACCCACCCCTCTTCACCCTACAGCCATCTAACTCTTCCTTTCCTTTCCTTTCCGTTCCCTTTTCTCTTGCCTCCCCTGAACCCTTCGTGTATCTTAACTCTCTCTTTCTCTGTCTTGCTCTCTTGTTCTTTGCCTCTCTCTCTCTCTCTCTCTCTCTCTCTCTCTCTCTCTTCCAGTAGAAAAAAGTAATAAAAAGTGCTTGAAGAGGCTAGTAGCAGGACTAGTTCGATTTTTTTGAATCTTCGATTTTAGGTCTCTGCGATTCGCGAATTCGAGGAATTTCTAGAGTGATACGATTTTGAATCTTCGGTTACTTCCTGTCGCAGACATTCAGCAAACGAGTAATTGGCAAAATTCTCCGATGAAAATTGAAATTCGATTGTATACGATACTTTCAACGTTAAATATTACCGACGACCTATTGTTCCTTTTTCTATTTATTAGTAAAATTTATTAAATTTATTAAAATTTATTAAAATTATACGACGAAGGATTCATTTTTCGATACTAGTTAACTTATTATCAGTTGTAACATGTGACAACAAATTGTAAACTATGAAAGAAGTAGTAGAATTACAAGTGATTGTAATATTAATTATTATTGCTGCTGCTCGAAGTTGAATTTCGATCGTGACCCATTCGATCTCCCGGGAAGGAGATGCGGGCGACGACTTTCTCCAACACGTTCTTCTTAACGAACAGTGTCTCGAATCTTTTAATAGTTTCGTTGGACGTTCGCATCTAGAATCTCTCTGTTTCATCTACGCGGTGGATATCTCGACAATTTCCGGTTTCAGCGGTGGTTCTTAGTCGCTGACTGACTGTGAACTCACTGCAAAATAAATGTATAATACTTCATCCATACAGTTCGAGAACCATGATCTTTTTCAAACACTACGAGATCATCGAGCCAATCTTCCGTTTCTTCTTAACAAAAATTAACGAACCGAATATAGATTAAGAAAAATCTACTTCTCGATAAAGAGACACATTGATATTAAAAAAAAAGAAAAAAAAGAAGAGAGGTAGGCGAAACGTCGGGCAGTTTTTCAGAGATTGTAATTTCGAAAGCGATAGAGCAAAAGCAAACGGTTGCGCGAGGCTTGGGTCGATCAGCGGGTAACCATCGGATATCGGGAATTGGAAATGGACGTTCGCCTAGAAAGGGGGTACGAACACGCCGAGATTTCCACGTGGTTGTTAGCCAGAGGCGCGTGCTTGCGTTTACGGATGGTTGTGGTTTTGCGGTTTTGTACGACGGGCATCGTCGTTTCTCGGGCCGCAGTATTGCCTACCGTGCGCTTCCGTATTGTCTTTAACCTCAAGGTGAACGCCATTTTATTTTTCATGCCTCGCGAGAGTACAGTATTCGAACACACACGTGAGAACATTCGTTTTATTTTGCGCGTGTTATGTGAAACGACGAGGAGAAATTTGTCACAAAATTTCAAAATATCACGTACAAATTGTACCATTTTCCACGAGATGGTTTTTCAACCCTCCGGGCAACTTTGATCTTTTCGTTTTAAATTCATTCTGTCAGTTGCCACATTAGTAAGTGGACAGAATGTACGTTCCTCTCGGAAGAGTCTTGAAACTAGTTACTCTATAACCGAATCCAAAGGGAAAATTTGTTTTAATGTTACCATCTCGACTACTTGTTACGTCACAACGAGAAATTGTTCACACGGAGAGAAATTTGTTATTAACAACAAAGAGAATCGTCGCTCAGTGGTGACAAGGAACAAAATCGCAGTGGATTGTGGTTGTTGTTGGAGGATCGGGTAGGGACGAACGAGAGAAATCCTGTAATTTTCGAGTAAAGTTGGAGGGCGAGCGGTTTCATCTTATCCCCGGGTCGCGTCGGTGCCGTGTTCAGCTATTCTCGGCAATGTTAAAAGCCGAGACTCGTTTAATTTCCTTTTTTTCGTCTGCACACGGGCACATCCCACCACCCTTTTGTGCGGTGCACCTTCAGAGGTCTGCACCTACTACTCCTTCGGGCCCGTTTCAGCGTGCTACGAGCTAAACGTGCCCCGCGGGGGCCCGTGCTCTCCAACGGACCCCTCGCTTTTACCCTTGACCGATCTCCCTTCGGACGCGTCTTCTTCTTCGACAGTGCTGCATCTACTTTCTTTCTCGCCCTGTGTCATTTATCCTTGGTTCTTCTTCAGCTGTTTGTCAGTGTCCGAGCTTGTACTTACTCATCAGGCAGAGAGAGAGAGAGAGAGAGAGAGAGAGAGAGAGAGAGAGAGAGAGAGAGAGAGAGAGAGAGAGAGAGAGAGAGAGCAATCGGCTACGTTATTAAACCGATTGACTGAAAATATACACAAAAGGTAACAGATGAGGAGAAATGCAGAAATGCAATTTTGATTTAGTTAATATAATAGTCACGTTATCGATGCAGGATTGTACAATGTACGGCTACTCGTTTTCGTTTCCGTTTCGTACTATTTATTCAAGTTTTATTAATAAATTTGATTTTAACGGGACCATTATGTTATCAGTTTTGAGAAAAATGCAGGATCTAGTGGTTCGATATAAAAATTTAATTTTCAGTTGATAATTACGATTCAAGCGGATATTCAATTTTAATTTGGACAGTTGGACTTTTTTCATCTTTGTAGTATTAGAAGCAACAAATAATTATTCAGACGATCGTTAATTTGAAATTACTTGGTGCCTTATGGAGTTAATTTAAACACTACTCTAGTATTAAATTAGACACACAATTCTTGTGCGTCGAAGATTCGTAAAAAAAAAAAAAAAAAAAGAGAAAAGAAAAAAGAAATCATCCCTCACGAGAGAAACGGAGATCCGGAAATCATTCGCTTCGTCACATCGTCTGACGTCTCTCAATTTTCAACAAATCTCTCGTTCTCGACTCTTCAATGAATCCTCGCCTGTAAATACACGGCGGCGATAATCGAATCGATCGTAAACTAACCAAAGATCAAGCCGTCTGCGATACTGTCGTCGTTGCCGCAGCGTAACTGCAGTTTATTAGGGTTATTATTCTAACGGCGTATAAGTAATCGGAGGGATTATGATTTCGCGCGGACGATCGGCGGAACTACCGCCGCCTTTCACTTCAACCACGAGGAGCCCGAGACGCGGATAATAGTCGGCGATCGTCGCTGTCGTCGGCGCCACGTGCACATACGCGTATAACTCGTAAGTTGCTGCTACGAAGGGATCTTTCTCCGTACCCCCTACATATATATACGCGCGGATATCGTTTCTACGCTTGCAGTCGTGTCGCCACGAGGCAGAATGGAGAGACAGACAGAGCGAGAGGGAGAGGGAGAGGGAGAGAGAGGCCCACGACCTCGGAACAGTGTTACGTGTCAGGTACCATAGCCATACGCGTGAATAAGTTATGGTCGGTCTGCCATATCCACGAGGCAGCACGCGTGCATCAGCCTCGGTCCACGAGAGAGAAGTGCAAGAGAACGTCGTTGTTTCCTAGTATCCGAGACGTTAACCTTGTGTAACCGATTGCTGCACCTTCCAACCGACCGGCGGCACGGTGGCTGATTTTATGAATCTACGTGGACGAAATGGAAATGGTGGTGTAGCATCCGCCAGATATTGCACAAGAGCGATCGAGTGACTCACCGGGACGTTCTTCTGATACGAATTTTAAAATACACGCTCGTCGATACGCGCTCGATTGCTGTGTATTGATTGTTGTTGATATTGGTTAATACCGGTAGATATTGCGCAACCGATTGTTACATCTTTCAACAGCCGACGCACGACGACTGATTTTACGAATCCACGTGGATGAAATGGAAATGGAAACAGAAGTATCCTCGATGTTGCCGCAAGAGCGATCGTGAGTCACCGAGTTACTCTTCCGATCTACAAATTTTAAAATACTTTTGAACGATACGTTCATTGATAGACTCGATCGCTGTGCCAGGATATCGATTGACCATAAATTGATATTACGAAATAAAACGATGGCCGTATTTGTTCAAAGTGTGATTCAAAATCAGTTCAGAGTGTTCACAGAATGCCAATTGTGATCAGATAGAATTCCACACTATCATTCTAATCGGATTTGGAGAGCTGGTATTGGAAGATCTGGAAGTGAGAACAGGAAATTTAACCAGGCTGACGAACGTGGCTATTTACCATTTTATAAAGCAGACTGACATCTGCAACGATCCTCCTAATAATAACCTCGGATTCTAATAAAATCATGGTCTTCAACAAATATCTTCGAAAATGTTAAAAAAGAAAACTACGAAAAAATACGACATAATTCGAATACCTACCACGTAATTGGATCAGAATATTATGGTCTTCGACACTTAGTCTGGTCTTACTCGACCAGACACTCTGAAATTGCAAGATAGTACAAAAGTCACTGTTTCGTGGATTGAACGGACACGGACGGATCGCCAAAAACAAAAACAAAAAGAAAGAAAAAATGGCGAGAGGGAGAGATGGTTGGAGGGTGGAGACTCCCAGCGACTCCCCATTGCGAACGGTGGCGCGAGTTATTTCTCCTGGACGTAATTCACGTCGGAGGGGGTGGCGTGGGCCTCCTCGGGGTCCCCATCGCTCGCTAGCCATTGTCCTCCCTCTTTCCAGGCGCGTCTTTGAGCTCCCGCATTCTGCGTAGCGTCACTTTATAATATTTACAGCCCTCCAGCAAATTCCTTCCGCGCGCGGTTTTATCTTGGTGACGGTGGCTGGAAGAGGGAGAGCGAGGAAGCCAAGGGCTGGTGCTGGTCGCTTCCTCCGGACCGGAGAAAGAGAAAGAGATAGAGAGAGAGAGAGAGAGAGAGAGAGAGAGAGAGAATGGGGTCCCATCGAGACCCTCGAAGCCGCCTTTGCTCGATTTTCTCCTCTTCTTCTATCCGGCTCCGCAACACGACGAGCAGAGGAGACGAATTTTAGGAATCGAAGTCGAGTCGAAGCTGGACCGCGGCCCACGGAGAGAGAGAGAGAGAGAGAGAGAGAGAGAGAGAGAGAGAGAGAGAGAGAGTATGAGGAAAGAGGAAAACGAGAGGAAAGGGTAGAGTTATGTCGGGTGCCACAGGGCGCACAGTGGTCCCAAATCAAGATCTGGCGGTTCGTGACGTCAATAAAAGAGGCATCTTTTCAAACTTCTCATCATATTTTAAATATTTTATAATAGTCACTGACAGTGAAGGTAGAACACAAAAGAAATATTATCTTCAATTGTCACCCGACTAACTGCATGTACCGTAACTACGACTGACCGGAGTTCATTTGTTTCTTTGTTATTTAATTGACGCGCCGAAGAACGGGGAGAAGTTTGCTACGCAAATTGAACTTTGGAGCCAATAGAAAACGAGGTTGTGGACCACTGAGCGGCGCAGGGAGAAAGAAGGAGAGACAGAGAGAGGAGAAACCGAGGAGAAGCGAGCATCGGCCGTGCATGCGTCTTCTATTTGTTAGGAGGAGACAGAAGGGTTTCTGGTCGGCCTCGTAACCGCGGCCTCTTATAAGGCCCCCCCTCGATGGGGGCCCCCAATCGGACACATGAAAGCCCAGAAAGCCGAAAGTTGTCGTTGATCTAGTGCTGCAGCGGCCGGTTAACTAGGGCCCGATACCTTCGGATAAGGGCCCCCGGGACCCATCGAACGTTTTCGACTGCGAAGGGACCCGCCGTCATCTATTATATCCGCCAACCACCCTTTATCGGGATCCTCCCGCCGACTATCGGCTACCATGATTCTTTTCGATCCGTTTCGCCACCATCCGACACCGGGGGTGGATGCGCGCGCGCTTCAACGTCCCCTTTGTTGCGAAATCGGCAAACACTCTCTGCTCGATCGTAGATTCGTTTTTCCTGGTGCATGTACACCGCGGCGACATCTTTCAAGCGCACAGACGCAGAGAATGAAACGGCGATAATTAGAATGCAAGAATATGTGTGCAATATATTTATGTAATATGTAAACAGAGCGAAGAAACGAAAGGAACCTCTGATTTCTATATGAAAAATTTGCAGTCTGATTATAGTTTTATGTCGATTGCTTAGACGAGCTCGATAGATAATGAAAATTGATGGAAAAATACTGTTATTTATGTATCGCATCAAGAGCTTCATTTTGTATAAAATTACAGTCGACATGATTTTTTTTTTCGTACACTGTGAGCCTTTTTGCATATCGTAAACGATCGATTTAGCAACAATAATGTTCAATGCTGGGTAGACAGAAATACACAAATGTAAAAAAGAAAGAAAAATAGTATCATTACGCACCATTGAACGAAAGAAAAATCATCATTTCTTAACGTATTACATAACGTTATTGCACTAAGTAGGAGAAAAAGTTTGTGGATTCGGTTTCTTGGAATAAAATTTTCCTCCGATCGGTTACAGAATTGTCAATCTCTCTACAACACGTGTTGGTATATTTTCGCGCAACACACACACACGCACACACATGGAAAAAAAGAAATATTTTATATAGTAATACGATGTTGTTCGTTATGCTACGCGCGACTCGACAAACTCCTCGACTTTGGAAGAAAGAGGCGAGCGAAGAAGAGAATTTTTTTTTCTCCTTTCCTTCGAGCAAGCTGAATTCTAGATGGACAGAGACGACACGGACGTGCGTTAAATGTTGGCAGTCAGCCGAGATTCAAAGGATCGTGTTCGTGTTGCAACGAACGCGACGCGTTGTTTCCACTCAAGGCTCTGTTGGCGCGGCTTGTACAGGCGTCCCGTAGGCGTCGAGCGTTAAACGCATTCCAACTTAGAGGTTACGCGTTGCGAAATACGCGGCGCGTGAGCGTGAGCGTCTCGTTAGCCGCGATTCGCGGCGACCTTGCCTCAAGTTCAGCCGAGTCACGGTGCATCGTCGACCGATAAGGAAAAAGAATCCGCGACTTCCTGCGCGAGACTTTTGCCCCGCCTCGCCTCGCCATCGCTCGCCATCGCTTCGAAATCGCGAACGAAAACTTTTGCCTCGCCTTCTTGATTTCTCTTCGATCAGTTTCGCTACCAGTGTCACAGAGTGTAGAAATAATTTTCAAAGTTTCGTGAAATGTTAACAATGGGCAATTGTCGAAACAAGTTGGAGCACATAAAAACACACATGACTACATATACTGATTAACATATGAACATACTATCGTCATAGTAAAACGTTAGATTTATTAAATAGGCACGGAGTTTGTTGGAGTGTTAATGAAACTAATGTTTCATACAACACACGTAATATATTTCTATGAGCAAGTGTTAAAACGTACGATCGTATCAAACAGATTAACCTTTTATTCTACGATGTTACAACATGTAACTTGAAAGTTACATATCCACGTAATTCACTGTTTGATCATTTTTCTCCTTGTTATACATATTTGTTACTTCGCCATCAGAAAAATCGTCAAACTAGTTGCCAATCCAAACAGCTACGATCATTTGTTTCTCATTTTAACTGATCGCGCTTTTAACGCGTATTCTCTTTTTCGTACTCGATAAAAAATGCTCGTTGGTTCGCAGCGCGCGCGCGCGCGGTGGCGAAAGCCGCGGTTGCTTTCGACTGACGCAATTTCCGCCGCGCAGCTTTCGACCTCGTGCGTTCCAAGTACGAACGCACGCTTCTGACTTCTCTTTCCTCCTGCTGAGAACGAGAAAAGAGAAAAGAGAAAGAGACACGAAACACCTGACGTTGATGCATGGATCACCGCGGACACGGTTATCTACTTATCTCTAGCTATCGCTGCCCGAAACTATGATTTTCAGTCACGATTCGTTACTTGCTACCGGCGTGTGCCAGTTTTTGGACGACGCTCTTCCAAAACGACGGTTTATATTCACCGATCTCCAGGAGTGGCCAGTCTCGTCGTGGCCAGCTTCTGCGAAACCCGTGAGAGTTTACACGCGAGGCTAGAAACGAGCGAGAGGGAATATTCAGCGCGTTACCTAGTGCCGCTCGAAATGTCACCCGGCGTGCTGAAAAACAAAAGACCACCGATAGAGCTTCCAATTGCCTCGGGATACGTGCACGCGTCTTCCAACACCTCTGCTTCTCGTTACTTCTCGTCCTGTAGAAGATGGAGGCGCGTCGTTCGTCGTTCGTCGTCCGAGTCTCGAACGAGGTCGACTACGAGCGCGAGCCAGCTCCGGGGGAAAGTTCGATTTATGACTACTCGCTTTGGAGAGAACGACATTTGTGTGTGCGCGACTACGTGCGTTTGTAAGTCTGTGCGCGCGCGCGCGTGCGTGCGTGCGTGCGTGCTTCGAAATCTCAGCGATAATGCCTGTTAAGCGAAAGGTCGCCTCCAGAGACTAGGAATCGTCCGAGGGCCTCTACGTATGTATCCACTCCTCTAGCGAATAGTGAATTTTAGGCGACACCAACTTGTTTCGCTCCATCGTTGTTGAAACCCGATTGCTATCTCCCCGGTACGTGTTATCTCGATTGCTCCATCTGCCGAAATTAATTATGTCCCCGTGCAAACTTGAAATTGTACAACGTACAGGTATTCTTCGATTTATGTGGATTATTATACTGATCACGTGATTCTTTCGTTTTTTTTTTTTATACGAGCGAAAGCTGGATGGAGTCTGTAAAATAGCGGAGAAAAGAGTCTACTTCAGGCATAGATGCATTTTGTAAGAAAAAGTGCGATGATGGAAAATTCTGGAGGACTGAAATAAATTTTACTCATTCGTCTGTTCAGTGAATTCGATTAGGATGGTACAGTGGATCGGTCTCTGGTCTCTGTGATCTGAGATAGATGTTACATTTTAACAAGTGATAGTTTTTCTTAAATATTTTAATATTCAATGCGATTTTATTAATTTTGCGTTTCGTGTTTTTTGTAGAAGAATAGAGTTCTCTCGAAAACGAGGAAATAGAAACGCGAAGGAGTGAGAGGAGCAACGGATAATTAGCAGATGTATACAGCTAAGTCTCGCTGATACATTATAAATTCAGTAAAAATTACAGATAGACGTCTACATTTCTATAACCGAGCGGTTTTTTTCCCACGCGTACAGAAAAAAAAACTACGCACAAAAAGTACGTACTACGTAAATCAATGATTTCACATTTGCGCAAATCCTTTTTTTTCCTTTTTTTTTTTTTTTTTTTTTAAATGCGGTATATCGTCGTTGGACTCTACATTTCATTTTTATACAACACTATTGAATGGTACGAAGCTTAGCTCTTCGAAGGTTGACACTATATCGACAAAAGTTTTCAACACAACAGTATTTGGATAAATTTCGTAAAAAACTCAATAGCATGTCGGCACTTACGATAATTATTAGAATATCAAAAAATCACGAGAGATAATGTTGCTGGATTCGATTCAATTGGCAGAAACAGAAGAATGTCGAAAAAGTAAAATTACATTCAACTCTTTAAATATAATATCGTACAGATTTTATCGTGTATCGAATAAATACATCAAAGACATTTCGAACGCGCTTCGAATTGTCGTTCAGTATACCAATGAACTTTCAGATTACTTCTCGGTAATTTCGAGCACTGGAAATATTAACGAGACGCACGAACAAGATAACTGTTATTAATGTCTAATAATACTGCGCGGATGCAACAGTGTAGAACAACATAGACACACGTCAATTTTGCCACCGCGAACGCTATAATGAACGCAGTGACGTGCAAATACTCTCTGTGGGCGCTGTAATTATCACGAATCGTTCCGCGCGGACGTTAAACGCATCAACGATGCGAACGTGTTGTCTTCATCGGCGACTCCTGTACCGTCGATCGGATCAGGTCAGCGTGACACCTCTTGAAACGATCGAATAAATCCTCTCGAGTCCCGATTGACACGATCGGCGGCTGTTGTCGGGTGTTGGTTGTTTATTAATCGCGAAATCGGTTCGCGATATCGGCGTTGTTGCGCAGAAACGCTGCTGCTACGTTCTGCGAGGTTGTCCAGCTCCGTGGAAACGTCCAACGAGCAGTCGAAGCCAACCAAACGACTTCTACTTATTGCGTAATTCCGCGACGAAGGCGAGCGGGATCGCGGTTCTACAGCATTTATATACATACATATATATATATATATATATATATATATATATAATTATATATATAGAGAGAGAGGGAGAGATAGATATATATGTATATATATGTATGTACACATGATATATATACCTAGGTATGTACATATACATTCAGAAAAGGAAAAAAAAAACGTGAACACGTGTGAATGTCACTGTGACCGATGCTCGTTCGCGCGCTGCATACGATCGAAGACAGATACACATTCGTCGTTCAAAAGTATGTGGACATTTACCTTCTTTTTTTTCTTTTTATGGAATTCGTTCTCCTTTCGCGAATTTAGCCATTAATTAAATCCAATTAATTCAGTGAAGATATCTGTGAATTGACAGTTAAACGGTCGTTGCGAAACATTGCAAAAGTATATGTGTTAACATATACTTATCCATGTTGATATGAAATTCAATACTTAACGCGCGTGAGAAAAATTATATTGAGATGGCGTGTAAGAATATTAATTTTACAACATCTAGAAATCTTGGGAAACGTGAAATGATAAATATACATGTGCCCGAGTCGCACTTATCACAGAAGAATTTTACATGTATATGTTATAAAACATTTTGAAACATCGTTAACAATACTGGAATGAAACATACGACTGTGTATAATTATACTTGTATAATCGGAAGATGTACGTATTATATGATGTTTATTGCAAACACATTTAATATACAGTAAATTAATACATAGTATGAATGATCATCATCTTAAGCATCCGATAGTAATACATTTGTGATGGATATGTGTCGTAAAAATGTATATTTGTATCAGTCATTTGCATTAATCTTGTATCAGTATTCACTCGCATCAATGCTGTGTATTAATGTTTAAATTCACTTGATACTTAATCAGAACAGTCGCTTATTAATGGGATTGAAAAATTTCATTAAGCGATGCGCGTTGCGTTAAACAATTCCTGAGATAAATCAGGAAGAAGAAGATCAATGAATGGTTGATTAACAGTCGTGCGATTCACGCTCTTTAACATAGAAATTGTTCTGCCATAATACGGGACTATTATTTAACCGAAGGATCATAGCCACGTGGTTGACGCGCAGATTTTATTTGCGATTGACAGGATGTTTAATAAATTGTCGATAATGTATATATATATATTTTATCTCTAATGCAGAGAGTATGTAACATTCCACGCCTTTTTCCTCGTAGTTCCAAGAATTAAGAAAGTGTCCACATACTTTTGTGCAACAGTAGAGACATATGTATATATATATATATATACACACGGGTATGTACATGTGCAAACAACCAACACTTCTTTCCTGGTAGCCGTTTCTTTTTTTCTTCTTTTTCCCCTCTATCTTTCAAACGAGTCTTCCCGATCAACGTCCGGTTCTCGCGAATTTCACAAGTCTGTGGAAGTCGCTGGAAATTTCCTACGAGCTCGTTTCACAAGTAGTATCGATTCTCGTTGCCACGGACCCACCTCTCTTCGTCTAACGTGTACGCGCGTTATATATGTATTTCGGGGGCGAAGACAGCGCGACGCCCGCGCTAATTCGAGGATCGCGCCACGAAACGAATCGGACACATTTTCGCGCGGCGAGCGTAAATTGTCGTCGACTGACACGACCTCGAGGCTCTCCAGCACGGCCGAGAGAGTAGGCAGTAGCCACAGATCGAGATAACGGGGCTTAAACGTACCTACGTTTCGTCTGCCACGAGAGAGTCTCCTCGCCACCATTGGTGTCTGCTCGAGAGGTCATCAACTTTTGTTTCAATTTTTCTTATCGAAACTGTCAATATTTCCTCTTAATACATTTTTGTTAATCCGAGAGTCCTGTGCATCCTGAAGCTCCTTCTTGCATCCAACGGTACAATTCCCTGAGCTTATCCAATGATTCGATGATACCATTCAAGATTGATAACAGAGCGTGGAAATGTTGACTCTCCGTGTGAAATATGCGTTATCGTGACACGTCGTGTTACGTAGATGTGTACTGCGAAACGTTCGTTTCATCAAACTGTGGGGCTCGTCATAGAAAAAATGTTCTTTATATATTTTGTTATTCACTATTGGTATTGAGACGAACTTAATTAGTTTTGAACCATTTGAATTTAGCGATCTCAGACAATATGCAATTTTCGTTCGTAATTGTCTCCCTATTGAACTGTCAAACTCCTTCTGTCGGTGTTTTCATTTATTTTTGCCCTTAAATCGTATGTTTGGGTAATAGACGATTACAATAATTCATGGCACTTTGTTTTACATTCATCGCGATAAAAATCGAATAATTTCATATTAAATTACACCCGCTGGATCTTTCCTTATTTTTCTTGTTATATTTCATACTTCGCCAAGATTGTTCGCGGTATCAGAACTACTACCGATATTTCTTCTATATACATTTTTATTAACACGATCCGTGTATGGAAGGTCCGGAGCATTCCACTTGCGTCCAACAGTACAATTCCTGAGCTCTCCGATGATTCGATGATACCATTTAAGGCTAATAACAGAGTTTTAACTTTTTGCCGGTCACCGAAACGATCTTCATTATCCCTGAATGATAAAATAAAATGAAGCAAAAAAAAAAAAAGGGCGGGGGTAAAAAATCAAATCGTGGAATCTCTGGTACTACCAGCGCACACAGAGTCTGCCGCAATAACGACGTACCTTTTACCGCGACAAGAGGAAGGTGAACTACATATTATTCCATCGTGGACCCAGCAAACTAGGAAAGATAGAGAAGAAAAAGAAAAAGAAGAAGAAGAAGAAGAAAAGAGATTCGAAGATGTCTCTCTCTCTCTCTCTCTCTCTCTCTCTGTCTCTCTCTCTTTCTCTCGAAGTGTCTAAAACCGGTACGGGTTAAGCGGTGTGGTGTCGCGCTATCGGTGACGATGGAGGGGGGCAAAAACGAAGGAGAAAAATGAAACCTGAATTTTCGATCGGCGATCGTCGTAGATCGAGATAAAGAGCGGAGGTAAACGGAAGCCAGGCGACACTGGTTCGTGGCCAGGCTTTCGGCCGCAGCTGTTAAAGAGTTGGGAGCGGCTCTGTGACAGAAACTGGTCTTAGAGAACGCCTCGACCTCTTTGGAGACCTTCCTCCAGGTGTGTGTTTGTGCATACCCGGAGGTTTTCGCGAAGTTTAGTACAGACCGAGCAGACGATTTTTCGCGTACACGTGTCAAGAGACACACACATTCAGGTATTGGTTGATCGATGAAAATTCGTGAGTAAGACCAAAATCACTTCCTATTAAAATTGATTCGTAATTTCTTTCTTTTTCAACATTTGAAAGAAACAATTTTCAAAGCACAATGAAAAAATACAATGTTTGAACTTGAATTTAATTTAAAATTAATAGAATCAGTTTCTTTTTGTATGTTTGTGTTTTATTTAACAAAATAGGTGGGATGATACGTATCATACTGTGGACTGCACGATCTACAAACTGGAGCATCGAGCGGTTGATCGTTTCAATTTGGTTGGTGTCGTTACAGAGACGATTTTGAATAACTTGAGTGGGCAAAATTTGTCTAATATAAATTATGGGAAGAATACATATCCGCATAGAATGGATTATTTTTTTATCGAAATGAGGAGAGAACAACGTCTGTTGATTGTCTATTATCAAATGTCTGCGTACAGTAACTATTTGATTTTGTCGTAACATTAAAAACATCTCAGTTTGTTTAGATTTCGTAAAATTTTAGACAAAGCGAACCTTTGAAATTTCCTTTCCAACCATGAAGTATAAAATTCGATAATGTAAAACTGATCGAAGAGAATTGCACGATGAGCGCAGCATAGGTCACACATAAATCTGCAAGTCGACTCTCAATTTGCAAAAGTTTACGAGTTCGGTAGTTCTTGTATTATATACATTTGCTAAAAATATTCTAGAAATAGTTTTCACGAAAATTGCGTGGATAGCATAACCTAACTTATTCTAATCTACATTTAGATTAGGTTAGGTTATAACCTACATTTAACGCATTGATCGCAATCCGTGATCCATGAATATTTCAGAATGATTGCAGTCAAATAAATCTTGGAAATTGAAAATGAATGTCATTGACGGAAGGAATTCTAAATGGTATAAATGACCAGAGATTTTTATTGGAACGTGATGTTGCAATACTTAATTAAATATTATTCATACACGTCCCATTTCCCTCTCGCTTCTACGTATGAAAAATTAACCAACCAAGCAAGATCGGATCAAATTTGATAAAGTATCGAAAAAAATGGGGCCAAAGGGCTCCGTCTGTGTCATTCAACGTCGATGTTTCGCGTTTCGTCGCAGGCGAGAACCTTGCGCGAAAATTAGTCGGCCGGTTACCCACCCACTCCCTCTCTCTTTCTCTCTCTGTTGCTCTCCGACGACAACGATAATAAATGTTTCTTTCGCCTGACGCTGGTGTAAATTATGCAAAAGTTAACGCGTTCGCGGCGAGTTCTAAGGTTGACCGCTTCGTTACAAAACCAAGCTGGCGGCGCGCGTTCTTTTTGCAAGAATTTGCAAAGTGTATCGGAGGCGGCCGAGCTGCATCGCCGCCAGCTTATTACGTACGTACGTATGTTCGAGGAGTATCGAGAGGGATATACGACGGATGAATTAATTAGGCGAGCGCTTGATCGGCCGTCGTTTCACTTTTTTTTCTCTCCACCTCTCTCTTTCTCTCTCTTTTCCAGCTCGTCGAAGAAAAAGAGAAGAAGAAACGAAGAGCGGTAGGGAATTACGCAACGCGCGTTAACCGGTTAATTTATTCGGTTCCCACGTTGCACGTTGAACGTGGCTGCGTCGTTTCGACGATACACGGATTTATTATATCGTTATTATAATATTGATATTAGACGTGTTTGGCACGGAGAAATGGGATACAATATTAAAGTAAAATTACGAACCATTTATATACGCGATCGACAACGTTTGACCGCCGCGAGAACTTCACGCCAAGTGATACTATACGTTGCAATAAAAACGCGTTCTCCATATCATGGTGTTTTATCTGATTATTCGCGTCGTGTTTAACGCTAGAATTTAATACTTTAATTAATATCAGAACAGTCTGCGTACGAATCGTTGTAATTCAAATCATTACGAATTCGTGCAATCACGTTTCTGTCGAAACAAAAATTAACGTTAATTTCGACAGCAGCAGTTGCAAGGAAAGAAAATCTGAAGTCCGTCGTACTGTTCTCTTATTATCATTCATTTATTTATGATACTCATTTTGTTACAATCGTCGTGCTGTCATAGATATTTCAATTTCTTAAAATTTGATGAAACTGTGGAATTTAAGGACGAAAAAGTTCTTGGAATTTTGTGGCTCCAAGATTTTGATTAGATAAAAAAAAATTGCAAATGGTATGTTACATTGATGCAACTGGGATTCTCGTGGAATTAATTATTTAAAAATATTTGCAGAAATAGACATTGGTCAACTTGTTAAGCGTACCCTGTTTTTACACATATAAGGGGAATCAAGAAAATAGTTCAGATATTTAATATTTCTATTATTTTTATTGATATCAATGTACAGAAAGCACAGTCCAATAACGCGTTTTACACATCAATATTTAATTAGACCGATTGACATTTAATACAAGGAAATAAACAAGGGAGATAAGTAAGGTTACAAATATTCCAACGATTACTTAGCTTGACTAGCTGACTTTATTTTCAAACGTATTAGAAGAATTGGAGGAAAAAACGAAAGAAACTCCAACACTCATTCTTGTTATCATCCTTATTGATACTCGTTCACTGCTACATTGCACATCGACGTTGGATGCATTTAACACGAGGGAACAGTTTAACAAATGTTTCGATGGTTACTCAGTGCGAACAGCCATTATCTCTTCTTCTCAAGTGTTTTTCGAGTGTCGAGGAAAAAATGTCCAACGTACGATTCCAAGCAAATTACCAGACAAACCACTGGATCGTCGCTGCATTGTCAATTTTGAAGGAACCAGAGAAGGCTAATTCATCCGAGCGCGAACGAGTTTCGAAGGGAGGGTGGGTACTTGCTCCCTCCTTCGCGGGGAGTAAGTCCCAATTCCTCGTAACCGAGACGAAAAAGCAGCGGCCGTGATCGGGTGTTCTCGATTCCTCGAATCAATTTTCGCCCCGGATGATATCCAGGGCGGATCGATTCGCCGCCACGCGATTGGCGAAATGAACTCGTTCAGGGGAAAAGGGTGGTATGCAGCGGTATTTATGCGCGGCGGTGCGCGCCGAACGAAAGCCACAAGGTCGGGCCGCATTAATAAAACAAACACAATGTACGACGCAATTCTGCATACAAGTAGGCTGTCCGTCCCCGAGGCGACGGTTTCCACGTACGATCGACAGCTACTATCTCGAGAGTGCCGGACACTGTTCGTGCCTCGCCGTTGTCTCTCTATCCCTTGTCCAGCGCCTCTGTCTCTCCGTTCTCTCTGCCTTTACGCTTCTGCCTCACACTCGGTCTGTGTATCCTCGGCTATCGAGCACTCGGCATCGCTTCTCTTCACGGCGACTCGAGTGTACACGTAAACGAATGATAAATTAATAATTACCACCGGTGGCAATGACGAGATCGTGATTGATCGATCGTTAAATCTTGGCAATTTTGCTGACTGTATCCTAACGATACAATCTCGATAAAGATGATCCAAAGTAGTGAACGTACTCGAACTACGTGATGTTTTTCTGTAATCGCGTTCGTTTAAAATACATTTTGTAATTTCTACGTTCATTCTCAAATTTGTTTCTAAGCTCTAATGTAGTTACTAGAATAAATATATTAGTATAATTGCTAGACTGCGGATGCAGTATTCGAAAATATTCAAACGCAAGAAAACTCGGCGTGTTTATATTTTGAATATTATTTTACCAACACCACGGTGAGACACAAGACTGTAATTATATTCTTAACATTCGAAATCTGGATATAATTGCAGTTAGAAGTTGCATGATGCTGATCGTGATTCTTCTTGTTGTTCCTCTTCAAAAAAACTTTCTCTCGTTCGTTGCCTCGTACCAGTACGATTGGATGTAAAATGACTCCAAGATTATCAAGCATTCTTCAGATCCCCAGTTCGAATTTTAAAAGACAAAACACAGCTTGACAAAAGTCAAATCGTATGGGAATTTGTGAGATTCGTGCCGGCAGTTTTCCTCCCTTTTTTCCTTGCTGGCGAGCTGGGTTTCGCGCGCGGAACTTCTCGCAAAACTCTAGGTTAACGGTAAATCGATGAAACAACGTTCGCGTTTAGCGTACTAAATAATCATTAACCGTCGCAGGGGAATCAAACGGCGGGAATTAACATTTCGCATAACGCGCCAGCCCGTTTCGTCGTTTCGTCGAGCTACCGGTTCCAATTAGCGCGGTGATTTTTGTCCAACGGGTGAGCTAAGCGATTTCGCGTCCTCCTCGCCGAGCTGTAAGTATATTTCATGGCGCCTCAGTCGTTTCGAGATCGTTTTATTACAGATGCCACACTGCGTTATTATCGAATGCATTTCTAATTAGCCACAACTCACGCCTCTGCTTTTCTTTCCTTTTTTGTTTCACTTCTTCCTTGCTTTTCTTTCCTTTTTTTGTTTCACTTCTTCCTTGCTTTTCTTCCCACGGAAAGGAAAAGCGATCGAAAATTGTGCTTCAGGATGTTTCGTTTTTATATTGTCAAGTTCCGAGGGTTTCAATCGCGATTGATTTCTTTTTTTTCTTTTTTTTAGTACTCGTGACGATTTGGATCCGTTGTCCTAAAAATGGTCCACTTTCATCTTCACTGATTTTTGCTCTCTACGGAGAAGAAGCCAAATTTTTATACAAGAGTTGATTTGCCTGAATGATTTCCTTTGATATCTATATTATTATTTGGTTCCATTTCTTTTTTTTTTTCTTTTTTTTTTGTATTTTCGTCTGTTTGCAAAAGGAAGAAACGGAAGACGCGAGCTATCGACAAGACGAAAGCGAACGATAGACTTTAACCGTGGCTAATTTTCTTTAGCTTACGACGATGATCTAACAACTCGTAATGTCCCTTTTCCTCTCGATCTCTTTCCTTTTCATTCTTTCGCTGTTTACAAATTTACGCAAACAATCGTTCACACGACAGGAATTTATCCGATCAAGTGACGTACAGTTCATTTCCTCTGGTATTTTTGATGATCTAAGTCCTTTTTCGTTTCTTGAAATATTACGTATTTTCTTTTTAAAAATACGTTTATAGAATCGCCAACGATTCGTCTCGTTTTATGTTTTTAATGACGACTGAAAATTTCAGTCAGAAACATTGAAGTGAAGAAGGTTCTATGGTAACAAGCTTTCATTTATATATTTTACGCAAAATCATTTAAATGCACCAAAAATGCACCGCTTTGTATCTGTAAAATTTAAACGAAAGTTATAATCACCTTGGTAGTTCTAGTGTTAAAAGAAAAAAGAAAAAAAAAATGACCACGAGCGAATTTCTATTCACTCGCAACAAAACGAACGTCTGATTTTCATCGTAAATTAGTGTCACTGATTACTACTATTACTAACTTACTATACTAGTGATACTAATTTATTTAGATGATCACCCTTTTCCGCCATTTCGCATTTCAAGAGCCGCGAACGATCGTTACTTCGGAAGTTCCGATTTATCCGATTGAACAGCGAACTGAGTCTGATTTTCTCTCGTATCTGCGACGATCTGGTTCTGTCGATGATGTAACGACAACTCGAAATGTCGTCGGCCTTCCAGGCATTCTGTTCCCTCTAGACACCAACGGAATCCGATGATATATCCAGTCTTTCCCTTCGCTCTTTCGTCCCTGGCACGTTTCCTCATCAACGTTTCGTAAGCTCGAATTCCGACCTGTACCCTCTTCTTCTTCTTCTTCTTCTTCTTCTTCTTCTTCTTCTGCCTCTGTTTCTTTCTTTTTCGTGTTTCGCGTGATTTCACATCGTTCTGAAGGTTCGACCGATTGCCAATCGATGAATAGGTACCTTCGCTCTCATAATCTCTCCTGGGAGAGATGCCTTGGGCAACGGTGAACCACGAAAACCGCGGGGGGCAATTGGGTCGCGATTAACGGTGGGATTTGGGACACTTGCAGTTGCATCGAATCGGTATTCTGCACAGGAGTATATATCCGAGCAAATTTCCAGTCGGAAATATATCTGAAAATTCGATATACGGAAAATTTCGTAGAATTTCTTCGATTTCAAAGTTCAATGAATTGGCGAAAGAAAGTCGTACGGAAAGTTTCAGGGAGGTTCATCGTTTATTCAGTCGTGAAGCAAATTTTTCAGCGTTTCTGAGAAACGTTCAGAACAGTGTCTTTATTAGATATCAAGACATTTTTCGTTACTAGAAAATTCATCGCTATGTGATTTCTTGTTATAACAGTCCAAATGTCGTCAATTTTTCGGAATATTGGTAATTTAATGTTTGTGAGTTTATGACACTGTGTGTAATAGACATTCAGAGAAATATCTATTATTGAATGTACCATTTTGTATATTCGAATTCCCCATCGAAAATCACATTCGAACTAAATTATGTAACCTACATTTTTAAAGAGTGGAGTTACCTTAACTTGTAAAAAAAGTACCATTCTATATACTATGCCATATCGGAATGATCATACGCTTATTTACTAAGAAAAACTGTTGCTGGCCCTTATGTTTCTTTTCTTTCTGAAAGGAGAATAAATTTGTTACTAGGTCCATTAATTAATCAAGAAAGCGTAAAAGGGATATTACTTGAAATTTAATATCAGTTGAAAATTTAATGGATCCCATATTTATTTCAGAACAGAATTTCTGGAATAAAGTGAAAGATTTATGCGCCAGAAATTAAATGTACAAAAGATACTTTCTGTACATCCTGACGTTCTTTATAATAGACGATAGTTTAATAATGTCCATTTTATTGTGGAATTTCCATCAGAAGACAGCGGATTTTTATGCATTTATGAGAAACATAAAAATACAAAATTACGAAATATAATATGAAAAAAGGTGTTCAAAGTATAGTAGATACTTTTGATACGTGAAAGAATTCCCGTGTTTCTCAATTGCGTTCCCAAGAACGTATTTCTGGATGTTAGTCGAAAGTTCGTCGAGTTATCAAACACGCACGCTCAGTTCAGAAAAATCTGGGCTGTTGCTGATGTTGAGAGCAAACTGAAAGTCGCCTTCGATTCGGATTCGAACGCAACGACGTAAAAGCCAACAACGGGTACCTACGCGAGGCGTTTTCGTCTTGCTTCGCGCCGATCCGTCGTCCCGTCCGCGATCGATCGTACTATGCCCATTTACGCAATCGAGCGCGTTAAGTACGAGTTCTGCCGCGTATGTTCGAGCAGACCTGAACGAGCGCGCTCGTTAAGGTGTCTCTCGTGGACACCGATGACGTCGTCGGATGAACATTGCGACACGTAGCGACAACTTGCACACCGTGCTGGACATCCTTGACTACTCGCGCATACCGTAGGGAAAAAACCTTCGCGCGCGCGAGATTTTTCGTTTCGGTCTCGGGTAAAATCGGCGCGACAATTCGTTCCTGTAGATTCGGATATCGTCGAAAAGAACGAGAGACAGCAAAATTAGAAGAATCGATTCGCTTCGATCAAGGGAATTGTTATTAATTCCGCGGTTTCCGCTCTCGCGTATGATATTCTCGAATTGGGAACAGATTGGGATGTGACGTTTTTTCGTTTTTCTTTTTTTTCTTTTCTGAAATTTTTCGAGCTGAACGATTTCGAGGAACGTGCAAAGGTTTCACAAAGTGTGCGAGAGCTGCGCGCATGGATGATGTAGTCGGATGGAAGTTGCGACACGAGCTGCGTAGCACGGATGGCGGCCATCCTTGACAGCTCTTGGCTCATTCCAGCCGCGGTAAAACTCTCCGTACGCGAGAGTGCACACGCCCGGCTGACTGATCGACCGATAAAATGCCCTTGGTGTAACTCATAATGTATGTAATTCAGCCGGTGTAATTCATAATTTTCTTTTCATCGTTCTCGTATTTAACGTTGACGCCTATCGGCTTGTTCGAGCTCTTGAATTCCTAATTGAATTCAATCTTTGAATTTGAGTTCACGTACGTGAAACGTGAAGGTTTTTTTTTAAATAAGACAGTGGGGTTACGCGTCGTGCGAATTTGAAAATTCAGTTCAGCGTGATACAGCGATGTATGAATTACTTTCATTCATTTTTAGTTTCCTAAATATATACTCTCGCGTATTTGATTGAAAATATGTCATTGACTTACATATTGATGTAAGAGAAATTCAATTAAAATTGCATAATTAACAGTTATATTAATATATTTTAATTAATAATATATCAATATATATCAATTCTTAGTTAATAATATATTGATATATTTTAAATACTTCTTTTGCGTCATATGTATCTTGTGCCATTCTGTATTTAAAATTTCCACCAAGTGCATAAAAATCGACGTCCTTGGGTTTTAGGCAAGGGATTGTCGTTTTGTAGGAAACACTAGTACTCTGATCAGCTTGTACCGTTCTTCCATTACGTGTGTCGTGCCAAATTTCCTAGAAACGCGTAAAAATCCGCAGTCTAATCACAATCGTCGTCTCCTTCTTGCAACCATCGAACGCGACGCCGATTCTTTGGGTTCGTTCGCGTCTCGTCCGAAATGTACCGTTCGGTTCTCAAATTAGGCAATCGTTTCCGGGACTCTCGGCGACTCTGTTCACGTCGACGTATTCTCCACTCTGCCGACGAAATCTTCCCGCTGTCATTTTCATTATCCTTCGTACCGAGCAGAAGAAAGGTTCTTAGACTGGAAACGCAGCAGGGCCGCAGAACGTCGAATCTTTCTCTCGAGATAGGCTCTTCTCTTCGAGACGATCGACCGACGTGTGCGAGTCCTCTTAGTGGAATCTTACCAGTGGCAGTAAATCTCGCAAGAAAGCCGATCTCGCTGACCCTGATTCTCGACGAACGTGGACGTCGACGGGCAAGAAGATATCGGCATCGATATGGTGGTTCGTTTTAATTTTCACTTACGTGTGTCGGGACGCACGTGGCAAGAATTATTGGCCAGGCCTCCGGAGACACGGGGCCCGAAACTATCAAAAATTTTTCAAGCCGCTCGCCCGTGAAACGACGTTGACCTTTTAGTTGGTCATCGTCGTCTGCTGCTGCTGCTGCTACCTCGACGAAAATGAACTCGACGATTGTCACGCCAGGTGCCATTTCCGACTGAGAACTCGTGTAAAAGCTCCCCTCCCGTTTTACAACCGTTGCAACAGCCGCGTGGAATATGCGTGCCCGATATATTTATAATATTTCGGGGCGAGGGCTAATTAGCCGACACGGTGTACAAAAAGCGAGAGCCGCGCAGAGGGGAAGATCGGCAAGGTAGATAGAGAATAATCGAGCAGGTGAAGTGGACGTTCTCGACCTTGCGTTCCGTTAAACTCGAGCGTCTGCTTCACCCCTCGGGAACGACGTTTGCGAACTCTGACAGAAATTATTATTTTTAGGCGTTTTGAAGAATGTTATGTATCGACAGTATGCGACGAAAGATGGAAAGGTCTGAATCGTCGAATCAAAAGTCTAGACTTCTTCTTCGTCGTGTTTCGGATATCTTGCAAAGTGAGAAAGTGTCGTGTACGAGATATCTCTGTGATTCAATGATTTGGATGTCAATTAGTTTGTGAATATGGTGGGATATATTCTATTTTTCTGTAATATTAATAATCAAATACTATGTGTGTTGTATATTAAATTATCTATTAATAGGAGGCTATTATGAAGGTGGCTGTACTAACATTAATTCGGAAGAATTCGTCGATATTTTCAACGTAAGAGTTCCTTCATTTCTAATAGTGTTCTTAATAAATTTTCCATTAAAAATAAATTGTATCACAAACTTCCATTTGTAAGAACTTAGAGAGGGATCAGTTTGTCCTTATCAATTATTAATTTCATAATTGACTCGATTGAGAGGCTGAGATCATCCTGAACCGACGAAACATGAACGAAGTGAAATTTTCTTCACGAGCAATTACGTAAGATTTACGTACTGTATTTTACGCGTGTGTGATTTCCTTTCCAAAGTTAACCAAGCTCTTCATCTTCGCAACTGTTCTCTACCGTTTGACATTTTCATACGACTATATTCCCAAATTCGTTTTCGAATTTAAACTACTTGCTATCTGGGCTCTGCAAACACTTTCACAATGCTCTGAATGAATCGAATCAGGTTCAACAGATTCACTGTCCAACTCACGAGCGTTCTATAACCTGCAGTTAATGGACACTATGATTTCTTTTTTGAATCGCGTTAGTTCTATCGCACACGTGATAGAATTTACCAACGTTTATTTAATTATAACGCAACGTTAATTATACAAATACGAGAAGAAAGACAGCGAACGTATTGACGCTCATTGAAAATTGAAAGCAAAGAGTTTGGAATTATCGCGAGCGGCTATCTGTTACTTGGACGACCTTTGACCAGCACGCGTCAATTTGAAACGGTGAGTTTTATCACCGCCAGGCGAATTCAGTCTGGAAGGAGACCTCGTTGATACGAGGCCAGCGTGACACCTGTGTTCTCCAGTAGCTCACCTATCGCGCAGCCAATATCGTTCCGGCACCGTTCACTTCGCAACGCGCGAACTTGCTGCCAGTATGTAAAGCAGTATGTATCTGTCGAATCGCAAAGGCGTCTCAGGTACGAGGCGATTTTGAAAGGCAGCCGTCGACTCGTGAAATTCGTGAAAAACGAACGAAACGGATGAAAATCCCTGATAAACGCGTGTACAAATCCTCCACGTTAATGTTTACGCGTTCGTGGGCAGGAATTGCGACACGCCGCAGTGTTACAGTGAAATTCATCCGCTAGAATACGCTTTGTCAAATTCGAGAAGTCAGTTGAGAAAATTCTCTGTCGTAAATTGAGATTTTTAACATTCAGAGTCAATCTATCTACACGGATGTTTGATTCCTTAACAGTTCATCGACGAGGCTATAAGAATAATTACAATAGAATAAAGTATATTGCAATAAGAATAAAACGCTTTGACAGAAGATACGAGAAATAAAATAAAATAAAATAGAAAATGAAATAGAAAGATATAATAGAAATGATCAGAGAATGATACGTGAATAATTAACGACTAAATTGGCGCGTAAGAAACGATTTGTAGAAGTGTAGGAAACGATGAATAGAGTACTAGAAATTAATTATCTATGTGTGTTTCACGTGTCACGTGTCACACACGCTCAGAAGCACGATCTTCAGTTTTTCACCCTCGCCGTTCCCTTTTCGCCCCCTTCTCTAAGGATTTAATCCATCCAAGCGGATTTCTAATCCTCTGCTCTCGTTGCAGTTCGTCCAATTTTCCTCGCATTCCACTCGTGTCGATCTGTGGAGGAAGAAAAAAAGAAAAAGGAAATCCAATCGTGTGACGTACTGCGAGACAGGGGGGAGGGGAATGTAACCGGTTCGCGATACGCGAAACGCGTGCAAAACAACCATCGCGACTGTACGTCTTTCTGCCGCACGATAAAACTGTACACGTTTGTGCGAACTTGTCGGAGGATAAATAGTTTATATAATTGGAGCCAGCGCGATAGGAGCCCATTCATTTCTTCCTGCTGGGCGTTGTTTTTCGTTTGCGGGAGTTTGGGTAAAATGGATTGGACAAGTAGGAGTCAAGCATAATTTGAGAGCTAGACATTCGATCTTGTCGAGTGAAAATTCTTTCGTACTTGTAGTTGGTAGTAGAAGAAAAGTTCGTGTTCAATTTTATTGTACGATATACTCCGGCAAAGTATGGGACGTATGAAATAAGCGGGTACATGTTTGACGATGGAGCGAAAAGGCGCGTTAAAATTAATCGGGTTTAACAAGCGAGGTCTGTCAACTCTGTTGTTACGTTACCATAAAATTTATAATTTTATGGTGTAGGACAAGTTTCACGTGGTGTAATTCCACGTTGCTCCAGAGATTCAATGTACAGTGTCGTCTGAGAATACAAAGTATGAAGAATTCGAATATGAAGATGACAGGTGTAAAGATAGACGACAGTCTTACAAAGGCTAAGAACGTAGAAGGTTAATGTCGTTTAGCTTTAAAAATTATCGACTACAAGGAGATGAAATTTAATATTACTGATGTTACAGTTGTATTTTACTTTTATGTTACGGTATAAACGTGTAGTAATTTGTGATATAAAATTTATTAATATCATTAAAAAATTCAATAGATTTCACATCTGATTCAACTCAACAATTACACGAAGCGAAAGGTTGCGTAAATTGAACGTGCAATAATTAAATATTTTTTTCTCTATTGTAACAAACTGTTGTTCAACGAAGCGAATGTTCCATTTCGTTCCGACACAGCGCGCTGCATCTCGATTCCGTTTTCAGTAGAAATAAACGGCATCGGGCCACTCGAATTTAAATAAATTCGAATCGAAATTAATGTTTGAGAAGATGAACGCGATATTCGACAGAGGACGATCCCCCCCACCTTCATTCGCCATCCGTGGCGTGTCGATTTTAACCTTGACATACGTGACCAGGATCGATTAGCATCGGGGTCGGTACCTGCCGCAATTTCGAATCGCAAACATCGCGCGGATCACGCATTATCATACGGCTAATATCTACCTTTGACTTTCAAAGCGGGCGTGTGCGCGCGGATACGTGTAATTGCCGGCGCTAGATGTGTGTAGACGTTAGGCTACCGTAATTGCACCGTTTCTCGAACATCGAGCATCAGCCGACTCGCCAGCCAGCTCGCTGTGTTACATCGCCGCCGTAACGGAATACCATTAACACCGCGTTAGGCAGCCACGACTCTATCTCCGTTCCCATAGAGGTCTCGGCTGCGTCTTTATCTGAAGCACCGCTTCAGTGTTTATCGGTTAGAGCGAGGACGCTACTGTTATTTACGGTATGCACATGCGCTTGGAGTGCGAGTTTGAAAAATATCGCAGCTTTATCACTTTTTCGTCTTTTTTCTGAAACATTTTTTTTTTTTTTTTTTTTTTTTTTTTTAAGAAAAACATTCGCTCTTCGGAGTATCTTCGTATGGTACTTGCGGAAATATTTTTGGACGTTCAGATTGTAATAAATACCGATGTACACCCTACCGATTCATAATTTTGAGTCTAGGACGCGTAATATTATTGTTGAATGAATGTGACAACATGCTCTTACGAGAGAGAGAGAGAGAGAGAGAGAATCGTTGTACCGGGGACGCGAAGAGGAAGATATGCAGATCGTGTATGGTAATCGTGCCGCAAGGCAGGCGCAACCTGTATCGCGTTGCGCTTTGGAAAAAAGCGAAAGCGGGGAAGAAAGTGGGAAAAATAGGAGAAGAAGGGATCTTAAAGTCTACGATTTTCAATTTTCGACTGACCTGCTCGCGCACTATAAATTTCATCGACATCGTAGCGATTATTACATTGTTAATTTGGAGGTGAGTAAGAGCATAAACTTGGTATGTAGTACAAATAATACAGTCGATCTCTGTTTAAGTACTCTTGTATTTTTATATATTAATATATACAGAATATATATTATTCCGTACCTTCTAACTTTCAGATTTATTTCAAGTTTTATTATTAAGTCGTAGGTAATTCGAACGTACATAAAAGAGTCCGAAATTTTATGAATACTCGATTTTTATGACGAGTCAGAGTTCAAAAATATATATTTAGGAGTTAACAAGATATTTATCGCAGACGTGTATAATGTAGGAAAAAATTTACTACAAAGCAAAAATGATGTATAATTCGAGACTGGACAGCTGATGGAGGAAATATAATTCTTCTAATAATTTAATAATTTTGTAATATGATAATTTCTAATAATTTAATAAAAATTAGCATGTAGCCTAAGTAGCTATAATTGTATTGCAAGAATTAAACGCTTTCATGGTGTTTGCGAACTGTGTATAATAACTTACTAGACTTGAGTCAGGGGCTATAAAATTTTTTATAGAGGAATCATGCCCGACGCAGCGAAACTTTTGCACGCAGTTATCGTTATTTAAGTTATGCAATACGTGTTCAAAAAGTTGTTGCGAACATTCAAATACATTCGCGAGCAACACGCACGTTTTGTACGTGTGCACACAGTGCAGTAAAAAGCTCTATTTGCACGCCCGCATCCGCACGATCTCCAATCGTCGTCGTGTTCCTTGCCTCGCTAGCCAACAGCCACGAATCATAATCTTGTTATCCGGTAACGAGTATGCGATTTACGATGTTTTTCTTTTTTTTTTTTCCTCGCGCTACGCGAGTTTTTCTCCATCAGCTGTCCACTCCCGTACGTTGGTACACAGATCTTGGATACGTAAGGCTCGACTCCACAATCCATAAATTTCGATCAGCGAGTGGAGCTCTTAAGGCTCGGTTCACACTATCGACAGATCAAGCTTCAATCGAGCTTTCGATACGTGTACACGCGTGTCCATTTGAAAATGAACGTCAACGATTTATTTGTAATTGCAAACTGGTATGCGCGTGTACGTAACTGTAACAGTGAGCATTAACATAACTTGCAGATGTTTGAAACTGTCGTAACTTCGCAGGAAGAGATAGTAATCCATTTGGTTCTCGTTTCGAAGCGTGAAGTTTCTTCTACGCTTGAAAGTCTCGAGTTTGTTTCTTTTTCCAATGATGTTTTTACATCGTGCGGCGAGTGGGGAAGTAAAAATACCTTTCGAACGTCTGCGAGAACGTTGAAAAAATTTTTTTTCACGACTGGATCCATCCGTGGCGTTGGGGATTGAAAATTTTCCTCTTCGCAACGGGTCTTTAAAATTTGTCGTGCAAATTCTTTTTTTTTTTTTTTTGCTATTTTATTTAGCTTTGAACATTAAGATTAGGAATTTCTTGAATCTTAACGTTGAAAAGTTGGATAAAATGGGGCGGGGGAAAGAATTGTACAGCAAGTTTTGAGATCTCGTTGCAAAGAGGATGCTCTGATCCTCAAGATCGTGGTGAAATCCATCGTGGAACAAAATTTTTCAATCTTTTCAGATTTCACTTTATTCGAACTTTGACAGAATTACAGTTCAGAATTCAACAAAACTGTGAAAAGGAATGTGAAGGTATCTTTGTAAAGGGAAAACTTCAATCTTCAAAACGATTAAACGTGAAAAACGATTTTCAGTGTCCCGCAGAAGTTTTCACAAAAATTGTTCAACCTCTTTCGAGACGTTGTTGTGTCCAAAGTAAACCCATCGACATCGGAACGCGACCGACCTGCAAATGAAAATGAACATCAGTCGGCAAGATATGCGAGTGCAAATTAAACAACACCAACAACGATGTGAGCGAGTGAAATTCTTAACGAGATTAATAGTGTGAACCGTGCCTTAACGGTCCCCCCCCTCCCCCGATTGTCGTCGTGGATCGCAGGAGAACGATCGGCGGATATGATTTTCGCGCGGTTGTTACGTCGCTGGCGTCACGGCAGCGGCGTGGCCAGTACGTTACGCGCGGAGAGAAACTGGTTTGCGTTACGTTGGCGTTTCTCGCGGTCGAAAGGACGAGCAGGACGAAGAACAAAAAAAAAAAAAAAAAAGAAAAAAGAAAAAGAAAGGAGACTTTACGAAACGGGAAGGGCAGGTCGTGTCACATACCGGATTTTCCGGTATATCTAGACGTAACTAAGCGTGCTCTCCGAGCGAACCCGGCGCGAGTGAGGAACGGAGGAGAGGAGGATCGAAGCGGTGGAGGAAGGGGGCAGAGAGCGGGGGGAATGTCGCAGGTACGACGCAGGAAGCCGGGTCTAACTACGTAAGTACGTACGTACGTACGTACGTGCATACGTGCTCGTGACTTTTCGCAATACGCGTTTTGAATTAAGCGGCTGTTGTCCTCGCGCGATTTTACACGCCGCGGGGCCAAGTGTCAACGGACAGCTCGGACAACTCGCGCGAGAGACCGGATCCTTTTCCGCGCGAAAACCGCCGCGAATAAATCCGGCGTCCGCTGGACGAGTCGTTGCCCGTTCGTTCTTCACCTGTTGACCGAGTCGTTTCTCAACCGAGCACTCGGATTTTCGTTCGAGACGCGCGCGAGGTCTGGTTTGGAAAAAATTTATTTCCCTGGCTTCTCCGAGAGTACATCGAATTTCGGCGATTTTCCGGCAATTTCCGGGAAAAACTCAAACGACGTTTTCTCGTTTAAGTGTTAAAGAAAATTGGAAACGTGTTTTCTACAAAAAAGATAAAGAAATTAATTTTTTGAACGAATTGTCAATCTTTCCCGAAGAAATAATGATTTTGTGAAGAAATATTACGTCGTTTCGACAATTTCGGGGCCCGTTCCGGCCATCAGGTTCCCAACGTTTTCGGGTTCTCGCACACCTCTAGAACTAGCCTGATCATAATGACAGTATTCAACGTATTATTATATATAATAATTTGAACGTTATATTGACTCACTTAAGAAGGTTTACCTCCGTAAACCGTAATCCGTGCTTTAATGGTTTCGAGCAGGTAAATTCGAGAACAATTCCGGCACTGTAATTGATGGTGAAACAGACTATCATGTGATTTGTTACGAGAAAATATTTTCAAAATAGAGTCGGCGGTTTTTCTGTCTTCTGTTATTTCAGATGAGAATTTTCACTTGGTTAATGTAACGACTCTAGGAAGCGCGTGTTCTCAAGGAACTACGATTCGACCAACTTTAGGAACCATTGACAAGAAACGAACTCCAACTTGAGAAACTAGCTCAATTTTAACAACTAGTAGAAGCTAGCGACGAATTTCGGATAAATGTTACGATCGAAACGTTAGAATCGAAGATATCGTTCTTCCTGAAAGATTACACTACGTTTCAACAATTCAAGGTTTATCTGTTGCGGCCAAAATCACACGAGGACCAAAATTTTACCAAAATTCATCAGAGAGCAAATTGAAACAAGTCAGATTATACGATACACGTGATCGATGCGATTTGAAGCGTATCTCGCTGGTGGCTAGGTGGTGAAAGTTCGACGCGAATCTTCGAACAAAATCATCGTCGATAAACGATAAGTCGATCGCCCCGATGCGGCGACGTGTTGGCGAGGGGATCGATTGAAAATACGGTAGCGGGCAGGCAGCAGCTCGGAACACGCAAGCCGATTCGGTTGCAATCGGTTTGATTAACGAACAGCTAAAGCAAACCATAAATAAAGTGCTTGCTCGCGCGCGGCGCTCCGCGTTACGTGACCGCGTCACGTGCAAATTGCGCATCGAGATACAAGCGCGGTTTAATAATGAATTTCTCGGAAGCGACAAAAAAGACGGAGCAACGTTTATTAATCGATCTCTCAGCTCTCGGCTCGTGTACGCGATAATCTCTCGCGCACGGCGTTGCAGGACCCGGCGTTGCACTTTCGTTCTTACTCGAGCATGCATGTACGTACGTATTATAGTCAGTGTGTGTGTGTATGTGTGTGTTCTCCTTGCTTTAATGGGTCAACGATTCGATCCCGAAATTGCGATCTTCCGACCCCTTTCTTCGTCGAGGCGATCTTCAATTATTTTCGTGATGTTCAATTTCTAACACCTAAATGCGCTATTTTTTTTTTTTTTTTTTAAGTTGGAGATTTGTAATTGATGATAGAGAATTGGAATTAATGACACATTTGCAACGTGGCGGGTGTGTGTTCAAGGGTTAAAATTATTTTTGACGTATTTGTTCAATACGTTGTACAATATATGTTATTGTGCATGTATCGTATATCTTGTTGGAAAGTTTGAATTTTTAACAAATAAATTATTTCACTCGATCGATCATGAAATTATCACATTCAAATCAGTCGCATTTCGACGAAATAGTTTCGAGATTTTTATTTAAAGAGTATTCGATCAAGTTCGTTTTGGATGAGTTTTCGAAACCCTGGTCTACTGTTCAAACGTTCGACGTTTTGGATTAAACTGGTCTCAAAAGGCATTATTAAACACTTCCTCCCTATGTATATTAAAACACCTATGCATATTCATATCCAAAAATATTCGAACACATATTCATATTCAAAAATATAAATTACAATGTTATATTTGCAAGAAGTATTGTTCCTTCAATATTTTTGCCGCAACTTTTGTTCAAGAATTATATCAAAGTGTTACTGAGAATTCTTCGTTGTAGACCGCTGTGCGACAGGTCACAGAATGAAAAGAAGCGAAAAGAAAAGAGAGAGAGAGAGAGAAAAAAAAGAGTGGGGAGGTAGATTGCACGATTGGTACCCGAAGCTAAATGCGTTAACCACGAGCAGGTCGTTCGGGAAACATGCGGGTCTACGGTCGTAACCTGTGCAGCGATCCACGCGGTGCACGCGCGCTTCTTCGGTTCGTTTATTAACCGGCGGGGTTAATTCGCCGTTTAGAGGCCCTCCGCCGGTCGCCTGCATTATAAAGCGAAATGATTCTCGCGATAGGGATTCATTAACCATCGTTAATTAAGACATTATCACGTCATAATGATCTCGAGGCCGTGGTTTAATGAATGAATGAAACACGCCTCATAAATAATTAATCCGCCGATTAAGCTCTAGCCAGCGGCCGTGCGCGCCGGCCACTAAAGACGCGAAAACGACACAGGATACGTCCACCATTTTCTACCGTAGCTTGCAGAGCGAACATATACAACGTGTAACTCTTTGGTATTTAGTATAATTTCCCCTTTCGGCACTTTGCAGTTCATTGATTTTATTTTACACCGCTCTTGGTTATTGAATTAGAACCAGCTTTGAGTGGTTTCATGATTTTAGTAGAACTGAACGTTTTTTTTTCGTCGAATCAGAGATTTTCAGCAGAATTGGATTTTAATACAATAGAATTATGCCACGTAGCGTGGAACTACTGGATGGTGTTTTACATTGCTTAAAATTGTGGAAATTTTTATTTTGATTTCGTTTCCCCCCCCCCCAAAAAAAAAAAAAATATAAAAAAATACAAAGTTCCGGAATACAGATTCATTGAAAAAAAAAAAACTTTCGCGCAACTTTGGTGTTTGTTCGATAGTGTCCAATGTCCTGCAAACTTCTCAGACGAAACTATAAAAATCCTCGCTTTCAGTTACAAAATTCAGTGCAACTCGAATAAATTTCTCTGATTCATAATTTCTTAAATTAATTGCATGAAAGTTTCTGTCGTTCCACGCCAAGAGAAAGAGAAGAGAAAAAGACCGACTCCTCTCGGCGAGTCGCGCTCGTTGCCGATTTTTCTCTTTTCGCGAGTCCTACGTCCTACGTCCAACGATCCGGATCCGGTTGGACGTCTTCCGGTGGACGACTCGATCGCGGTAATTAGCGATCGGAGTACACAGGACCGCAAGAGGGTAACGAACCGGTGGCACGGCGACGACGTCGTCTCTGGTGAATCGTGTGAGCAACCAATATTAATCTTACCACCACCCCCCGCCCCACTCTTCCGTTCCTCTTCCCCCATGGTAGGTTCGACTTGGTATACGCTTGATATACCCGCGGCTAACCCTAACAGCGGCAATCAGTCACGGCACGTTACGATGATTTCATTCGCGTCTGCCGCTATTAATTATCGCTCGAGCAGGCCGCTAAGCTTCGTATAAACACGGATCTAGCACGTCGAAGTAACTAATACCACTGGCAGGAGTAAAGAAGCTGGGGGTAATTAATGAAGTGCTTCGCTCGATACCATTTCAGTCGAACGCGTACGGGACTGGTTCTTTCGATCGCATGCACGATCCAGCTGTGGCACGTCGCGATTTAAATAACCAGAGTCGTCCTGACTGGGCTGTTACGTCGATCGCTGACTCGTCGTCGTCGTCGTCGTCGACGGCGACGACGACGCCTAGTTGCGTTGCGATAATTGAACGAAGGTCTAACGGTTTGGTGACACGTGGAGAAACAATTCTTGAAATTTTCTCTCGATAATGAAACATTACATTTAATGTAAATATATATTGTGTAGTAATTTTTATTTTATTGCATTTGTCGTTTAAATACTGCGTTGCGTAATAATAATGACAATGAAAAGAAAATGTAACGTAAGTCGATTGAAAAAAGTTGCGGAACATTTTATTCGTCGATTTAATTTTATTTATAATGCCTACATGACAGGTATTAACGCCACATAGCTGGTTAAAAATGATGGAATAAATTAAACGGGTGATACTCGATTCAGTAGATATTATTTGTAGATCTTTACAACATGCTTCGACAAGTGATTATTTATTAAATAATCTTTTAATAAATAATTGTCGTTCAAGTCTCTCACGTTAATATAATCCGTGATAGTCGACTAATATAATATTACTTCAACTCGGATTCAGACTAGATCATTCAATTTTAATGCACGTCTCCTATACAAGTGTCATTGATGGATTTCGTTTCGTAACAAAATACAGAGAAGGATAGAAATCAATATATTCTACCGCAATACTGAATAATATTAACATAAACTTAAGAGCGAATTACACAAAGTATTAAAATTGTTTCAAGCTTCTGCGAGTCGTCCGTCATCGGAACCGATGGATTCGCGATCGTATCCAAGCGAAAACAAACGTGCCCCACGGATTCGCCACGATATCGAAATTCGCCGCACGAATTCCTTAATTGCGAACGAATTCGCCTGGCCGATGGTGAAAACGAGCAGAGGCCGCGAAATCAATAACAACTTTATCGAAGGAAGTAGAAGGTAATCGGCGGATTGCGTTACTCGTTCGAACGGAACGAAAAAAGAAAAGAAAAGAAGAAAATCGGCCGAATCGTATAATCCGCTGATGCAAGGTGTCTATAAATAGAGGGTAGGATTCGCCCGGCGAACGTTTCGATTTTTCACTCTTGTAACTGTGGAATCTGCCGATCTTTCTCTCTCTCTCTCGCTTCCACTCCCCTTGGCCGATAATTCTATTATGTACGGTTTAATGTACAATTAACCGATCACTTAGGAGCTGACGTTACGCCGAGTCACGATGTCTTATTAAGTCTGTACCGCCGGAGCGGCTCCTCGACCACGCACGGCGGCGCGTTGGCACGCCTTGAAATCACGCGGAACGGACCTCTCTTAACACTCGTGCCCGATTAATTTCAAAGTATACTTTTATCTACAAGCTGAATACCGGTGGGACAGTCAAACTTGCCAACGTGACGGACTCGTGACAAAATTTCTGTTCTCACGATTTAAATAACAATGAAAACAAATTTCGATTTATTAATCGAAATTTTGACGAAGGTGTCTTCTTTTGTCATTTAGATCGCTGTGATTCGTATTGTGGAATATTTTGACACGTATTGGAGACCGGTTGCAATAGCAAAGAAAAAAAAAGTTACCAGGTATTTGATGAGTATTTATTGACTTCTTAAGTTCGTTGAATAGCTACATTTCGTGCAGTGAATCAGTAGATCATGGTGACCAACTATCGATTTGAAGATACTAAAGAATGCTCGAAGTATCTTTGTTATACGACTAAAATTTCGTTTGTTTATTAAATAGACTGCGAATTTTTACGGATTTACGGGAAATTGAGGGATTTGCAAACATTCACACGATGCAAGCTCTCTACAATTTTTCAAACGTTTCACTTTCTTAATTACACTCGCGGGAACATGAAATTGCATAAACTCCAGTTTCAAATCCTAATCTGAACTTCTATATTAACGAAACGCATAAAACAGACAAAATGGTAAAATTGGTCGAATCTCGCGAATCCACACGTCAGAAATACCAAACTTTTTTTTTTTTTTTTTTTTTTTTTTGGTAAGTCTCCGTGTGTAATCAGCCGTGTGTCTCTCATTGGAAATTAAACGGTCGGCCAATTCGTCGCGGGGCGCAAGCGAGCAGACAAAAGCCTCGTCGGCTCGCCGATGTTTGGCTCGAGCTCGTCCTTTTCCAAAGAGGATGGACGTTGGCCTGCGTAACGAGTAGCTTGACGGCGAGTTGGCGCGAATCGGCGGACATGCCGGGCATCGGCTAATTTAGGAGTCCATAAAATTGGCCGGTCCTTTGGTCCCTTGTCTCGATGCTCCCGATCCCTCTCTCTCCCTCCGTCGAAGCCCCACCTCGGCGAAGACACGCCGGTGTACCGGTCCCTAACGGGCCCACACCGATGATATTTCAGTGTTAATTGCGCCCCGGTATCTACCGGTTCGAAACCCCGGGACTCACTTCTAATCTCGGGTTCATTAAGGGGCCCTCGAACCAGGCGCACCGAACTATTTTCAGATCGGGACGCACGAATGCTCCTCTCTAACCTCTCTCGCGCGCTCTCTCTCGAGGGAGAGAGCCTCGCGGCCGTGGCTCCGTTTCCGACGCGGTTAAGAGACAGGAACAGGAGGAAGAAGGTTGAAAAGAAGGTTGGACGAGCAAGTCGATACGACGGGGGTCGCTGTGTACGACGAGAAAAGCAAAGGGAAGGGATCGAGACGTGCTACGAACGAGAACAACCGCCCGGATGTTGTTGGTTTCGTAGGTATATGGTGTACGATGGTTCGCAAAAGTATTCGCACGCTTGTCCACAGTCGTTTTTTATTATTTTATTATCTGTGTATTTAGGAATGGTCGTTTAGGTTTAGGTTGGGTTGTCACGACAGTAATTGGCAAGATTATTGACGATTTTGAAAATGTTACCAAGTATGCAAACTGGATTTGTTGTATTAACCCTCTTGCGCTGGCAACTGGTTCGCGGACCATAACGAATGACCGAATACAATAACTCGTCGCTTTATTTTTCGTTTGAACCCGTCGGTATGATATCACTGGGTAGAAATTATTGAAAAGTAATAAATTTATTATTATTCATTATTCGTTTCGCGTGGGTTATGCTCAAGTATACTGAAAACTGAGAAAGTGATGCAATTTGGGACAAGTTCTCGACGTGCGTGGCACAGAGGTTAATAATAAACCTTCGATTCGTTGTTACATGTTTAAAATGACTGTTCAAATTTGTACCAAATGGATAGTTTAGAAGATAGGTGGCAAGAATATGTTAAAGACAGAAGTATCTAAAATGGATTATTATACGGTGAACAGAATCTACTGGATCATTGAAACTTATTTTCTTCTACATATCTTAGATTTTCATATTGGTGTTTTATTTCATTGTTAACAAAATATCGAAACGTTTTATCCAACATATAATATATCCATAAAAGTTCTTCTTGATAATTATTGATAAAATCTGGAACTGTATATGGAAGGTCATTGATGAACTGTTTCATTGATGACAAAATGACAAAAATTCTACCATATTGTTGAGACTTGAAATAAATCTGGAAATGTAGTAAGATTTCATTATAGTTACAAGATACAATTGTATCACTCGTGTCTCGTTGCAGCGTTAATTAAACTTCGAAATATCTTGTACCAAAATATGCACCAGATAAATAAACGTACATAAAAATTCTTCTATGCCTACGCTTCTATACTACGAGCACGTTCACGAGTCTGGCTATACGTACACACGTGTGCGAAAGATATGAATGCGTTAGCGGTCGGAGGGGGCAAGAACGAAGGCCAGATAGCAAGAGGAACGAAGACGAAATGGCCACGACGATCCCCGATTTCCATTTTAATTGAACTCAACGCAACATCATACTTAATGCCAGAAACGCGTCAGAAGCTCCAATTAAACGTCCGCGACGGTTCGCTTTATCTCTTCGTACATTCGTCTCGATTGCTCGGCCGATCGTCCGCGGTTGCCTATCGATTATACACCGTGGAATTCAACGAGAGGAGACGACCAGCGCGCGAAATTCGCGTATCGTTCACACGAACAGACCGTCGTTTATTCGTACTTGCTGTTTGGCTTCTTCAAGAGCCGAAAAGAGGCTTCGGAGAGTCTAAATAGAAAATAGTTTCTGCTGTATTCCCTCGAGTATTTTACACATTTTTGTTACGTACAGCGTAACTTACTTGTATTTTTGGAGTATAAACAATTTTTATTAACAAGAGTTATTCGATACACCATAAAATGGTAGTAATGATTTTTCCGCAGACGGAGATTTCGAAATCTCTACTGTTTTAAATGAAATGATCCTTTTCATTCATTATTTGACGTATAATAACTCGAAATCATGTCGAGAAACAATTTAAATTTGAACGTAAAATTTATAGTGTAACTGGCGAAGAAAGACTAGAAATCTTCGACATCCTTCCACTTGCAGTTAGAGAAAAATTGTGCTGAATAGCTTTTGTTGAAAATAATTTTTTTCCGTTTACGTATTTAATCTTCTGTCACTCTTGAATTTTCTCAAGGCTAAAAACTAAAAACATTCAGTTGATCGTGAATAAAACACGAGAAACTGAGAGTCAGGTAATTGACGCTAAATTACCCTAATCACAATAATCAATCAAACTGGACTACTTTAGTAATCTCGAAAGGCATGGTTAGATTGATCAACCGATTTTATCTGTCGTGTAAAAAATTATTAGAAATTCTACGCAGATGTACAAACGTAAATACGCATCCGTAGAATGTCACTCTACGCAGCAGAACTATGATACTCGTTGATTATACAATCAGAGTTCCAAGTTTCTTCTTTTTTGCAAGATTCGCTCGCTCGAACAAAAAAAAAAAAAAAAAAGACAGAACGAAACATGGAAATTGTCGTTGCGATCGATTTCGCTTTTTACGACAGGCGGTTTCGATGTTTCGCGATCGATTTGTCTCTCGATGTATTGCTCCCCTTTGAAAGCAGAGGGTTTTCGAGAGCCCGTGAGTTCTGACGCGGGGCAAGGACAAGGTTCGACGTCGTAACGCGTTCCGAGATTACGCGTTCCACGTCGCGAAGAGGAAGTTTCGGTTTTTCTGGCTGTTGCCGAGAAACGAGGCGAAACGTACTCTCAAGACGACGGAGGCGAGTCGCGAAGCTGCAGAAACGTTGCGGTTGCCTCGCGCACCGCTCTACCAACTTGATTTATTGACAGGAAAATCTAGTCGCCGTGTTCGACTCGGCTTTGGCTTACCTCACCGACCTCTCGCTCGTCTTTCGTCTCTCTTTCGCGTCCTTCGCTTCGAAAAAAGAAAGCTCATCCGGTGCCAGTCGGTATCGCGTTTAAGTTCGAAGTTGAGGAACTCGACGCACGAATTAAATGAAATTCGACGAGACTTGGTTTTTATTTTAACGTTGAGACAATTCTAACGCTCTTGCATTTATATTGAAGAATGTCAGAAACAAAATTTTAATGAAAAGAACTGATGGAAGAACAAATTAATTAGTTCATTGGTTTCATAGAGTTGATTTAACTAGCGTTGTTGGATCACAGATATTGTAGCCATACAGTGGCGTTGGATCGAGAATATTTTGTGCTCTGCGTTTTTCACGATCGAGATGAATAATAAACTTTAGTCAAACTGGAGATGCTGAAATTGAGAATCTCAATCACGATAACGTTATTTGATTTTAATTTATTTAAGTGTGACTTTTCTTTGCAATATTCGCACATATAGGTAAGAAAAGTAGTTTGAGAATGACGTCTAATCTAATTAATAATCAAACTTGAAGGTGAATTTTGTAAAAATGATATTCATAATTATAATACACTTTCTACATAATGTTTTTGATTGATCTAAAAGTATTACAATGACAGCTTCAACTCTTTGTTGCACAGTAGGTAGGTTAAAAAACATTTCGTCACGTCACATATATCAAAGATCCATTTCTATCTAGCGATTTGTTTCCCTCGTTAAAAATCCAAGTGCAAGCAGTCAGTTTTTTCAGCCGCCGTATTTTATATCGGAATAAAATCCCTACTCATATCGTATTCGAGAGTACGTATATTTTATTACAAAAATTCGTGTCTCGTATCGTTAAGAGGATCCTCGAAGAAACGGAGAGAGGGGGTGGTGTGAGGGGGGAGACAGAGAGAGAGAGAAAAAAAAGAGAGAACTTGGAATTTCTCCAAGTCAAAAACGACGACGACCGATCATTAGCAAGCGCGAAAAAAAGTGTCAACGAGATAAGAATCACGATCGCGACGCGTTCGAAAACGAAGCCAGAAGCGTTTTTCTGAAATTCCCGAACCGACATCTCGAAATTATGTTTTTTTCGAAAACTGGTAGAAAAAAAGACAAAGCCAGCCGTGTGGTTGCAATCGCGAGGCGTCCGTTTCTGCGGAAGACTCGAACCGAGCGCAATCACCCTAATTCGATTCTTTATAATCCGATTAAGCCGGGCTATTAGCGGAACCTAACGCGACGGATACGCCGCTAATGGATTTTTCAGATTGAGATACCGCCGCTGCTGCGCGACCGTTCTTCTGATAACGGTCATGCATCGTGAAAGGCGAAATCGTTACGGTAGCTACGGCGCTTCTTCTTCTTCTTCTTCTTCTTCTTCTTAGTCTCCTTGATCGAAGGTACGCCGTGTTCACTTCGCAGTCACTTTCGAAAGTTGTTCTCGAGTTTTCGATAGTTATTCTCGGTGCTTTAAAATTATATTTATATTCTCGACAGTTGTTCAGTTTGGTCTCAGAGCGCGTGTCCACTTGAGGGTTGGTAATATGCGCGTGTACGTGTGTGTTTGGACAATTTTCACTCGAGTTTCTGCAACTTGATAATATTTGAACCTTTTCGCTGTGGTGTAATCTTTTGCACGAATGCGGTATGGAATAATCCTAAGTGAACGCAAAATTTTAAAATCGTCGGTAGTAGCGAGCATCAGACTTGATTTAATGACCATAGTCGTCATTAGTAGCGAGAAAGTTGGACAAAGGTTTAACAAAAGGTAGTGTAAATAAAAGTCACTGGACGTCGAATTCCTTCCACAAAAGCGCACCTTTCGATATCACAATACTTAATCGTTTCCAGTTTCGGTTATTTCAATCTCTCTCTCTCTCTCTCTCTCTCTCTCGATTGTCAGCGTTTTGAAACGTCCCGTCGACGCGAACTCGGTACCACGGTTCCTCGGGTTACCACCGTTCTCCAAAGAGTTACGACGGTGTATCTAAATTGTAACTCTCCCTGGAACAAAGTTGCTGGGTCCCGAGCAGAGCGGAATGAAATCGGTAAGAAGGTCGACGCCGGGAGTGAGACGACAACAGAGTGGCGATGGAAAAAAGGCGAGAGGGAGCAGGTTGCTATTCGGGAGGGAGTTTGCGGAACACAGGGTGGAGAGATGCATCGGTGAGGGCCGAAATCAGAGAGGAACGCCGCCGTAGGCTACCGGTGTTGGGCAGCTGCAGGGCTTCGGACGTGGGTCGGCTTTTTCTTTCGACGTCGACGATCCCTCTCGAGGCGGCGGACTCTCGATCGCCGAAGAAGCGCGAAACGATGCTCCGCGACGAGTCGAGGCCGTGCTTCTTGAGGCCCGGGGGGGGGGGGGGACCGAAAAATCAGCTCTCCGCCGTGGCTGTGTGCTCTCTCGGGCAACAGGGGCACAACGAAGAGAGCATTGAGATGCAGAGAGCGTTGGCGCTACCGTGCGATGGTCCCGATACCGCCTAATGGACCTACCCCGCCCTCTTCTCCCTTGGCCCTCGTGCTCGATCTTTCTTCTCCGCCTCCCCGGCACCTTCCACCTTATCTCCCCTCCCCTCCCCCTCATCTCCCTCTTATCCCTTTTCCTCTTTACCTACAACTGCATTCTAACGCCACTTTTAACTTCCACCTCCGCCGCCGCCTCCGCCGCCGCTCCTCGGGTTCACCGGTTGGGAGGTAGGAGGTTCGTCTCTGTCTTTCGTTTCTGTAGCATTGATTTCACCCGTTCGTTTCCTCGCTTTCTCATTCTCGAAGCGGAGTAAGAAAGTCGCGAGAGGTCAACTGGACACGTTTCTATTTAATCGCAAATATCTGTGACACGTGCAATCGATCCGACTCTATTGAACGTGTGTCAGTCGCTTGTTCCGAATATGATAATGAAAGGTAACTCGAAATGTTGCAACGAGATAGAAGCCTTAGAATATTTGAAAGATATGAGATCATATCATTTATTCACCTGTAGTAGTCGCTAGTAACACGAGAAAGTGAATGTGATCTAACCTGAACGCCCAATTACAAATATATAAATAAATATAAAAGTTTAGGGAGCATTGTCTAACAATGTCTAACAATGAGAACGAGAAGATCGTCTCGATTCGCGAGTGACAACCACCCGAGTCTTTCGATCTCGTGACTTTTCTTTTATCGCTGCCTGCGAATTTTCGTTCGGGCAGTACGAGTTTCATTGGACGCAGTCGCGAAGATACAGTCGTGTTATATATATTCATACTTTTCTTTTTTGTTGTTCTTTGCGAGTGTGTCCATCCCGTGCTCACGCGAAGTATTTACATTTCTTTAGCAAGAGTGAAAATAACAGTGACCGATCTTTGGGTTTGAGATTTCGATACGATTATTATTCGAATCTGAAGAGATCTTGCGATACTCTACGCTCTGTGGATGGAACATGAGAATTAAAAAAAAACAGAATCCATCATACTACACGATTCGCGGTAGACAAACCACGCTTCACGGATCTTTGCTACGAGTTTCTCCAAATACTTTTCTAACGCTCGATCCTCGCACACGTTCAGAATCCTTCAGAAGCGAAATCCTCGAGGAAGTCGGGCGACGAAGACCTCCTTTTTCTAACGTCCTCGACGAGGAGGAGAAACTTTTCGAGTGACTAGGAAGAAAGGAAGCACGTCTGCGCACCGAGTACGTTTTATGTCGGTGCGTTTTGGTATCGTTGGCGCACGGTAGCACGGCTATAACCGCGTCGCCGCATCATTTATATTTACGAGACACCGCGAAGCCGTGGCCGGAGCCGCATTGTTACCGGGCAAGGGCCTCGCAGCCGCCGTCTTGGCCCTTATAGGCACTTGCGATCTCCGCTCCTTCGGTTGGCCGATCGGTTGTTCGTTCAGGAGGAGACCGACGGTTCGCGTTCCCCCCGTGGCGTACGAAGCGGATCACGCTGTCTCCTCCGTTCGATCCTTCGATCGACGCCGTCCGGATTTATATCCCTCGTAGAGAACGAGAGAACGCTCTCTCTTTCTCTTTTTCTGTGAAGGATTCACTCAGGAGCCGTGATCGGCCGACGAGTTTCAAATCGTTCTCTCTCTCTCTCTCTCTTTCTCTCTCTTTCTCTCGAGGGCGCGATTGACTCTTGCGCTCGGAATCGAACTGCATGTTCGCCGTTTCCTCGGCGAGGAAATTGGGAAACTGGGGCACGAAGATAATTCCGAGGGATTCGGAGTTCGAATCAACGGGACACGTAGCGATTTTTTTTTTTTTTATCCCTGGAACAAATCTCCAATTGTGTCTTTAATTTTATTTCATCCTAGTGAAATGATTCGTTTTTTGAAATTGTGTTAATCGTACAAAAGGCAATTATACACGGGTCTCTATCTTAATTTTAAGTGGCGTAAATCGCTTTCATTTCGTTGTATAAACTACAAATCGGCTAGCTTTGTAATTCTATTGAATAGGTGTAGACTGTGCTTGGTTTTCGAAATTGAGGAGCTAAGAGATTTTTTGTCTTTGTAACGTGTCTTTATAATTCTCTTATTGGTTTTCAAAATTGGAGGATTAAATACACATGCAATTTTCCTTTCTGTGTCTTCGTTCTATTAAGTAGATGTGCTTGGTATTAAAGGGCATTTTGATATGCCTTGCAGTTAGTCATACGTAAAATCCGATTTGATTCAACAGATCAAGATTGACGGACGAATGATTCGTACCCTCTGGTGTTTCGTCGAACGCAAAACAATTCCTGAACTCTTGAATTCCCGAATGTGAAGTACCTACAGCGCGTCACAGCAAAGTACAAAGACGTACTCGAAATTTTGGAACGAGTTAAAATTTCGAAATAGCCAACAACAACTCCCACGGTTAAATAAATATATATTTCATCCATGGAAATGAAACGGATTCAGACGTTGCATCGCAATTAAACGAAAGGACTTCTCGAAACATTAAATGAAAAATGAAGCGTGGTTCGAGCAGAGTGCGGACGAAAGTCGGAGAAGTCGCGAGAAGAGAAGAGAAGAGAAGACGAACGTAGGAGAGACGAGATTTACCGACGATGCCAGCGGCTCGCGCCAATCAAGCCACGACGCGGCGCATTGCCCGCGCAGATATTTCACAGTTATTGCCAGATAAACCACGACCTTAGCGGCGGATGTAGCGCCGTTTGGGGAATAGACCCGCATCAATGATGCAATGTTCGACCCCCCACGGCAGCATTGAGCGCGCGCGCGCGTTTGTCTTCCTTCGGGGAAGTTTATAGTCGCGCCTATCAGGTGCGACTTCGCTTCCGTGACGCGGAGCGTTATTTCCCGTGACGGCGCTCCGATATTTCACCCCATCGTCCCTATCGAACCGCGCCGTGTAATTGCTTTTAATTGAAAGACGGATGGCGCGGCAGCTAGAAGAGGAAGAAAAGTGGCGCGAGAAGAAAGTTCACCTTGAAAGAAGCGAGTTTAGCGTCTCGGAGATATCTCTCGTCTTGAATCGATCGCCTCTCGATCGTCGAACAGGCGACGGATGTGGTGGTTGGTTTTCACTTGACGAAGCCAGCGAGACCGTGTGTGCTTCCCGTTTCGTTCGCTCGAACAGATTCCTCTGAATCTTCTAACCCTCGGACGATCTTTGTGACGGATGCTGAATAAATATTGTTTGCACGCGGTTGGTTTAAATTTCAGCTTTTTTAATTTGGACTTTGCCAGTACATTTGGGCAACGGGAGTGATTTTGAGTGAGAAATATTTTAGATTAGATAGATAGATAATTTTATTTTTCGGCTTCACAGCCGTGAAATTGGACTTGGTTTACATTTCTTTTTTTTTCATTCTCACTGTTTCTGTCGCTCTCGCTCTTCACTTTTCATACTCTACCTACCCTATATTTTTGTGCTATACTTAACAATTTAACACTGACCTATACACTATACTTTTCTGCTATACTTAACAATTTAATCTCGGTTGTATCACCCAACTCCTCTTTCATTTATCCTGGATTGCTCTTTTATTTTCTACCTTATTGCTCTAACTGATTACCCTACGATACGAATGGACCGCCTTTACCCCCCTTTGGTTGTCTTCTCACTTTCTATTTTTTTTTTTTTTAGTTCTCCTTCTGGCCTCCTTGACCTTGCTTCTTTTTCCCATTTGATTTCTTCTAGCCATCTTTTCGTTCTTTTTGCCTCTCTGCTTATCACCCTACAGTCTCTCAACAGGTAATATTTTATATTGATTACGTTGTAATTATATCGTATTGTTACAAGGCAAGTAAGGGTAATTAATTAACACAACCTTGCTAATATTCATATATAGGTTCACGCTTAGTTGCGTGAATAGGAACAAGATGTGATCGTTGCGAACAATTTCGAAAATTCCAAGTCACATTAACATATCTCAATAAAATCAGAAACTTCAAAAATTTCTAAACTTCACTTAACGTGATCCCCACCTCCTCGAATGGAAATGATATTGTCCTTGGAATATATGTTCATAAATCACCTTGCACCGTAGAATATTCTATTACAGAATATTTCAGGCTAATTGAAAGCGAAATTATTTATTTCTGGCTCGCGGGATAATGATCGTCCTCCTCGAACTCGACGAGTATCCGTGGCGTTGTCAAAAAAAAAAAAAAAAGAAAAAAAAAAAAAAAAAAAAAAGGAGAGAGCGAATTCCAGTTTCCGTTCTGTCATCCTCGTTCCCTCCCTCCTTCTACTCGTCGTCGAAACAAGAGGGTAGTCATCGACTGTAAAGACATCGACTTGTACTCGAGGGTAGCTCTCGTGAGTGCAAGTGAAGGCAAGGGCCCGCGCGCGCATTTCTGCTGATCAGCCTGCTGAATCCCGGAGTTGCTGATGGGGTCGTTCGTTGCCGATCGAGAACGAGACGACGACCACCAACCACCACCACTACCACAGAGAAGGGAGAAACGACAGAGTTTTAAACCGCAAACTCTATATCTACACCGTTCCTGGATCGCAACCAACCCCCGGTGTGTCTCTCCCTCGGGGATCTCGTTGGTGGAAACGACATGTCGCGACATGTGCCACGCCAGGGGTAGCGGTAGCGAAACGCGTGGGCGGCTACACGAAAAAATTTGAAAATCAGAGCGGAGAAATCGCTCCGTTCGATTAAAAACCACTGTTCGCTCGGACGCGTTCGACGAACATTTTTTTTTTTCTTTCAGTGGCTGTTTTAGCTTCTGGAGGGAGAGAGAGAGAGAGACAGAGAGAAAATGGTATCCAGTAGATGTATTATCTTTGAGAGATTTTTTTATGTTTGAAAAATAAATGGCTCTATAAATCGTGACGTTTTAAATAATGACGGTGTACGAATGAGATTCAAATGTCGGTATTTTTTAATATTCGTACGATATTCGTTTAAAGTTCATATTAAAGAAAAAGGAAAATATTCAGAGTGATATTTATTGATTTTGTTACTTGCTACTTTTCTCTTCTACGAGCAAACAAAATTCTGGCCGCGTAGACATTTCCCCCTCAGTCAGTTTTTAAATAAATCGACGATTTTCGTTCGAGAGTTCAAAATTAAAAACACCAACTGCGACCAACTGAGATTCGCGTTTAAAATATTCATTCTAAAGTTTCTCAAAATTATTCCTGTAAAATTAAATTTCAAACAAATGCGCAGATTCCGATACGACCTTTCAAAAGCGAAGGAATTGATATACGTTATATTGAAAACTATTTTCCATTCATTTCCAAATCAACCCTCAGAAATCCGACGACGACGTCAAAAATAGAAAAGAGAGGAAAATAAATCAACGCAACTTGGATTATCTATAGAATCGACCGACGCGCGCCATTTAGATAACCACTGCTCGGGGTTGAGCGGGGGAGTTTTGCTTTGGGACTAATCTGTTGGCAAAACAACGCGTGCGCTCCGTCCGTACGCAAGGAACACGTGCGATTTATATAAAAGTTCGGCCGAGTAGATCGGGGCAACAGCGACGCGGAAAAGTTATCAGGATCGATAAAAAGTCTGGCAATAAGCTATCGATACGGCGGCGGCGGCGGTCGTTTTATTGTGTCACGTGCGAAGCCATGCCAGACCACCCCTCCTCGCCTATATATCAGTCGCGTCAGAGGGGAGACGTCGATATCCCTCGATCAATCATTAATAAGGCCTGAAACCCCAAATACGTAAGGCTGGAGGAGAGTGTGAGAGAGAGAGGGAGAGGGGAGAAGTCTCCTTCGTCTCTGTCCGTTCTGTGGTCCGCCTGCGCGAGCGGGCTCTCTATGGTCGCGCGGTTTTTACAGACGCAGCACCGAACGAGAAAAATGTATCCGTGGGCAATGCCGCTGTTTCGTGCCCGCCGCGAATTGATGGAATTTTATATCTTCCCGGGCGTGATTTCTTATCCCCGTTTCCACGGACCGTCACGTTTTCGGTTTTGCTCCGGCATCGGGCACTTGCTTTACCAGGGACGGGGAGACAGAGAGAGACAGAGAGAGAGAGAGAGAGAGAGAGAGAGAGTGAGAGAGAGAGAGTGTGTGAGCGACTTTCTGGCCGGCGCGATTTATGGCGGCACGAGCATCGCGACACGATTTTCAACTTATCGTCGAACAACGCTATTCCCCGAAGATCCGTCTCTCTTATAAAAATAAGTCGATCGCTTTATTATATCGAGTACCGGGGGTGGTCACGGTCCACCCCGAAATCCACGATCCATTCAAGACGAATTTTTCATGTTGGTTGTTTTCCTTGTTGTTTGGTGTTTTTTGGAACACTATCGTCCGAAAGTTTGCAATATTTGTTCGAGATGGACGATGTATGGATATGTATGCTCCTGTTTGTTTAATTAGGACAATATAAATTGTTGAATGATTATTAGATATATCAGGTAATTTTTAATAGTAAAAATTATCTGTTGAGAAAATTTTGTTTACACCATACTTTTGGTCGATGGTGTAGTTCATTGACGAAATAGAATAGCGAAAGGAGTTGTTAAAATATATAAATACACGATTTTGCGATAGATGGACGTTTCATTTATGAGTGACGAAAATATCCAAAGTGTGATTTGCCAGTAAATGGGAATGATGAAGGTTTTTTGATACACAAAATTATTGGTACTGAAAAAGATTAGATAATTCAACAGCCTTCCAAACATAGCATTCTTCAGCAATTTTTTACAATTTCCGTTTAAATACATATATATATATATATATATATATATATATATATCGGAAAAATTGTTCTTACTAAACGAAAATTCCATTAATGTTCCTATTAGTTTGCATACGAGAAACTTTACTGTATTAATTTACAGATACGGAACTAGAGTATCTAAATGTGGCTATATAGAGTATATAAATGTGGCTGGGTATGGAAACCATTCATACAGGGAAATGATTTTTTAAAATTATTTTAAAACCTTCGTGAGATGAATGTTTTTATAGAAATGACTAATTCGAGAATCAAACGTTAACCTTGTACTTACGAAACTAAGAAATTTACAGACTTTTCAAATTCACCTTTCAATTCTTCACCTACATAATGAAACGACAAAAACAGAAAAAAAAAAAAAAACGAATTTATCCGTTTTCTCAGACAAAATTCAGCTGATAATCTCATTCTTCCGCAAAGGAGGAGGATCTTCGTCAAATGTGCGCAAATAATTTAAAGAATCGCGCGTGGAAGAGCTAAAGAGAGCAGGGGCCTCTCGCAATTTAATTCGCAGGGAGTAAGACTAATCTTCGTAAGAGGCAGCGAGTCTTGAAAGTACCAGGCATAAAACTGCGAGACGAAACGTACGCGCGAATTCGTACGTGGAGGAGGTGAACGCGATGGCACCGAAGGTGGAAAAGCCACGTGAATCCCCGAGGGTGGCATTAATCCCGGCCTCTGCCCTCCCCCTCCAACCTCCCACGATGCTGCTTACCCATCTAGACAACGCAACGGAGACGAAGCAATCATATTTTCTGCCCCAGAGGCACGATACGTGTCAATGCGAATCAGGCTTACCGATCTAATGTGAATTCCGATAGTGTCTGATTTACTTCCGGCAGTGTCTGTTCGCGGCAATCCCCGCCGCCCTTTTTTTCCATCCACGGCCACGATCACGCCTCGTTTCCCATCCGAGATTCCGCCGCGAAATTCTTTTCCGTCTCGCTTTTCGAAATCCGCTGATTTTTTTTTTTTTTTTTAATTGAATCGTCGGCTGCGACACGATGTTGCGGTTCGAGGACAGATACTTTCGAGGTAGTCGTGAATTTAGTAAAAGATTAGAAAGGTGTGGATAAATGTTGCAGGTGACAGCATTGAATATTGGAGTTTTATTAACAAATCACAGATTCTTCTGTATAACAATTAATTATGAAAATTGTATATAAAACTCTTGTAAAATTATTTTATCTATTATTAAATATTAATAATATTAATATATCATCAATAATATTAGTATTAATTAATATTAATAGTATTAAATATTAAAGAAATCTTCGTGTTACGTGCATTCTGCGTAAATTTCCTATGCGCTCATAAAAATCATAATATAATTTAACACGATGTAATGTAATTGTTGATGTAATTTATTGTTTAAATACTTTCGTCAGCTTTACAACGTACGATGTATGTATTTATAGAATATTTTATAATTTCTCTATATATTTTTAGATTCGTTTCAACATGATCACCATGATAGCCATGTTCCATTACAGTGTCAGTAAAATATCGAAACGTGTCGTTATACATGATATATTTATCAATATATTTAACCAATATTCCCATAAATTTTCGAATATTTTGTAATAGTGAAATTAGATGACGTGAAAGAGCGAAATTTCACAATGTGTCCAATGACACTGATCAAAAATACAAAAATCTGACGCAATCTTAACGGCTAAAGATATCGCGCGAAATTAATTGAAAATTAAATTGCGTCAAACAGTTTGCGCAAAGAGTAATCGGCTTCTTAGTCGCCATGGTCGCGATGCCCCGGAAATTCGCGAGCGACTTTTTCTCCTCCGCGCTTCTGCTCGCTCTTTCCTCGTCGCTGCTCCCCGCTTCGCCGGTCGTTTCTACTCCCGTCACGTATGTAGCGAGAAAAATTGCAGCCGAGCGCTTTACTCGGTTCGCGTTCTTCACGCTCGACTCCCTCGTCGCCTCTCTCGCTCTTGTTCTTTCTCTTTCTCTGTCCTGTTCCCGAATACGTTTCGGAGGGAAACTCCGCCGTTAGTTCCACGCTCGATAAGAGGGCTTAACAAATGAGTGCTCGTTGGTGGAGTATCGGGCCATCCCGCGTGGCATATTTTCCTCCTTCGATCGAAGAGCTCGCTCTCCTCGCCGACATTCAAATCTTCTCGTTCACCGACGGAGAGATCAATTTTCGACGTTTACAAATGACATTTACATTCGGTGAAATGCCGCAGTAAATAATGGAACAAGTACTTCTAGTAATTACTTGTGAAAATGAGAAATTTCTGTTGATTTGTAGCATAGTAAATTCTAATTATCTACGGAGACACGTGTAGCAAGCTATTTTCATTACGAATAGCCAAAAGTCAGTTTTGAAACGCGCTGTGTTTTAGCATTTTGTAAAATCCTGTCATGGAAAGTTAATAATACAGAGCTGAAAGCCGAAAAATTACAAATTTTCTCTATTTTTTAACGTTTTTCCCTTTCTGAGAGGATGGTTTTTTAATTATTGGAACACGAACCCCCTAACGTCGTACGAACGAAAAATCACTGCCAATGAATGTAGATTCCTATCGTATCCCTCCATTGACGATGTTCGTATAATTTGAGAATCAAAGGGGTAACTCGTTTGCGATTTTGAATAGTTGAATAACTGGCACATTTCGCTGTCAGTGTTAATTACTATTGTCCCTCCATCGATTCGGTTCGAGCAATCCTTCGAGTCGCCTTTTCGTGTCTTTCCTCTTGCGAACATTCGAATTTCGGGCAACGCGTGATCCCGGATCCCTCAGGAAATCGAGCGTAACCGGGTACGTCGTTTCGATGGCTTCCAACGCAGCACCCTTCTCTCACTTTTGATCCTCCCGCTGGACCACTTGTCCGCGAATCTCCACTGTTATTAGACACTCTACTCGACGCTGCCGAAAAACCTCGAAAGTTCAATCGCGCTCGATGACCCGCGGCATCCTCACACCGCCGAGGGGCGGTTTCAGCGCGCGTCAGCGCTTTTGAAATTTCTCGCGGTACGAATTTGACCCGCGGTGCAGATCTTTTTGTTGTGTACTTAATGCTTAGGTTTAGGACTTTTTACTGTCACAGAAATTTCGATATAATAATATCTATATCCAATATTGTATATATATTGATATATTAATTATATCTGTGTTGTACACATGTATAGAATTTACAGATATTAATATTACATATTTATTATTACTTTAATATCTTACACATATATTATTCTAAATATTTGTATATTTATTATATCATTGGATATTACATTATACTTACGCATATAGTACATAATGTTGTTCCATCAGTTTAGAGTAAAAATTCTTGCGAGAAAATAAAATTGTACGATCATTCACAGGAGGTTTGCAACGACTAAAATGGCCCCTCTGCATCGAGCTCGATACACTCCCCTGCGGCGCCATGTCACGGAACGTTATTATTTCCACGGTAATACAATTACGCGGCAATGCAATTCGACCAACATGCACGAGACCGCGTCGTCGATCTTTCGTCTTTGCTCCATGCGCTGCTCTTAATTAACTTCTGCTTGCCGAGACACTTGACCCGCTGGCATGCTACCTCGAATGCAAAACGACAGTGTCGCCTGGCAAGGCCGCGACTCTGAACCCCAGAGTCACCCACGCTCATCAAAATATTTTCGCGATTCCAATTGTTGATCAAAGTCGGATAAAACGACGAACGTTATCCGCGCTCATTATAACGAATAGATTGGAGACCGATGGCACAATCCAGTAGTATAAATATCTGACTGGGAAAACAGCGAAAATTGAAATGTATATCGAATTTATACAGCGAAAATGATAGGTGAGAGATTTTCTTCTGTAACCAGATCTACCACCGTTTCAAACCTCTACCATTTAGTTTCTTTTTATCGAAGATTCTAAAAATTCTAACGTTAAACAATTTTTTTTTCGTTAGATCGACCACCGTTTCAAAGATTAATGTCCCTTTATAGTAAACCCTTGAAACTCACTGTACGATTCTCTTTTTCATTTTTCATCGTTTTATAGAATTATAAAATTATATTGAAAATCGGTGTTAGAGACGGCGGAATGGAGTTAGGATTTCTCGAATTTCTGTCGATTCGAAGTTTCTTCGTAAAATTTCCAAAATCCACGACCCGCTGTTTCTTTCCACAAGTCGATCTGTTCGTCGTGATGTTCCTGATTCTAATTTGATTCAAATTCGTGTCACTTCGTAAAAGAAAGTAATCAACTTTGTTCAACGTAACTATCTCGACGTTCTCTCTCTCTTTCTCGCAGAAGAAGCAGCAGAAAACGAAGACCGGCGGACACGATATGATAGTGGAGCTCTTGGTAATTACAGGCCCCGTTAATCGACGGTGATAGAAGCTTATGGCGGATTTGTATGAATTTACGACGGGCACCGATGCTCGCGGCGCGGTCGGGGCTCTCATCGAGGGGGAGGAGGCGACGAGTAGGAGGACGAGAGAGGATGAAGTCGAGCAGAGGCGCGCGTCGTCACGGATTACCCAGGATGCGCGTGTCTTCCCTTCGCCGGCTCTTCAGTCCATCCCGATGGAAATCGCCCGAGAAACAAAGAAAGGAAGAGAAAAAAACACGCGCCATCGGTTACGTAAATGGTTTCGTGCGATCGGATTGCCGTGTACCTGGCAATGAGATCCCGTGGATTTGTCCCGAGAGATAGGCGTCCTTCGTTTCCTTCCGCCCGATTAACACGTTCCAGGCGTTTCGGAAACGGCCGAAACCGTCTTCGATGGTCGACGATGTTTCTCCGCTCATCGCTCGAATTAAGAGACACTAGCGTGTTCCCAAAGTGATTTTTGTTTCGTAATTTCGTACGTTATATAGGTGTTCGTCTTTTTTTTTTTTTTTTTTTTTTTTTTGAAAATGGAAAAACGTACGCAGTATTATGTACAAGTGGTGCGAGAATTAATACGAGTTTGGATTTCAATGGACTTAGAACGAAGGTTCATTATTTTATCGATTTGCAGGTTAAACGAGATCATTTAAGTGATTTAAATTAAATTAGAGGTTTTAAAATACTCGATTTTATTGATTATTTAAACTGTAATGTTACAGCTGTGTTATGTGATCATTTAAAGTATAATGTTTCAGCTATGTTATGTGATTGTTTAAAGTGTAATGTTACAGTCGATTAATGCTTAATTTATTGGCTTCATATATCATGTAACGTAATTTCTTCACAAATTAAAAACTTCAACGTACGATATTCTATTCAAAGGGTTGATTATCTTGAGTTGTTCAAAGGGATTCTTTTTTTTTTTGTAAATCTGATGTATTTGCTCAATATATTGTCAATATATTATCTCGTAAGTAATTATTTTATTATTCATGATAGGATTATATATGCAATCATAGAGTTGATTATCTTGAGAACGAAAGTTTAGAAATTTTCTTTTTTGTAGATAATTATTTCCACGCATTAAATTTACGAATATTTTAATGTATGGAATTACGCAGAATAATTTTCTGTGTAGGTTTCATTCTCAAAAATATGAATTTTCGTGGATTGGTAGTTATGTATTAAACGAAAAATTCCGAATTTTTTGCAGATTTTTCAGGATTTACAAGCGCGATTTTCAGCTTTATATTTAATTTATTATCTGAAATAATAATTAATGTGGGCACAGAGTTTTAATTATTGCAGAAATGACAACACAATTTGCAGCAATAATCAATTTTAGATATTTATAAATAATTGAAATGCCGAAGAAATTGTACATTGTATACTTCAAGATGATACATTTCTACAAATTATTTCCGTAAATCAATCGAAATTTTTTGCGTCGTGATGAAAGTAGGAAACTTACTTGAAGAGAACATTGTAGCGTAAAATTGAACTTTAAAAATTTTCACGAATTTTATCTGTCTTTAGACAGGGTGAATTCTTACTACTTGATACGCAATTCCCATTCCTATCGTATTATACTAGTACAATAAATGGTACGAAATTAATAGACTCTTATCACACGAACTTACCTATTATACACCTACGTTATAATCTTACGTAAACTATTCACTCTCCACGAAGTTCGTGTTAACTGTCATAGCTACAAACTCGCGCTCACTTGATTAAATATCCAAATGCTCGCCCTCTGTAAACTTGGCGCTCTACGTAACCTAGAGAGAAGTTGAAGCACGCCATTATTACTGAATTACTGAATTTTGTTCTTGCCATAGCCCTCTGTTTCTTATTTCCTCTCATTCACACGTACGTGCAACAGAGATAAACGAATAAATAAATAAAGTCTTACTCAACTGTTCCTATTACACGACATCAACAGTCGAGCCATTTATCCGTTTTGGAAAATGATTCGCGTGCACAGCGGGCGAAAGTTTTCGGCGGAACGGTGGAAAGAGAGAGAGAACGAGACCCGGAAACGTTCCAATTTCGCGTGAGGGGGTTGGGGGTCCTCACGCTTTCGTCTCACGTGGCTCTCGTCCTCGTGGTTGGTTTCCAACGGCGGCGTTGGAAACGGCGCGTGCTCGGGATGCGCACCTTCGCGTCCTGATTAGCAATCCGGACTGGCGAGGCGAAGGCCAATGGCACCCTGGCTGGCGGCTTCTGCCTGCCTGCCTGGCTGGCTGGCTTCCTGCTTCCCTGCCCTGGTCCCTCTTCCACGCTGACGGCGCAAGGGGGTTGGTAGCACGAGTAGCTGAACTCTCCGGGCTGAGCGCGAAACGCCTAGTCTCGGAGAACAGAGAGAAAGAGGAAAGGAAGAGCGAAACGAGGCGAGAGTGAGAGTGTTCGAACGAATAAGAGAGACAGTGTGAAAGAGAGAGAGAGAGAGAGAGAGAGAGAGAGAGAGAGAGAGAGAGAGATAGGGGTTGGTTGGATGGTAGTACGGTGGAGGAGGCGCTGTCGGTGGTGGTACGCGCGGTGCACGACATAAATATGTATGTATCATCCGCTGCGACCTGCCCCACTACCCGACTAGGTCAGACTCATGCTTCATCACAATGAGCACCTTGCCTTGCCTCGTCCTGTTCCTTTCCTCTTCACTCTATTCAAGTGGATGGTACGAAGCTACCCCCTCGGATCGTGAACCCGGCGTCAGCTGATCGATCTCTCGTTCGAGCGGCCGAGCTGAACGCCGGACGAAAGAATTATCATTGGCGAGAGCCGTTCGTTCGTCGAGATGTCGGATGTCTGGACCTGGGACTCTGAAAGTAATAGAGAGAGTGGTAGAATGATTTCGAAGGAATTGCACCTTAAGAATGGTATTGGAATCGCGGGGTGTGAATATACCGGTGATTAACAGAAGTTAAATATTCAGAATCGTCTCTTGACCCTTGCTTGATCCATTGCTCTGTGTTACTTCATTTTCAACGTTCCTCGTGCTTTTAGTAAAGTCAATGAGTTCGAGTGCACAATTTGACACATGCTCAACGCTTTGAGTTATTGAAGAATACCTGCTTGGCAAGTGGTGACAAATATTGTTACAGAAGCAGTATCATTTGACTCGTCAAACATCGTTTCAGCTTGGCCCCAATCGATCGACCTTGGCCCTTCATCCCTGATCGAATAACATTACTCGATGCAATTCCACTGTCTAGTTTTCTTTTGATTTTCGAACTGTTCAAAGACCAAAGGAAATATCTCAAGTTGCTCGTGCGAGAGGCAACGACCGAACCCGGAGGAACCACAAGGCTCGGAAAACGGGGTGGCGTGCTTGTGACGGTCCGTTTTCAGCTGGGTTCGATCACTGACGTTGCACGCAGCCGGTGACGTGGTCCCTCTGACGTCACCCGCGCTCCTCTCTCACGGTGGTTGCGCAAGGTCTGGAGAGGAGGAGGAGGAGGGACGCGAGGAGAGGGTGGGTATGGTAGAACGCGAGGATGCGAAACAGGAAGAGGAGGTTGTGGAGAGGGAGAGGGAGAGAGGGTACAGGAAAGGGGGCTAACGGCCCCGAAGGGGGGTAGCTCTTACATATTTATGCCGCGTTCTACGCGCGCAACACCCGTCCTGGGGGTGGCTGGAACCACCAACCCCCTCTTTGCGTTTCCTCGTGCCGGTGGTGGTTAGAGGTATGCCGACCTTGTGCACGCTTTCTCTTCGCGCGCTGCCTGCCAGCCAGCCAGCCTGCCGATGCTAATCAGCTTGCTTGATAGTGCGTTGTTACTCCGGCACTGCACTACACACCTTTCTCTCTCTCTCTCTCTCTCTCTCTCTCTCTCAGCGTATTTGCGATTCTACGTAATTCTTGGGATAATGCGGTAGTTGGCTGGTAACCTCGACGACGCGCTGTTGCTTTGCCAAGGAGAGCATTAACGCTCTCTCTCTCTCTCTCTCGCTCGCTCGCTCGCTCGCTATTCGTTGGATTTTCAGCCCCGTTGTCGCTCAGCCTTCGCGCCCAAGTCGAACATCCGCTTTAAAACGCACGTTGGGTTGCTTCTTCTTCTTCTTCTTCTTCTTCTTCTTTCTTTTCTTTTCTTTGTCGACCCTCGATCGACGTTACTGGAACGCGGTGTAGACTGATCAAAGTCTTTGGCGATTTGAAGTATCGGTATCGTTGGAGATTGTAACAGTTGTGAAAGAAGAGAGAGAGAGAGAGAGAGAGAAGACGGTGCGTGTGGGAGAAATATTTTTTAATCCTTCTCAGTCATTATTATTATTTCACTGTTAGTGGGTGGTGTATATCTTCAGTCGGAAGAGAAGTCTTTTAAAATATTTTGATTCTTTTCAATTCTCAGTGCTTAGTTCGTAATAAACGATTAGTTTATTTGTTAAAAGGTTCAAACAGGATAGCGTATTGGATGATAGATTTAATTGTTTGATACTCCTTCTAATTTCAAGGCATATAATCCTCGTATAATCAGAATATACATACATATATGTACATCGAATTATATAATTCATAGAATCCTCGAAAACCTAGCAGAGATAACTACCACAATCCTAAACAATGAAAAATCCAAGATACCCAATTTCATTTTGCACTCTACACCACCCCTAAAAAATAGATGGCCAATAAAATCGAGGCAGGTGGAAAAATCCTCACGTGCTCTCGACGTGCAATAATTAATAGATTCCGGAGACGTACGCTGTAAGATCCTCTCGATCCTCTGAAACAGCAAGAGGAGGGCCAGAGACGACGTCCGGAGTCTAAAGACAGGCGCGCGCGTTGTCGTCTCGCACGAGGGGGGTTATTAATCAGAGTGGCAGAGTTTGCTTGGAATAGCTCGGAAGGCTTTGCGAGAAACTGTCATCCTATTAATCGTGGCGGCTAATGACGGCCGGGGGAGTGGGAGAGGGAGAGAGATGACCAGGTTTCAGCTACCGGAGCGGACAGAGTCGGAGGAGCAGCAACGAATCGGCCGATCGCTCGCGCCCGCGTCGTCAACGCGCTGCCAGCCACCACTGTGGACAGTCACGCGATCCAGATCGCGTTTCAGCCGGCCCGACGTGCAATTATAACGAGAATGCGCCGGGAGCACGCACTTTCAGGCCTCTCTCTCTCACTGTGCGCGCGTGTCCCGTGCCCCTGGAGGAGGAGGAGGACGATTTTATTTCTCCAGCGCGGGGCCTGATCGCCTCGCGGAGAAATCGATCCTCGCCTACGGGCTCTGTTGCACGACATCGGGGAGAACCCGGCGGATTCCAGTGCGCCTCTGACGTTTCACGTTGCCCGAGGATGCGCCTCTTGAATCACCGTTGCAATCCTGTTACGATAATGACGACAGCGCTTCTTCACCGCCTCGCGCGCGCGCGTCGCGCCGATGGATTAAATGCAAATTAAAATGTTCCCGAAGCGAAGCATGGGAGAGAGTAGATTCGAAGGCAAAATTGCGGCTTAGTCTTACTCTGGCTTCGAGTCGTTCGTCTCTCGTTGGAGGGAGGGGGGATCAAGTTTATGGTTTCTCTTTCTTCTTTCTCGTCCGTGAGTCTCTCGGGCGACTCGAGATCGAAGAGATCACTCGGTTCGGGATCGATTGAAATACCTGTGACACCTGAAACTTGAACGATGAATCGTGGTCAATATTTGTCAATGTGCGAGACGATCATAGTAATATCCCCATAATTTCTTTTCGATTTTGGAGTGTATATGATGATAATTGAAAATTTTTTTTCAACACAAGAAAGAAAAGGGGGGGTGTTCATTTTTAATAATGGATATTAAAGTAATACATTATTTACAGAGAGAGAAAACTAGTGTCTCGCGCTAACTTTTATTAATTGTAAGAAATTCTGAACGACTCAAGTCGTCAAATGTCGCACATTTCTACATACTTCGTACGAAGTTGCGTCTGCGTCCTTTGTACGAACAGAACTTAATTCGACCAAGGATCGATCAGACGAGGGTGATCGAAGAAAAAGAGATCGATCGAGGATAGACGATTTACAAACAAACTCGTAGACGCCCACGCTGCTACACGAGCGCACTTGTGCGCAGAAGTGCACGCGATCGTTCGGGACGGTCATTTCCCCAAGAAGAGTTATCGGTGATCGTAGGCAGATCCTCCACTCTGCGCCGTCCTCGGCTATGTTCCTTCAATTTGATGCCAACACAAACATTAAAGGGATTACGCCATATTTGGAATATCAGTACGTATTAACGATCAAGCAGTGTAATACGGGATCGAGAAGTTTGAAGAACTTCGCTTCGTTCGAAAGAGTATCTTTTCTTGATTGTTTTCTTGAGTATCTTTTGTTGATTTTTACAAGTCCTTTCGTGTAATATGTCTTAATATCAGAGCACACTGTTATAATTATAAATACATAAGTATACATTATAATTGTAATTCACTGTATAAGTTATACAATTTACTGTATAAATTAGAACCCATTTTAATTATTTTGAAATAGTTGTAATACTAATATGGATGGTTAGCTTGATCTGTTGAGTAATTTCAATTCAGTTTGTTAATGATAGTGCTTCTTTTTATCTTCGCAAGTTCCTTTTGTATGATTTAACGCACAGCTATAATAATTCTAAATTTACATACATATAAATGTAAATTATAATTTATTTATTTTTTTTTTGTATATTAGAGTGCATGGCCATAAAATATAAATTAAAAAATAAATTTTAATGTCACGCACGCACTAATGCGGATAGTTATCCTAATTCGTCCTCACGAATTTGTCTGTACAATTTATTTTAATTTATTTTAACCAGAGCACACAGCCATTATAATAATAAATACGAATGCGTAAATATAAATTATAATTACACGATTTGAACATTAGAGTGTATATGATATAAATATAAAAAGTATTAGGCTCGTTAGTTTCTTCTTTTATCGTCACAAGTTCTCCCAAACAATTTATTACTAACGCGAACCTAGTTAATCCAGACAATTAGCTAATGAAGCTAGAAAAGCTTTAATTTAATTCTATCAAAACGGCCAAAATTGGAATATTTTTTGTAGACATTTCATAGTCATGAAACAGTATATTTTTGAAGATTTTGAACGATTCTTCGTAAATAAAAGCTCGTGGTACCCTATTTATAAGTATCACGAAGATTTTCTGTTTCTTTCGAAATTTCTTTAGAAATATTTCATTTTCAATCAAGTCGCTGATGGAAATTCGATGTTCTGGTCAATACTCCAAATATCCTACGTTTTCCCAGCTCGTTGACATTCGACTATCGATATCAACGTTCGCACACGCATGCCGTGCCGTAATTTCCTTCGTGAAGTGCTCTACCAAACGATCCATCTCCACGCACGTAATCGCGTGGCGTTAAACGCGACCACGGATGGTCGTCGTTGGTTATTATCAAAAAGATAATAAGCGGGGTGACGGGCGAAACATGTTCAGTGACAAACGTTCGAACAAGGAAGACGGCCGCGGTGAGAAAACGGTGGGTTCGCGAGTTAAAACGGGGGGGAAATGAGCGGTTTTGCTGCCAGCTACCAGCGATCGGTGTCGATAACTGCGATTAACGCGATTACGTTGTTTAATCCTTAATCACGAAGGATTTCGACCACGGCCGAGGCCATTCCGCCGATCGGAACGATTTATCGCGAGTAATGGCGTGTAATGAACGCGCGCGGCGCGAGTAGGTTGCAACACTCTCTCTCTCTCTCTCTCTCTCTCTCCTCACCTTTGCTTTGGTTTCGACTTGTGCCGATCTTCTCTTCGAAGAAAGTCATCGGTGGACAGAGCGGATCTTTGTGCGATTTTGTGACTCTGCGATTCGAATTCACACAAAATTTTCTTTCGGTGAAAAATCGTAACTTTAGTTTATTTTGGGAAAACTGAACTTAACTTTTGTTCGTTTTCATAAACTACTGAAAAGTGACTTTCGTTTGTCTAGCTTGTTTTTATATAAATTTAATTTACATTTTGTTCGCGTGAAAATCCGCAGTTCAATTGTCGGTGTCAAGCTAGGGAACGGAACGAACAATTGTACAATTGGTTTGCAGTTGATTTATTCATTAATTGATTTGACCTTTGCGAAATTTTGCCTCAAGACAGATAAGATAGATGAACCTCTTGGCTGTGTCGTCGCTTTTAAAATTGTCTATCTACATTGTGTCGTCAGAACGACGATTATAATTGTCAAACACAGAGTACGTACAACTGCTGTAAAATTAAATTGAATTATAAGGGAATGACACTAGTTTTTTCTTTTTTTTGGGGGAAAATTTTTTGAAAAAATAATTTTATTGTTTAACTTGATCGATATTAATCGATCAATAAATATTAGGAAAATATTTATAAATTATCTAAATCTCAAACTGTCCTAAACGGCCTAAGAAATTTGCAAATATGCTACATTCTCCACAGAAAATTCAATTCAAGTAGCAAATTCCAAATTATACTCTTTTCGTCTGAGTAGACGAGCATACTCGTCGTTACGCGAAAAGAAAAATTGCCATTTCCTTCGCGACGAGTATGCTCGTTGTTCCCAGCCGAGACAGTTAAAAAGGATCTCTGAACAGAGTGTACGTACAAATTGCTGCCTCGTTCGTCCGCGTAAGAGCGAGAAAACGAACGGGTGGATGTTCCTCTTACGTTTACGAGGTAGACAGATTCCGAAAGAAAGAAAGGGAAAAAAAGAAAACGCGTCCCGGTGACAAGACTTACTTACTTACTTAAGACAGAAAACGGCTAAAAATAGTAGCCCTAAAACGGTGAACGGACAAACGAGAGGAGATTATGAAAGGGGTACGGCGGCGAGTAAATGGCGTGTAATGAACGCGTTCTCCGCCTCGGTGATTCGTCCTCCTTCTCGTTTCTCATCGACTTTTGCCTCGATCTCTTCTCCCTTGTCTTCGATCTTTCCCCTTTCGGTCTCGTTTCTTCAGACGCGCATCTCGCTTCGTGAAGCCACGGCTCGACCAGGTGTCCTTTAAATAAATGCGAGAACAATATAAATCCGAACGGACTGTCGATGCCTCACGGTCGTGCACGCCCACACTCGCGTACTCTCTCCACTTTCTGTCTCGTTCGTTTTCCTCCGTCGTCTTTTTCCCGCCATTGCTCCGTCGTCGTCGTTACGCAGAAAATCAATGTTCCTGGCATTCCGTGAAAGAACGGCGCTCGCCATGCAAAAACGCGTAAAACAGGATGCGTTTATCTCGCTGTTATCCGCCCTTCTGCCGAGCGGCTACGTCGATCCAGCTGCGATAAGCGACGAGGGAAACTTCCGTTGCCGATCAAATGAATCATGCCGGGAGAGATCGGAGATCCGTCGATCGAGACTTCATGACGCTGCTCGCCAAGTTGCAGAAAAAAAAAACGATCAGTTTCGTGCTGTTGCACGAAAATTAAAATAAGAAACTTGACCGCGAAATGATTGATCGTTGTCGAGTTTGACGTGTTTCGGTGTCGTATGTTAGAGAAGAATTCTGTTATCAGTTGGATCGACTACTAACATTTTTCATTTAATGATTGAATCAGTAATAAATATTATTTATGTATAATATATTAATAATTTTATATATATATATATATAAAGAGAGAGAGAGAGAATTAGGAAAAATAAATATATTTACCTGTTTATCAAAAACATGTCTTATTGAAAATAATTTTAAGTCAATCTGCCCAATAATTTAATGGCTGTAGTATAACTGATTATACAAATGTAGCATAATCAATTGATTTTTAAGTGAAATCTGGAATGAAAGGATCAGTGAAATATATACTGTCTCATGTATAAATTATGAATGTAAAATTTCAATAAAAATGTTAAAATTCTTTTATGAGACGATAAGAATCATTTAACATTTATCACTTAACGTTTAATTAACACTTAATTGACATTTAAGATTTATATGTACGTATGTCTCGTGTTAGTTTCCCATTTCAAGAGGGTCAATCGTTTCATAAACTGTCATGAACGCGAGGCGATCGAAACGTTCGGCGGAAGGAAAACGAAACGATAATCTCTCTTCGGCGGTTTCTGTGTAATTTCCTGCTGCGTATAACGCGAGAATCGAAACGCGTGTTACCGCAATTAATGCCTGCTGAATATTAATGCCCCAAGATCGTAGCTAATTAATTCTGCGCGTTGGTTTCGAAAGTCGGATCAGCTGATCCGTGCGGAGAGAAAAAAGCCTGTTAAATGAGTGACGAACGTGTATGAAGGACAATATTCATCGCTGTTCAACAAAGTGCAGCGACGCCTGATCATCGTCCACGTAACACCGCGAACGGAAGAACGACACTGTCTTCGAAAAGTGAAGAAGAAAAAAAAAAAAAAAGAAAAAATGTGGAAACTGACGCAACACGGTAGAATCCTCGATCCAACCGAACGTTTCTCGATTTCATCGAGACTGCAAAAGTCGAACGATCGAGACACCCTTCGTCGCTGATGCTCTCCAAACTCGCAGAGTACTTTCTCTCGCGGAGGCACCACCTCCTCGAAATTAGCAGGAGCTGATCGAGGGTTGGAAAAAAGAAAGAGGAGGAAGAAGAAAAAAAAAATTGGCGGCAATAAAAATAAATTACATGCATCGTAACGCCCGGCAGTGCTGGCGGGAGAGCTCGCAGGCATCCATCCTGCTTGCATACTTCGGGTCCTGATTAAAATTGGGGTGCGGTGGGAGAGAAGCCGATCGGCTCGCCCCCGAGTCTCGTTCTCCGTTCCTTCTCCCTCGTCGTAACTTCTTCGTTCGTGCGTCCTTCTTTTCTCTCTCTCTCTCTCTCTCTCTCTCTCTCTCTCTCTCTCTCTCTCTTTCGCGAAATTACTCGTACAATTGGTAAAAGAACCGACGGTCGTCGATAGTTCGATATACGCTGCAGAATCGTTTGGCCTTCGGCTCGCTCGTTTATCGACATTGTCGTTCACGCTCTCCCTCCCGTTTATCTTAATCGACGGCACCGTTTCATGCTCGATACACACGCGTGCACGCTCGAGTATGTTCACGATCCCCTTGGCGAGTTCTCGCGAAACTTTCGGCGAATTCGAAAGCCGTGGCTGAAGTGGAAAATTCGCTGGTGGGTAGTTTCAGTCGTATAAAAGTTGCAGGTGGTTCATAAGCAAGTGGAAATCCCCACTGAAGCGGGACGTGAGTAATACGTAGAACGATTCTGCGAGAAGTATATAAATAAGAAATCACGCGAAGTACGTAAAAGTGTAATTTTTATTATACTTTTGTACGTAGAAGGAAGATTTTGTGAGAAATCACGCAAAGTATGTGAAAGTGTAACTTTTATTATATTTTTTGTACGTAGAAAGTAGGTTTCCTCTGTATATTGGACTAAATTGAAGTATGTTGGGTCCATTTAATTTACTCGTACGTTTCGTTTATTTATATCATTTGGGAAAAAATGTCACAGTTGGAGATACTAATGACACGGAATGCAATTACAAGAAAGGATGACATAAAATATAATAGAAGAAAAGTATAGACAAGAAAACAATCAAAGAAATATATACGTGTGAGTCAATGATTGATATTTTTAAATTTTATTCAGATTGTAAGAAAAATTGGTAAACAACGGGTAAATAATTATGTAATTAAAAAAAAAAACCTACGGAGTAGAAAAGTATCTCATCGGAAAGTGAACTTTCTCATCTTATTTCTATCTTCAACCGAACCCAGTATAGTCGTTTACCAGATAATTCATCGTGTTCGATCCGATATTTTTCCCTTTGGATGAAATCGTGGGGAGTTCGCGGCGAAATTATACGACATTAGACAATACCGAAAGGTAGTCGGTAATCGGCAGATCGGATTAGATAGCGCCAGACGAGCTATAGCATCCGGTAAACTCGTTATCAGATCGATGTAGCGAGATACATATCGCATGCACAGAGATGAACGAGGCAGAGGTTATGAAATTCAACGACGTAGGGCTGTGTCTATGTACCTGCGAATCACTCGAATTAACTCGTTCGTATAACTTTTCAGATGTACATACGTTCGTGAATACTAGGGGTCCAGGAACGTGTGTATCAATTTCGTCACTATTCCAAGTCCAAAGATATTTCCATCTCCTTCTATCGAATTTCAGTGTTAATAATTAGACAGTGATTAAGTCGACACTTTCTCGTGAAAATTAGGTTCTTTTAACCGCTCTTTCTTTTCTTAATATAACAGACGAATTTATATCCCTTACATAGATTTATCTTAAGGAGATTTTAAACCAAATCTGAATCCTCGGATGATAATGGTAAAATATATTTTTTAGCGATAATTAAAAGAAGAAATAATTAGAAACATTTGTTCATTTACTTGTGCTAAACGTAACAAAAATTCTTCAAGCAAGTATAAATTGAAACTTGAAATACAAGTAGCAGTTCGTCGCGTCATGCAAGGTAAATGTTCACGTACGTGTAAAACAAAATAGAAAAATTTGCGGTACCATTTTAAGAGATCATTCCTCTTTCCATAGATACTTCAAACTGATTAAAAAGGAGAAACATGAAATAATTACAGATATTTATTCCAAACAACAGCTATCCAAACGAACGTGAGTCGAAATTTGAAATATTCGTTGCACCAAGTACAACATACTCACTCGTACTCACTGTAAAACAAATTTAAGAAATGCAGCGCGCGATTTTAGGAATGTGGTTGCACGTTCTGTCCTTGTCTTCGAAATGATCGAGCATCAGCATGACAGAAAGAGAGAGAAATCGTCCATCCCCTGTCGCGATTCCTTCGAGTTCGGTTGAACCGACCGTCGTCGAGAAACTGGCGTTCACGTAGCAGTATCACCGATTGGAGATTCCCCGGGACCGCCGTGTTCCCGGTAGCTCGCTTTAAAGGTGGCCAAGATTTATAGCGACCCGGGGACGCGTAGGAAGGTGGAGCAGCCGGGGGTGAAAAGGGGGTGGCGCATAGGGGAGGTAAAAGAGATACACAGAAGTGAACGGTGGGTTTTGAGTTTGAGCCGCGGGGGTTATTGCAGTAAGCCTTCTCTTGGGGGTTCAAGAATATTACTATCCGCGCCGAGCCTACCCTACGCCTTCGTCTAAACTACCCACCACCCCCTCCTCCCTCTCTCTCTCTCTCTTTTTCTCTCCACGACCCTCTCGAGAAGCTGACTGCCGGATCCTACGCTGTTGCTATACGGAACGCTTAGTCTCCCCCGCGCGTGTTCGTCGGACGAGAGAGAAAGGGAGGGAAAAACGTTTCCCCGAAAAAAGAGCCGACCGCGCTCATACATGCTTTGCCGATCTCTTTAAACGACGCCTCACTTAAAAGAACACGGTTTACGTTTATAGGCATTCGTTCATCGGGATCGAGGGAGAGAAGAGAATGAACACACGAGATTCTACGCAATTCGGTCGGAAACGACGAGGGCCTGGGGTGTGGCCTGACGAGCAATAATGCCTCGGGAGGGAAACGAATTAATACGACGTCGTTTGTTTCGCGTCATTCGTAATTTTCGGCCGATTGCTCCGGAAGCGTAGCTGCTACACAGTTTCCTTCGGTTGTTTTCGCTTGCCGTGTTTTCGTTACGTTGGAACGTCTCTACGGGCTTGAAAACCTTTTTAATACGACGGTGTTTTTATTTTTTACGCTTGTTTCATTTTCATTTTTGCGTCGTCACTAGTTAGTATTTTTAGTCGATGATGATATTTAGTATTTAATATCCTCAGTGACGATGATAATATTGGATATTTTGTTTCGAACGTTATTGTATATTCTAATAGTTTGTACAGTGCACGATATTGTCGACTATTGGTACATTGACACGTACCTGTTATTTATTATAAAGTATTATAAACTTTCTTCAATATCGGTGACACAGATGTATCCACAAATCTGTGATTCACGGTTCTAGTTTCAACAATCGATCACTTGCAGAATTTTGTGAGAGTTACGAAACGACTCGAAAGAAGCCTTTGTTTCTCTCTCTCCAATCGGTCGAGGTTAGTTAAAAAAAAAAAAAAAAAGAAAAGAAAAGAAAAAGAAAAATGAATTAAAAGCGTAATCCGCGGCCTGATTGAGAGGGTCCACGTGCCAACCAGAGGAGGAGACTTTGTCGAGAGATGGAGAGCAGCTCGGTCTCGCCTCGTGATTCCTTTGGCTCTCCTGGGGGCCACCTCGGAAAAGAAGCTGCCTAATTAAACGCGGGGGTCGATCCGCTACGAATGAGCTACCTTCTTCCGGAAAGAGCACTTTTTTCCTTCGAAAGAAAAAAAAAAAAAAATGAAAAAGACAAAACGGCTCATTTTCTTTCTGAATCACGATCTAACCTTGTGAACGACGCCATTAATTTCTCCCGTCTTTCTGCGTCCTCGAGAATTTGTATTGTCGAGAGAAATATATTTATTATTGAAGGTTATAATAATATAATAATTTCGTGTAGTTTACATCAATAACAAACAAGCTTGGCCGTTTATTTGAAAGAAATATTTTAGAAATCTATTGTTACGTATTTCGGAGATTTTATTTTGCCTGTTTGTTTCTTTGCTTTTGCATTTCGTCATTCCTAATCTGAAAATGATACATCCTAATATATATATATATGGAATTACGCGTTTTATCTCGTAGTCTTTCACTATCGCTTGTGTGTGAAATTTGAGAGTTGTGTATTTAAAAAATTTTACTTTCAATTCAGAACAGTTATTCGTTCCTGGATCTCAAGTTGGAATAGATAGCCACTGTTCGATTAATTAATAACCATCTGATCCTACAAATAAATCGAATTCTAATTACACGAAACAATTATATATTTAAAATCTTCCGTCAAACGAAACAGAGTGTCTATCACTTCGTGACTGGAAATCAATTCATCATTCTTGTTCGAATTCTTCCGCAGAGTTTTCACACTTTGATGCCTAATCTCCAGCTGGTTCCAGCGTTAAACCCTCCTTTATCTTTTACACAGGTGGATGTGCCTGTTCAACGAACGCCGTAACCGTAGAAAACGGGGTAGAGGGGAGAGACGAAGAAGCATATCTCAGCTCGAGATAATTTCCAAGAGTGGCCAGTATCTCCTGATTTACCTACGATTTACTAGGCAGTCCCGCCGTTTCCACGTCTCACCGAAAATCTCGCGTTTTCTGACGAAATCCCCATCCCAGAGAACGGATAAGGGATCCTTGCCCTTGCCAGCGAGAGAGGGTCTCGCCCTCGCTGCCGCGTTCACGTTCCTAAAGAACGTTTACGTCTCTTAACCACCGGATCTGATCTTAGGGATCGGCTTAGTCCCGTTTTATTTAACGCCTGTTTAAAACTAATAAAACCGAGAGAGCCGCGAGGTGAAGTTGCGAGGTCTCCAGATCTGCAAATCACAGCCGGAATTCAACATCCGACAGGCGCATTAGTCGGTTCTTTCTCTTTCTATATGTATTGCAATAAAAATGAATAATATTTCGTCTCTCTTAAAATCAACTTTTCTGTTGAACAATTTTTTATTACATGCACAATTTGAAGGTTATTTCAGGTGTGCATGTTGCATGAATCACTTATATATATATGGACATAGGTGAAACTGTATAATTGTGTATATAAACTTTTGAATTACGCATCTAATGAAAGATTGTTTAATACAAAATGTGTGTTGTATGATTCTAAGGGAGGCAGAATATGGCGTGTCGATTTTTCTGTGTTCGTCGAATGGTTTTGAAACTTCCCAGGTCATCTTCATTCATTTTAATTGTACCATATGTTTTATACGAGAATATTAAATTCCAAGTAAAAAAGTATTAAGTCACATTGGTCCCAAATCTAATGGTTAAGATAATTTGCCTCGAGAATGATATATACAGATATGTATAGTAAAGCATTTAAAAGACTTTGTTGATAACGTGACGAGAAGCGACTGTTTTTAAATTATTGTCGTAGAAATTTAAAAATTATAGAAATCAGAAAGTTTTCGAAGATATTTATTTCCAATGAAAAGTTAATGATACAATACGAATAGCAAGCGATCGTTTAATCATGTGAATAATCAAGCATATAATAAGCATACAATGACGGTCCCGCTGAATATTGGAACTTATTACTTAACTTATTATACCATAATAAATTATATACTAAGCTTAATTTATTTTTTGAACTACACTGCAATCATTATTGTCAGATTCACTTTATTTATTTTTATTTTGTACTTTATATGTTTATTTATTTTTTTTATTAGATTCGAAACACGTATCATCTTGCATTAAATATCTCGTAATTTCTGCGCACATATTTCGATTTAGTTTGAACTTGACCAGTATGTAATGATCGAGATGATTGGACCTCACTGCACTGCTAATGAAATCTCAATTGTCCGATGTGACATGTCAGCGTAATACACTTACGAAGAATTTTCTACAAATGTTCGAATACTTTCGTTGGCGTGGACCTTGAATCGAGTCGAAAAAAGGGAAAACAAGAATGACGAATTATTACGGCAGTTCTAATGAAACTTCAGTCGTGCAAGCTAAACAATTATCGCTTAAGCCTGCGGCAGCTTACCGCGCAGTTTCTCGTCATCCTACGAACGCTGGTTTACCCCGTCGAGGAGAACACGGATCGTTAGCGCGATTAACCGGCTCGAAAGTTTCGAGAAATATTCGATCGATCTGCATATCAAGGCGGATATCGTCTCTCACTTGCGCAAGCGCGAGCGTAGATCTTTGTTCTACAGTGATAAACTCTTAATTTCTAGTGAATAATTTGTCTCGTATCGTGTTCGTTAATTTTGGAATATTTTTTGATTCGAGAGAAACAGGTTCTTGTTGTTGTTCCTAGGAATTTTCATTTATTTATTCTTTGCTGGCAAAAATCCAGTAAAGGAAGAAAAGATAAATGTAAAAAAAAGAAAAAAAATAATGGTACCGATTAAGTGAAATAACGCAAAGAAAATAAAAAATATGTAAAAGGAACAATTTATATATTTCATTGCTGCTGGAGAAAATGTGAAGTACAGATTAAGGCAAGGTTGAATTTTAATTATATTCGTTCAACGACAAAATGAATGAAATTGTCCAAGAACGCAGTTTGAACACTCTAAATTTACAAATAGCTTTGAAAACCTGTACAATGAGGGCTAATTTTTTGAAAATTAAAGCATAATATTAGACAAATATGCACTGTCAAGATTTGCTTAGCTTTAATTGATTAATTGCTAGTGCACGAGAATGGTACATGTCCAATTAAAAACTTTCGCTCTTCGATTGCCCGATCGATGACAAATTTTACAACACTCGGCGCCCAAATTAAATTCGGCCATTTTATAATTTATATCATGTACGATAAAACGCTGAATATTAAAAACTAGTGTTTTAAAGTATTTTTAAAGCTTTCGGGATGTGTGTTTCAAACGAGTAATGTACAATATTACACAAAATATTATAGTTAACGATACGAGCGTATATAAAGTGTGTCTGGTCAGGTTTCTTTCGATCGGCAATGCGTATTTTCCTTTACGAATAAAAAAATAGGCTAATCGCGCGCTAGCGCTGCGAAAAATGCACACCGGCGCACGATCTTAATCCACCCTTCGTCACATTATGGAAATATCCACGCATTTTCATAGCGCGAACGTTGCGTGTACGTATTTGAATCGTGGCGCAACCTAACAAGGAAAAGAAGGAAAACTAACGCATAAATTAACGCGCGTATCGATTTTTTTTGTGCCGTGCTTGCTTCTTGTGATATCACGCACATTGCACCTTCGAAGAAAAATACATTTTCCAAGGAAAATCGTCCAGCTGGAAAACAACCGATCGCAAGGTCTTAATCGACAATGCGCCCACCAGTTCGAGGGCGAAAGTTCAAACAATGGCGACAGTCGTTTTTGCTTTCTCGAGACCTCACGATCGTGGACTCTGGAAAATTTGGGTGCGTACGCACGGTCGCTCCACCTTCGACAGACGAAGCCGCCGTGGCCAATAAAACGATTTACGTAGCCACGACGCGTTTAATGGTCAGTGGACGGAGGAAGGTCCGTCTGCGTTGCTAATACGAAACACATGTTGCGGACCTTGCGCGGCCTTGCACCTGAGATTCACACCGGTCGCCCGCAGCACAGTGGTAGACGAGGGTGGATGTTTGCAGGGGGTTGTTGTCAGGTGTGGCCGCGTCCAGATGGAAAGCGTTTTCGGTGGAAATGGACAGCCGAGGGATGGCCCACGTGCCGAACAGATGTGCCGACCGTAACGACGACAGGTACTCGCAGGCCAACAACCCTCCGACGCTCACGTTTTTCGCGTTCACGGTGAATTCCTTTGCGTTACACGTTTGCCGGCTCGACCTCGGTCTCTGCTTTTTCTTTTCTTCTTCTCACCCGGTCGAGCTTTTATGGCCCCGTGTTTTCAATAACACACCGACTCCGTCGGTCGTTGGAAAACTGTGGAAAGTGAGAAACGAACGGAGCCATGCTAGGAGGGAGGAGGGTGAAGGGGGGACGATGCTTCTCCCAGAGTAAATCCAGTTGTGAATTTTCGTTGTGTAGATTTTGCTCGAATTACGAGTGACTAGGTGTGGATTTGTTTTCTGAGGTAAGTGCAGTCTGAGGTTCTTTCTTTTTTTCTTTTTTGATTGTTACGATGGTATTTTCTTTTAAGGTTGTTGAGAATTATGTTGCTAATTTCGTGGACAAGTGGACGCAAGTATTGTCTGGTTGTAAGGCGACGTCGTATAAATATGGTTTCTTATCGCGTTCGATCGTCATTTATCAGTTTATCGTTGGTTGCGTTTCTGTGGTGAGAGCGGAGCGAGCCAATGGTTGAAAGGTGGCCCCGGCTATTTTCCCTCGTCGTGGCCGCGCCATTCAAAATCCGGATCGGCGCTGTCCACGCCTGGAAATCATTAAAAGCAAGTTAAACGCCCCCGAAGGACGGCTTTACGAGTTGGCCGCATTCACGCGGCTAAATTATTACGTTATAACGCAGCGGTCGGCGATCCGAGAGAATCGGCTCGGCCGCGGAGAAAAACGGGCCCGTTTCCTCTCTCTCTCTCTCCCTCCCTATCTTCTTCGTGACTTATGTACACGGAATCTACGATCGCGTTGTGGACTTTCGATTTCGAAAATCAAATTCCATGCCGCCAGATTTTGGAAAATTTCATCCCAATATTTGAATCTGTACAGATTATAAATGGACAGAGTTTGTACATTTATTTGTATTCTTGTTCATACTATTGTACATTTATACTGTATCATATGTTATATAAATATGATATTATTAATTAAATATTAATTTATATTATAACTTATAATATATAGGTATAATATATAGATTTATACATGTTATATATTATATGTTCATGTAAACTAATATTTATACTATATTATATTCATTTGTACCTGTTTTCGTTCATAATATACATAATATACTGCATTGTACATTATATAAATATTACACTATTACATTTATATTAATTTATATTATAACGTATAACATATAGGTATAGATTTATACGTGTTATATATTGTACGTTCATATAAACTAATATTTATACTATATTATATTTATGTGTACCTGTTTTTGTTCATAATATACATAGTGTACTGTATTATATGTTATATTTATATAGATATTGTACTGTTACATTTATATTAATTTATATTATAACGTATGATATATAGGTATAGATTTACACATGTTACATATTATGCACGTTTATACAAACTAATATTTAATATTAATCTTCGTTCGTTAATTTACTTTTTATTTTGTTTTATTAATCTACCCTGTATTGAACATACAAATTAATTCACGACTCTCGAAAGAAGATTACAATCACTTGCAATAATCCTATTCTGAATTCAAATTTTCCCACCGCATTTGGATTTGCTTTTAATCGAAGAAACACAAGAATCAATGAGTACTGTTAACTGTGTGCAGTCTAACAAAACGTCTCGTTTCGATTAAAAAAGAAAAACACACAAATACGCAATAAATTTCGTAGGTTGGGAACTTATTTGTTTCCACGTGCACTTGGAAAACACTCGTCGAATTTCTTTTTCTCCTTTTGCTCAAGGAGTACCATTTGAGCTGATACAACGATACAACGATGATGAATATTATTGCTCTCAAAACTGAGGTATATTACATCATTTATACAACACGAAACGTACTATATATATTTATTACTATGTCATTATATTATACACGTTCGTGTATTACATTTCGTAGAATATTTTCGTTTCCCCGTGAATAAACGACGTAATTACGAAACAAGGGCCACGAATCAGTTCTCGTATAAAACAAATGGTTCCTCCAGGCCAGGTTAAGGCTGGAAATTCACGTACCCTCTTTCAATGGATCCCGTTTCAGACGGGATTCGTTCGGCAACCAGACGATCCCGTTAATAGACACGGATCTTGTTTATCAATCTATTACGCGCACTCATATATACGTATGAATTAGCGTCTCGATCAGATTAGACCGCGCGATATCATTGCGCTCACACGTGCAGGTACGTACGTACGTATGCACACGCGCATATCCGACCGATCTCTCTGACGGCTTACTTTACGCGCTCACGGGTGCAAATATTTCACGCGGTAATTAGCGCAAATCGTAATTTAACCAGCGGCGGGGAGCAGAGACGGGCACAATACAAAAGTGGATAAGTCGAGAGATTAACGAGCGGCCGGCACCGTAAGAAAAATGAAATATTCAAATGCTCTGGGAAAAATATTTTTTTCTTATCTCGGGTAGTACCTTCTCGCGTGGACGCGACCGTAGTTCTCGTAGACAGAGAGAGAGAGAGAGAGAGAGAGAGAGAGAGAGAGAGAGAGAGAGAGAGAGAGAGAGAGGGAGAGGGAGAGGGAGAAAAAAAGGAGAAGAAAAGGAAAAAGAAAAAGAGGAGAATACGCGCGTGTAGAAAAGCTTTCGTGGTGGTGTTCTAAAGCTCTTCCCAATTATAAATGAAACGCCTTCAGCGCGTAAGCGCCGCTCATAGGGACATTAACATTAACGATAACGTACGGCGTCGACTTAGCCTACGCTAATCCGCCACTGTTTCCTGAAAAATGTGCACCGAAGAAAAGTCTCGGAGAGGCTTGGAAGAAGGAAACCGCAGAGAGAGACTATTCCGTTCTGTTTAATCTGTTTTCATCGCGTGAAATTCGGTTGATTTCGGAGATTTCCTCGTGCAATGTCTTGCATTTTAAATTGGTACACATCGATATATACAGTATATACACCACTGTGGAATACCTAATACATGTTCTAGAGATTTTGTCATATCATAGAATCTTTTTTTTTATTTTATTTTTGTGTAGTTTGTATTTTATGTGGATCATTCATTAAAGTAAATTTATCGTTGTTATTCATTATCAGTTGAATCTGATATAGAAAACTGATATAGAATATTTAATATAGAATAAAATTAAATGGAGAATATTTAGTACAGCAGAAGTGGTTATGTATAAACTGTATATACTGTATGTTAAATATAGAGTAACTGCGTTTATATAAATGTTATTTATAGAAGTTTACAGAATTATTCGAGCACTTACTCACACAATGATATTTATATATGTAGAAATAAGATTTGTACCTAACATGAATATTATGCAATTAACGTTAACAATTACATTATATTATACTATATTCTTAATTAGGTTATAGTAGTAGGTACACAAAAGTAGAACATTTGCTCATACAATAACATGTATATATGTACAAATAAAATTTGTACCTAACGCGTTTACTTTAAGATATACAGATACACTATATTATTAGGTATGAAAACATACACTCTCTGTTAAATCTTACAGTTCTGCCAGTGAAGAATAATCTTCCAGTTACTAACAAATATTCTGACATTCTGGAAACATTCATGACATTATATTAAATTTAATGATTGAAAGAACTTTTGGATGAATTACAGTCGTCGATACGACTGTACGTTTCCTTGGATTGATACAGAAGAAAATGGCGAACTTTTCGCGAGCGCGTGGAACGAAAAAACGCTGGACCGAGCAGGGCCGAGTTAGCAAATTGCTCGGTTGACCCGGCGTGTAGGGGCCGAACGTGTAGAACAAGAAACTGAAGAGAGGAGAGAAGGCAAGGGATAAAGGCGGAATCGCGGCATAACATCGGTAACACAGGAACATCCTGTAGCAGCGGGTCCCTAGTATCTATACGTGTGGGGCGGTTACATAATTTAGCGGCGTGTATGTCGCATAAGTTAGAGGTTCGGTTTGAACCGGGGCGACTATAATTTCATCTCGACTGGTTATATCTCAGAGCTCAAGCCCGACGAAATGTTCAAAATAGTAGTACAACCGATTGCTTTTAAGGAAGAACACAAACACACACATACACACACACCTCTTGGCCGATTCCGTTCCCCTACTCTCTTCCAGTCGCGTTTCGAACTTCCAATCCTCGAACACGTGATTCCATCGAACAATCTCGGCTACGTCCGTCAGTTGACTTTATGTTTAATTTGCTCAGACGCGTTGTTCAATTTGCTCAGATTTACGCGGGTTACAAGTTTTCGAGACAAACGACGAGAAATTCATTTTTATCACGTGGACAAAGTATCGCGTCACATAGCGCGTCCTGTTGGTCCTGTTTTCTTTTCTAGAAAATTAATACCCATTTGTTCGTATTTTTGAACGTACAGTTGAAAAGATAGAATCCTTATATTCTGATATTATAAGTAGAGAAACTTTCGTCAAGTGCAGTTTTCCTAATTTTAAGCGGAGACTTGATAAGACAGAGTTTGCAAATTCGCTTCTCCAAGCGAGAGAACGTATTCGCACATCGACACGCAAAACGCAGAAAGCTCGGTCAGGCGTTTCGTTAAACGAAACACGCTCGATTTTTCGAAATATTACCGCTTTTCTTTCTCCTCTTTTTTTCTCTCCATCTTTTCGAGTCACAATTGCTCTCTAAAGAGATAACCGCGGAACGAGATGGAGAGAGCACGCGGTCTTCGTCTTTCCTCCTCTCGTTTTCCGAGTTCTTGTCGTTCGCAGCCGGAGAAATACGAAGGAAAGAAAAGAGAGAAAGAGAGAGAGAGAAAAAAGGAGGGAATGAAAAGAGTCGAGAAGTACCAGAATGAAAGAAAAGATTGAGTAGTCGTATCTCGCAGTCCCGATGTATCCAACAAAGAGAGTGTCGAGAAAGGCAACGATCCTCCTACAATACCGCTCTGATAAACGAGGCGACATTGTCCGTCCGTCTTTTCTCGCTCTCGCGTCGTCTCCGGTCTTTCGTTTTGCCCTTTGCGACCAGCGAACCGAACCGGGACAACTGCTGTCACTCCTGTGACGAAACCGCGTCTTCCTCCTCTCCGCGACAAATAGGTCATTCCTCGATCAGGGATTATTCATCGAAATAAAATTGTAATAAAATAATCGTTGCAAATTTCCTTAGATCTTTGTTTAGCATAAATCGAAACATTAATTGTCAATTGAATTGACGATGAACGTCATATCAGATGCAAAATGAAACATTGTACGTGATTTGGTGATTTTCGAGTTCGAATTGCGCGGTGTTGCGACTCCTTTCTTTCTTTTTACAGAAACCGTAACCATAGTTCGTACCACCGTTCGTGACTCGATATTGTAAGGTAAAAGGTTTATATGTATAGGTTGAACCAGTTTTATTCTGTTGTTATACGGATCGATTTTTCTTTTTTATCGACATCGTGACAGTGTATTCGGTGTGTCGTCAATGCGTAAAAAGTAGAGTACAGTTTGTGAAATAAGTTCTGCTCGAACGGTATCTTTCGTTATTTCGTATTTTCGAACACGTTTTAATAACGAACTTGGACAGAATTTTGTCAAGTAAAGAGAGACTGAACCAACAATCATGAATCAAGTCAGATAGTTCGTCTCTAGCTACACTGGGTTTGTCCAAATTGAGCGTCTTGAAATTGAAGTGAAACACAAACTGAAATGTTCGAGACACAACTTCTTCGATAACACTCTCACAATATCACCATACGACTCAAATTCAGTTTTATCAACTGTAATATTACAATATCGATGCTTTATGTGACATTGTAGACTTTGTAACATTATAAACGTCAAAATCATCAAAATCACACCAGTGCTAGTTTCCCAAACATGTTCGATGAAACTTGTCTAGCAAAAGCAACATTTCCAGGAAAAAAGAGAGCAACGCAGGGAAATAAATTCGATAGGTGTAGAAGGTGATTTGAACGCCTGAATTGAGAGGCGTTAATCATTGATTCGCTTGATTTTCTGAGACGGCGTCACGCGGGATCGTTGGATGGCGTTGAAATTACGAGTGTACGGTCCGGTCCACGCACCGAAAACACCAGCTCGGGACACGCCAAGCGGAGAGACGCGTTCAAAGTTGCAATTTATGTTTAACTGCCGTGGCAGTTCGTTAACGAGGACCCACTACGGTCTTTATAAGCGCGACGTGTGTATCTACGATCGCCTGCATCGAATTGGGTGGACGCGTTCCCGCCGCGTTTCCTCTTCTTTATTTTCTTCCCCTCTTTTCCTTCGCCTTCGTGTTTCCGCTCGTTTAATAAATATAACCCGCGCGCGCATAAATAAGTGGCCTAATTGGGCCAGGGTTCCTATTTGTTTTCTCTCCCCGACGACGTTCTTTCCAATCTTCCACTGGATTTTTCTCCTCGCCTGCCTGTTCCTCGTCGAACATTCACCTCTCGGTCGATATCGCAGTTGCTTGTTTATTTGTTCGCAACGGGGGTTATTGAATTAATTAACCAACATTCGATACTCTCGTTCAGCTCAGTGTCTGTGACGCGTGATAATTGTTCTGTCTTTTTATTTATATTTCTATTGATTATTGTTATTATACAGGGTGTTGCGTAACTTGTGGCACCCACTTCGGGAGCTGATTGTACGCCTGAAAATAATGAAAAAAAGTCATATAAATATATGTCCTATCTGTCTTCGTTTGTTAGATACAACGAATTTTGTAAACAGAGCAAACTCTAGAAAGCTAGTTTTACCAGGTATATTCAATTTTCATAGTGATCACAATTGAGATGAAGAAAACCCACATGTTATTGTGCATTCAAGACGTCAACGCCAGTTTAGTTTAAACGTATGGGCAGCAATAATTGATAAATTTTCAATTGGACCTTTTTTTCTTGATGGGAAACTAACAGGCACAAAGTACGTCGATTTTTTTAGCACGCGCTTACACGAAATATTAGAGGAAGTTCGCAGTCGATATTAGACTTCGTATGCGGTTTATGCATGATGGAGCTCCGCCGCGTTTTAGCCAAGCGGCTAGGCAATTTTTAAATCAACGCTTTGCAAATAAATGGATTGGTCGTGGAGATCCTGTTGCATGGCCTGCTCGTTCCCCGGATTTCAATCCATTAGATTTTCATTTGTGGGGACATTTAAAATCTATCGTATACGCAACGTCGATTGGAAATGCTGAAATACTACGAGATAGAATAGAGCAACGCTTCCGACAATTTCGAGAAATACCAGGAATGATAGAAAGAGTAACCAGATCGATGACAAGACTCGTACAGGCTTGTCTTCAAATGCAAGGTGGTCATTTCGAGCGTCTTTTGTAAAAGTAATTGAAACAGAAAATTCAATTATATTTCATAGACGGAGACAGATAGGACATATATTCATATGCCTTTTTTTCATTATTTTTAGACGTACAATCAGCTCCCGAAGTGTGTCCCACACCCTGTACATTATAGCTCTCTTCAATTCTTCGCGATCGAATGAATTTATCAATCCACTTGCAGCGGTTGCATAACAACGACACGCTGCGTCTTTTCTCGACGCGTATACTTTTCTGGAAGTAAAACGGCCCGGATGGTAAAAGAAAGGAGAAGTTGATCGAGTCTCTCGAAACCTGTGACGAACAAAGATCGACCATAAATGACAATAGTTCGAAGCGTTTAACGCTGCGATGTCGCCGCGATTGATGATAATCGAATCATCTTCGCACGTAGAAACGTAGCGATCGATCGATTCTAGCTCTTCCTTACCTAACTTCGTTTTCGTCTCGGTGTCTCGTAACGCGTAACGATAGCTGGCGGTTTCTCGTGTATACAGGCGGATGACGAAACGAAGGAAAAAAAGTAAAGAATTTCAGCGCGGACCGACTTATCGAACACACGTCAGCCTGATTAATGGCACGTATTTCGCCGGATCCTGGACGAAACCCGAAAATTATTAATTTCCGCGGCGGTACGTTGACCTCGCGGCTGGCCACGCTCGATGATTTTTATTTCTCGATACCATGCCTCGTGGCCGTTGCATTATTCATGCGCGATTCGTCTCGTCATTCTTTCACGATCCGCGTGTACACGTAGCTCTCGCGTCGTGAAATTTCAGCAACGCGGCGAAGGGACTCCGTCGGCGATCGCACGGAATTTCCATTTTTTTTTCTTTTCTTTTTTTTTTTTTCAATCGATGACACGATGACAATGTTTGTCGCGAGACGAAGAAGAAACGCAGGTAAGGTACGGTAGGACAGATAAAAAGAGAGACGAACTGGTGTCGAGAAACTTTTGAATAAGAAAGCATTCGTGGCCATTTCCCTGCGAAGTTTCAACGAGATGATTCGCATAGTACGCTGATTTATTTATGACGAATGTTCTCGATCAGTACTGCAGAGCAACATCTTCGATCCTTCAGAGTCAACAATTCATAATTGGAGAAAAAAAATCGACATTTCCAAGTACATTTTCAGTCCTCTGGAGCATTGACATAGCGAACGCGATGCAATACGTTGACAGCAGTTGTGTTGTCCAAGAATCCGTGAGTTTCGAAGATTCGTGTCTCATCGTTCGCCGAACTTCCTTCAAATTCACGATTCAAGATCGCAACGCCAGGGCGCGAGATTCAAACGCGTGTTTCATCGAGCGGTATCTTCATTCGCTCGGTTATCTTTATGGAGAGGCAGGTAAAATTTGTTACAGCACCGCTGGCGTGTCGTACGTTCGACCCGAGCCTTAACGACACGGCGGTTAGTCGAAGAAATTTTACAGAGGGGAGACGAGAAGTGAGAAGTGAGCTCTCTCGCGGACCAAAGTGTTGTTAGCCGCTTGTTTTTGCCACCGAGCATTGTTGTTGGAATTCTCGTAAAATAATTAAGAGAGAGCCACCCCGTCCCAACCCCCTTCCAGTAGCTACGACGACGATGGGATTTTAAAGGTTCGTAAAAGCGACGTTAAAATCTCGCCCGTACGCTTTTTGTCCTTTCTACCACATACATAGTAGGTTGGTGAACCATGACACCGCGGAGGAAACTGATTCGAAGACTAGATCGCAGACGAGCGCTCGAAGAACTCGAAAGGAGCGCGTTCTAGAAGTGCACCGGCGTCCAAAGAACTACGCTACGGATTTTGAGTGGAATGTTAATTTTATACTTTTCAGAATCTACGTTATATTTGTTCGTTGTATCCGTGGTTATTTTTTTTTATTTAATTTCATTACTATTGCTGCACACTTATTAATGGTACAAGCAGAGTTAATGACAAAAAGACAACAAGAAAATAAAGTGATTAAACTGAAACTAAACAAATTTGTCGTAATCTATTTCTCTTGTATTTGTTATTTGTATTCACGATTATCCTTTTATTTGATTTCATTTTATTCTTATCCACGTCGTAAAGATCTGTTGCACACTTACGATGATTGGAAACAATTAAACCGAAATGAAACAAATTTGTTATAATCTATAATTTATTTTTTTATTTGATCTCTGATGATACAGAGTTAATAGTAAAAAGTCAACAAGAAATAAAAGTAATTAAACGAAAACTAAAACTAAAAACGAAACGATATATCGTTGTATTGTTGCTCGCATTTATTATTATATTGTGCTGGCCTAGTTACAGTTTCGCGAGAAGAAATCATTAAGGTGAGGATACCCGCGGAATTCTCTGGCACTCTGATCGCGAGTCTTGTATCTCTGTTGGTACGCAATAGAAATTGACTGGAGAGGATTTCAACAGGTTTCGCTCGAAGGAGATCCTCGAGCGTGTCGATCTCGTTTTCTCGATGAGAGGACACGCCGTTCGTCCTTTACTTGCCGAGGGAACCGATTAAAATACACGCGCGCGCGTACGTGCGTGGTCGCGGAAGGCGAGAAATGTAGAAAAGAATCCCCCTCCTCTTTTCTTTTTCCTTTTCTTTTTCATTTTTCTTCTCCTTTCGTTCGACGTAACTCGTCGAGTTAAGTGCGCGCGAGGTCCGATCGACAGTTTAAGGAGAATCCTTAAAATGCCACGCACAGGCGACGCAGGAAAAGGAAAGAGGAGAAAAAGTCAAAGGCGAGGGCAAATGGGGTCTCCTTGTATCGGACACGGCCGACCAACGGCCGAGGAAGTGAGAATATATGTAAATATGGTCGCGGGCGGAAGAAAGACGGAGAACACGGCAATTAATTATGTATACGCCTATAAAACGAAGGCTCGCGCTTTCGAGTCCATAAATGATGCCAGCCAAGTGCGTTAGAGGGAGAGAGAGGGAGAAACGGGGTGTGTTACGTTTATGCATCGTGTATTATTTGACGGACCAATTATCTCGAGACCCGTATATCGTACATTCTCTCTGCTTAAAATCGGGGGAAAATTGATCGGCGATGAATGACAGATATATACCCGACACAACTGTCGATTTTTTTTCTGAACAGTTGGAACTGAGCTACACAGAGAAACGTTGCTGCGTATAAAACATTTTCGTAATTTCATCGACACTGTAATAATTCTGTCAGTGTTACAGTAACGCGAACAACAGAACACAACGACGAAAGCAAGAGTACGTTTAAAGCAGCTGGCGAAAGTATTTGAACACTGACCATGAGAAGAAAAATTTTCAACGTGTATCGTCTATGTGTTTTGCGACATTTCGAAATTTCGTCGACGCGGTGATAATAATTAATGAGCAGTGGAAGATTTTAAAATTTCCTCCGCATTGTAATAAATAATACGTACGCGAACAATGAAGTACAATAAAGAACACGAACGTGAAATATTACGTGTGTACTACAATAAATGAAATTTTAGAGCATCGTATTTTACACAAAACGCGTAATATATTTATATTTGTAACAGCAATGTACATATATATATTTCTATATTATATTTATAATAGTAATATAATATATAATTTATAATATTAACACTTTGTATAGGTATTAATTTATTTATAAATTGTTTCAGTACTCTCGTGAATGATCGTACGCAACATCGTTGGCGTGGATAATTCGGCGAGTTTAGTTTAGTTTTCGCGAAGAAGAAAGTTGCGTGGGATTCATTGCGCGAAGCGTGAAAAACATACGAGCTGCTTTGCTTGCGCGTGACATAAGAAATCGCGAAGTGTGCGTGAGTTAGCGCCAAAGTCTGTGGAAAACGATTTTCTCGTTACGCGTTGCGTAATTCAATTCGAAATTTCTCGCGCTCTCGAGCAAACCACTGGCGTAACTAATTTTCGATTGGAAGATGAATTCGTGCACTCGAGCAGATACGCGTGAAACGTCACCATTAACCTATCGCTTTTGAAACCTTTCATGTTAGATCGCTAGAATTTAGAATATTCGATCTCGTTTGATGTTTTACATTCCTTCTGATGAAAATGAAACTAAAATTCCCAGAGACAATGAAAATAATTCGGCCCTGAGTTGTCGACGGCACCTGTTGCGAATTAGACCAACATAGTGCTATAATTTATTATTCTCCCTACGTTCAATCCATTCCAGCTTCTCAGCGTCGAACATTTCACCTTAAATCGCGAAATAAACGAAATTTGCATCTGCACTCTCGTGTGTATTTCAACGTTCAAACGGTTTCATTTTATTGCTTCGTTCCATTATTTACAAGTTTATATTCGAGTCTGCGTACGACTCGCAAAGAAACAAGTGAACGTGTGTCAAATGCAACGAGACCGAACGTAACGAGCGAGATAAAAGTGACGTTTCTTATTTCTTCCGAGTTCGAGTTTAAATCAAAAAGAGAGAAAAAAAAAATCAATTGCGAAATACAGGTGACAAGTTAACCGTTTTTCCTATCATTTTTACAACAGCCGGTCGCGATCGGCTTCCCCCAACGTGTCTCGTTGTTATGCAAAGCGTTTTCTCTCTCTCTCTCTGTCTTTCGGTCGCCGTCAGGTCGATTTCAACGTCGTCAAATAACATAACGGATAATCGCCATCGACGTGGACAGAGAGAACAACCGCGGCGACAGGGGCCGGGTCGAGCTGCTTTCGGTGAAATTCAGCCGAAGGCCCGGGCCGATCCACCGGGGCGGTTACGTAATCGAGGGAATAAAATCCGAATTCTACGGACGGCTGTTACGTAAGGAAACAGCCGCGCCACCGTTTCTTAGACCGTCCCAGAAATCGTGGATCGTCGGGTTGGTTTCGTATTAGGACGGCTCGGTCTCTCGGAGCTGTGCCGTAAAATGGGCTGGGCTCCTGCCGGTGTCGACGTAGGAAACGAGTTTGGTGACATCGACAGAGGCCTTGTCAAGACCCCAGGCTCTTCCAGCCACCTTTCCCGACTCTCTTCTCTTCTTCGTAGCAGATTTTCGAAAGGCACCGTTTCTAGGGAAAGCGCGCCGCACGAGCAGAAAGTTAGTTCTTTCCCTTTCTCTCTCACTCTCTGTCTTTCTTTCTCTAACTTGGTAACGATCTTTGTTAACAGTAGAACGTACAGAAGGGGTGACTTGTAACCACAGCTGATAACGATATTTAAAGAGATGTTTGTCTTTGGCTCGTTAGAAGCCACGTTGCATTTTTAAGTGAACGAAAATAATTGATAATTGGTTGGTAAAAAATAATTAAAAAAGAAATCGATCGTGTCAAACATTGGACGACGGTCGCAAATTGTGGCAAACGACATTGGAAAAGTGTTTTTCCATCAACGATGTTTATTCGTGGCTCGTCAGAGGCCACGTTGCATCTCTGAGCGAATAAAAATAATTCACAATTGGTTGAAAATAATTACAAAAGAAATCGATCGTGTCAAACATTGGACGACGGTCGCAAATTGCGACAAACGACATTGGAAAAGTGTTTTTCCATCAACGATGTTTATTCGTGGCTCGTCAGAGGCCACGTTGCATCTCTGAGTGAATGAAAATAATTCACAATTGGTTGGTTGAAAATAATTACAAAAGAAATCGATCGTGTCAAACATTGGACAACGGTCGCAAACTACACGAACGATATTGGGAAAGTGTTTCTCCATCAACGTTTGTTCGTGACTCGTTAGAAGCGAGCTAAGCGTGCAGAATCCGCGTTTGCACCGTATCCTTGAACAACCTTCGCCGCGGCACGGGTACCTGGGTACCTTTTACGTATTTGGTCGAGGCTATCTTGGAACATTATATCGGTGAAATAAGCGTTCGCGAGGCGTAGGCAGACAGAGGCCGCGCCGGTATCCCGAGAAGTAGATCTTCGATCTGCTCTTACGGCTCTCTGGCGCTCTTTGTAAGCTCGCTGCTCCCTATATACCGGCGTTGCATCGCTGTGTAAGTGAAACACGTATCTCTCCTTTGGGATTATTCCAGTTCGCCTCGGACGAAACGCGCACGTTTATCCCCGCTTTCAAAAATTACATCTTCGATGCTCGCGCGCGGAGATACATACCTTTTCCCAGCCGCTGTATATGTGTGTGTGTATGTGCGACAGTCGGAAAGAGAAACACTTCCGGGACGAAGCTGAGAAATTTTCACCAACATCGTGTTGTGGATCTGTGATCTGAACCTTCATCTTTTTTCCCACGTTAACCCGATTTTATTATTTTGCTTAGATTTATGATTTTATTATTACTTCAGATTGGAACATGATTTTATCATTTGATGAATGTTTTTCATTATCATTGAGCCAATAAAACACAAAAGGTGGGGATTAATAATTGGCATAAAGAAATCATTCGCTGTTCTTGCAAGGGGCGGAATGTATCGAGCAAAGTGGGTCGAATTTCCAAAGTGTGGATGTACGAACACATAGTTTTCAAGTTGCAAATAAAATACTTCAACAAACGATTGCACGATATACCAACCAGATATTTAGACATCCTTCCTTACAGTGTACATCAGCGTACAACGTAATAAGAAACAAATTTTCAAAACTTGAGGCGTCCGTTCGCGTTTGATACCGCAATCGCGCAATAACGCACGATCTCGATACGTGATAATATACTCCGCAAGTGAACGTGTCGCGAGTTGGGACGTCGTCTAACGTTGCCTTCGTACGTACTTCCCAGAGCACGAAGAGGTAGATCTTCGATCGGGGTCCCCGTCTCGTCGCGTACACGCGAAAGTGCCTGCGTATATATACTGCTGGCTCACGTTGGTTACCACGTATCTTTCCAGCGGCGAGCCACAGCGTTTCACGACGACGAGGAGGAAGAGAGTCTGGTCCACTCCGGGAGAGGAGAAGTCCCTTAAGGTTTCGCTTTATCTCGCATCGGGCATTGTCGCTCGCGCCGGTTGACAGTGGCCGAGGGCTACCGTGGAGGCCAAAAGGGGGAGGGGGGGAGAGGAGAAACGAAGGAAGAAGAGACAGAGAAGCGCCCGGTGGCCGGAGATCCGCTTCGAGATCGAAGATCCGACGAGAACGGGACGACGGAGGCCACGAGCGAGAGGATCCGCGCCACGAGAGGAACTTTCTCTCTCTCTCTCTCTCTCTCTCTCTGTTTCCTCTCCTGCTCGGGACAGGGCCGCGACAGGATCACGAGAAACAGCCGGTCTTCTCTCGGTCTCTCTGCGATCGTTCGCGATCGAGCGACGATCGGGAGAAACCCTCGAACGACGCCCGTCACTTGTCCCGCTGGGGGACAAGTTGCGTCCGCCAGATTCTACAATTACTCCGAGCCTTTCTGCGAACTTACTTCGCGCCACGTCGTCGCCTCGCGTCCTCGCCGACGCTGGCCGATTTAAACCATCTAGCCGGACAAATTGATCGAGGAACGTGTTTAGATACTTTTTTGGGGGTGAGAGGGGGGAGTGAGCGTGTTGTGACTTCGTGGTGTCGCCAATTTGATTTTCATCGCGGAGAGCACGGATCACTTTTTTTTTTTTATGATGATTATGCTGGATACTATCTACGAAATCATTCGTGCGATATTCAAAATGTGACAAAAATGTAAATACGAGTTGATTGGATAATTACAAGGGGACTGATCTTGTAACTCTTACAAAATTATAGCAATTATTCCTCTACGAGTGGATGAAGAGACAACCCATCACCAAAGTGAGAATTTATCGCTTGTCTCACGATACTAAATAATATTCATATTGATTTGTATTTCAAATATGATGCGCGACACTTCCGTCCTTAAATAAGATTTACAAATACATAGACTCCCATAATCTCGTTTGTAATGTCGAAAGCGCAGGTATCGAAGAAACAAGCTGCCGCTGTAAGGATAGCACCAAGTTTACAACTCAAAATATGCCCCGCTCTCTGTCTCTTGTTTTTCACTTTGCGCGTCGTTTAGCGGAATTAATTACCAAGTTTTTTCTGTCTTCGCAGCGGGACAAGCGCAGGAGGAAATCCGAAAGGCTCCGGCGAGATAACGTAACGAGCGTGCAACGAAGGGGAAATACATACGTCCGCGGTAGAGATCGAAGCGTAGATCGAGCCACTGTGGATCGGCGGAGAGAGGCAGAGGACGGCTAGAAAGAGAGTCGGACGTGTCTCTGCCCGATCTGAGCCACCATCTCACGATCGTCCACCAGTCACGCGTCCCACCGCTGGACAAGTTGCATTCGACGGATTCTACGATTACACCGGCCCGTTCCGCGAACCTCGCCGTCCCGGCGATGTCGCCCGATGGAACCTGGAGTCGAGGAACGGGTCGTCGTTTCTGCTCGCGGGGTTGAAAACGGCTCTAATACCGGTTTTAATACCGACAATCAGTCCCTCTATGCACTGTGGATTTTTGACGAACACACGATGGTGTCGCGTTAGCTGCGTACAATACTCCAGAGAATCGGTATTACGGTAAAATACCGGTATTTTTAGGTTACTATTCGATTACGTTTGATGAAACGGAAATGGTGCGAATACCGGTATGATGCTATCAAAACGATGTTAGGTTGGTAGATGTATTTCGGTACAATACCGGTAAGTAAAATATTAATTCATTAGAAAAGGAAAAGGTGACAATGATTAAATGTTTTCATAAAGCTGCCGATAGTAAATTTGATGACGCCTATACGCGTATCCTTTATTATTTCTAATAGTAATTCATCGTTGCATCTCCATACAGTATCAGACACGATACTCTTGCTTAATTTTAAAAGATGACCGATTTCTCGATACGTTTTTCCTTTTTTTCAGTGAAAAATGACTAATTGTCGTACGTCGATAAATCGAAAGAGGAGTTGAAACAACGATTAATCGTAGAATGGAAGAATATTCCGCTAAATTACTGAAAAAAAAATTACTGGAAATATGCCTAAGCGTCTGCGATATATTATTGAAGTTAAGGGCTACCTAACAAAATATTAATTATCATTTATGTTAACAATTTTCAGGTTCAAATATTTTAGTTCCTCGAATGTCCGAATATTTTTGCCACGCTACATTTCGACATAGTTCAGTTTGATATTAAGAAAAGTATATGCAATAAATAAATAAAATTCATGTTACTACAAACTATAATACTGTTTTATTATATTATTAAAAAATTAATCCAAATTTACTATTATAAACAATCGAAATCCACAACAATATTTTGAACAGCATGATGCCCGAATATTAATTAGAGTCACTGTACGTAGAAAATGAAAAATGTGCTTTCGTCGGTTAAGCGGTATCGTACCGATATATATTTCGGTATTTTTACCGTTGTGGGCGTCAAATACCGATAAAATAAGTATGAAAATACCGGTATGACCGTCTTATACCGGTATTAAAACCGATTTCGCAAACAGCGGTTATATTACGATAATATGGGAGCAAATGCCGGTATAATACCTAAACCTCAAAATATCTCGGTTTTCAGTCTCTGCGATATTCTATCGAGGTTCCATTTTTCAACCCTCTACCCTCGGGGACATTTTCTGCAGATTTATTTGCGACATGGCGAGTGTATTATTCTGTCGAAAATTTCGTAGCATGAATTTCTCCGACATGAGACATCATTTATAGCAGTTATAGTTTCCTTCATTATTTTATTAACTGCCGCAGAGAAGTTCAGTTTGTGCGAATCGTTCGAATTAGTCCAACGAGTATCGACTGCCCCTGTCGTTATTATGGAAATTGTCCAGATAGTTGTCACATTCATTTATCAGCAATTATAAGAAAGAAAGTTCGGGCGTTTAGATTTGAGTACGATGTCCCTCCAGAAGCAGGCAGAGTGTTTTAATATTAGAAAATAGTTTAGGGTGAGTTATTGGTCGGAACGACCAATTTTTCATAAATAAAAAAAAATTTGACATACTCGTGACAGTGTATTTTTACAGACTCGAATGATTTTTAATAAAATCGTACGTGAATGAAAGATCCTTCGTTACAAAATTTTTTCCCACGACCTTGCAATATTTACAACAGTGCATTTTTGCAGACCCGAGTGATTTTTAGCAAAACATACAAACAGAAGAATCTTCTTTGTTACGTTATAAATTGTTTCCTGTCCCTCGATTTCTCTGCCGCGAATTTCACATTCCCGTCAAAATTGAGCCTCGAAATCGAAACTTCTTTCCCAATAACACACTCGAACACGACAGCGATTCGCAGGTACAAGAAACGAGTATACACCTCGTACGAAAAAATAACCAACGTTATTTTTTCTCACGTCGTCGTTCTCTTTCTTTCGTCGCTGTGCGAAAATCGGCCCGACTGGCCAAGGAACAAACCAGCCCGGTACCCAGTCGTACGATTGCCGATTCTCGACGAGGCACCACCGATTGTAAATAACGTCGGCGTACGGCCTCGAACGATTCTCGCTCGAGGTGCGTGCCTACGGGAATAGGTTAACCTTCGCGAGAGACCACGTTGAAAAGATGTGGCCGAGTATCGAGTAGGCGCGTGATCGCGGTCGAGGAGGGGTCCGCAGAGTCTCTGAGGACGTCCAATCCATGATTTCCGGTTTACCCGTCGTCACATAAATTCTCCGAGTGAATGGGAGAATCGGGTTGGATACTCTGTGTATCGCGACTCCCCCCCTCCCCCTCCCCCCTCCCGCCCCGCTCTTCGAAAAAGAGATCGGCACGTCGTCGTCGCAATGGGCGAAAGATGTTCGCGTGAAACGCCGAATAACATACTAACCGGGTGTCCCACAGTGTCCAACCTGTCGTAGGTGTTCCGTTACCGAAGCGTTTCTATACCTGAGAGACGTGTGTATGTACACATGTATATACATGTTCGCTATGTGACACCTCTTTTGCGAAATCGTCGCCTTTCGAAATGACTGGAGACTAGAGATCGCGGTTTTACAGCGGTGTACTGAAATATACGTCTCGTGAAACGTGACACTAAGTAGTCAAAGTGACTATTTTTTTATAAATTTTTTAGAGTAACCTTGCGGAGTTGAAACGTTGCGTTTTTCAGAGATTCGAACTTTTGTGAATAAAAGTTCGCGTTCAGTGTCAAATTCCTTGCATTTCAATTTTCTCGACTCAGTTTTTATACTTTAGTCCTCGGTAATTTTAGTGTTAAGGATACTGAATACACGTGTACCTGGTTTTAGTATTACATATACGAAACACTATAATTTATCAATTCTGTGTCCATTTGAGTCATTCTCTAAGCATTCTTGAAAACAACGAGTTCAAAATTCGCGTACAGGAATTTGGAAACATGCTTCAAGTTGAAAACTGAAAGAAAAAACAAATCATTTGCTTGTGACGTTCGGGGATTTCCTAAATTGAAATTTTTTTTCTGTATAATAATTTTTTCTCTTTTTTAGTTCTCCGTTTGTTGTTCTGAAGAATACTTAGAGAATGATTGAAATGAATATAGCGTTGATGATTGTATCAAATTGAAAATATTCTTAACGAATGAATGAATATGATGAATGAGTATATTGAATGAATGTACTGTTTGTACATTCTAATCAATAATTTTCGAAATAACAATAGAACTTCGAAAACCAGTAAACAATACAAAACCACTAACAATACAAAAGAATATATAAAATATCCAAATTACAATTTCAACAAAACGTTTATACGATATATACATAATATATACGAGATCTAATTAATTCTAATTACATTTAATCAACACACGATTCATAGATTTCTCTGTAACACTATTTCTACTTCAGTTTTTCAATTACATCCACCAAATCATAAATTCCAATTCATTCATCAATATTCACGAGATCCAACACACAGTATATATATATATACATGTATATAATACACATACCGAGTCCCTCCAGCTCGACTCGAAAACGACGAAGAATCGACGTACGCGTAACTGGCTGGCTCCGTGAAAAATCGTCGAGAACGAGTACCACAGAAACGAGAAGAGGAATTTTGACAAGCGCGACCTCGGTTGTTGTTCGTTTTAAAAACGAGTAACCGCGGTACCATAACGAATACGTCGTCCGTGTCCGTGTGTCTGAGGTTTCGATCGTATCGTTACCACCCCGCGACGTCGTTCGAAAGCTGGTTCGTTTTGATTTCCCGGGATCGTATATTGGAAATTTAGTAGGGAGCCAGGACCCTCGGAACGATCGGTTCGCTCGTAGTCCTGGATCGCTGGCCCGTTGCCTGGCCTCGTCGTTCCGTCCTCCGTTTCCCTATCTCCTCTCCAATCCTTCCTCCTCCACTCGTTTCTTTCTTGCTTTTTCTCCCCCCCCCTTCACCCCTTTTCTCTTCTCTCTATCCTTACACACACCCGTACGTATATATGTATATATAAATATACCCGCGCTGCTTGTTTTTATCGACACGAATGGCACTTTATGACGTCCCGTCAGCCGAGGAGGGCCACACTACGAGACCGAGAGCGAGACTCTTCTTTTTCCATTTTCGCGTCGTATATGCGCCACGCGATCCCCCCCCCCTTCTTCGTTCGAATCGCGACAGCTTCGTTCGGGATCTTTTTCTTCTGTCAACTTCTTTCGCTCGTACGGTCGGGCTGGCAAACACGTCGAAAACGCGTGTTCTACCTCTGTTTCCAGTTTGTTGGTCCACCCACGTCCGGTTGACACCGCGAGAATCACGCGGGGACGATTGTTGACTGGACACACTGGAGTATCGGTTATTTTCGGGAGTAATTTTCAATTTTTTAAAGGGGCGGGGGGAGAAAAGGGACGTAAACTGTCCAAGATCATATACGCATGAAATTTGCATCGATTTCGATTAACATTGAACTTCAGTCGGACGATCTGGTTGAAAGATTCTGCTTTGCGTCAAGGTACGAAGATATGTAACTGTTTCTTTTCTTATCATCTCGCGAGGATTTTCCATCGATGATGGGACGAGAAATCGAGAGCTCGCTCAGTAATAAAATGCTCGGAGAATCTATCGATCTACGCTGGAACGCGGCAAGGTGGAATTATCGCGATGTCCCTCGATCGATTGCGATTGTCGTTTTAGACGTAGAGAAAAAGAGAGAGAGAGAACCGGTATTCGAGTAGCGAAAGCTACGAGCGCAAGTTTGATTTGAATTTTGCTCTGGAACAGGATTTGACGTAGCCCGTGCTACGCCGTGCGTTCGCGTTACCCTTATCTGGCCTGCTGATCGGCCGCCGTTTCCTTTTTTACTCGTTAACGAACGCGCGTTTCCACTCGTGAAAAAGAGAGAGAGAGAGAGAGAGAGGTTATTTCGCGCACACTCGCCGAACACAGTCTGAAACGAGGATTTAGAAATTAACCAGCCAGATACCAGCCGGATATTGCGCTCCGTTTCCTGCGAGCAATACCGTAACACCGTGGCGTCCACTCCACGCCAATTACTTTAGCCCGAATGCCAAAACCATCGTCGAGATCTCTTCCAAGGAAATTCCATTTCCTATAAGCGAAAATTGAACGAAGCTATGCGTGTCCAACGTAATTTGTAGGTCTGCCTCGCACATGATTTGTGCACCATAGCCCGACGATTTAGTTTAACTGCCATTTGTACGATTTTTCTTTGAAGTTTCCTCGCTGTACTCTAAGGAGATTCTGTATAATTTGAAGGACGATACGTGTTTCAGTTCAGGTGGACGATTTTTATTTGTCGATTTGTCGAAGCATGCTCTTTGCACGTGCGATTAAACTACTTCTTCCTCTAGCGACTGAACGAAATTTTGGTTACGGGGTTAGTTGTTGACCACACGGGCCAAAAGTCCCTTCTCACATATTTTCTTTTTTTTTAGTGAAACATCAAAATGTAAGAAAAAATTAATTTCATTAATTTCAGATTAAATTTTTACAGGAATTTGTATGAATTGCGAGTACGATTGTACGATTTTTTTCTTACCAAGTTATCCGAGGTTAAGTTATCGACAACTTTTCATAGCCATCGATACAGTTATATGCAAGTCACTGCATCTGCAACGAGATGTTTGTATCGAAATACTCCAACTTGACTTAGCATTCGGACTCGAAGTCTTCTTCGTATACTTAAATTTAATTTATACGGAACAAAGTCGACTCGTCCGAACGTCGTTCGATGAGAGAAATGGACAAACCAAAGGAGGAAATTTAGAATAAATATTTCTATCGAACGTTTTCTTTTTTTTTCTTCTTCTTCTTCTCTGTGCCAATCACTGATCCATTAATTTCTCTCGATCAGTAATTACAAAATCGCCACGTTCTCTAGTTTTAATCTTTGATCGACCAGTGTCCCGCCGCTTATCGATCAGCTCGCGAGAGAACGCGACGTTTGAAAAACAGAGCCGCGTGCGATCTTTTTTTCGTTGATCGACGTTGGATCGCGACGACACGACGTGAGTTTTCCGAGAGCGGAATCGAAACAGCGGACTTTGAACGATCGTACCGTCGCTCGTGTCCTTCGCTGTGTTCATAATACCGGTCGGCGCGGTTGCGTAAGCGATCGATCGGCTAGAAAACGGGTACAGTGGGCAATATCGCCAGCTCGCCGCTTATGCTCGATCGAGAAACGATTATAAACGATCCTTATTAAGCCCGGGGGCACATTTCTGAGGGACACGAGAGAGAGAGAGAGAGAGAGAGAGAAAAGGTCCAAACTCGGCGCGACAAACGCCAAATCGTCGTGTCCAGTTGCCAATTTTTTTCTGAGTTACTAATTAACGAACGAATTTATTTGTCAAGTATAGCGTTGCAACGAGCGGAAATTAGGAAATTAACGTTAGGGATTGCAAAGCCGTATGAGTCGTTAACTCGTGGCTTAAAAATGGCTCTATTTATTTAATACTAATCAAATCGATCGTCGACGAATACTGCGAATACGAATACAACGCTGAGAAATCCGCAAGAGGGTGGAAAAAAGGGGGCTGGAGAATTCATAAAGGGTAAGAAACGCAGACATCGAGAAGAGGCGAATGAAAATGTTCACGATAGGCGCCAAACTCGTCGTCACCATCCAGACGATACACGCGGCGCAAGCAAATTATCCGTTATTGGCGCAATCGGTCGAGTCGAAATCCTTTAACGGGAGCATGGGAAGGCGATGGTCGCGGGCGTATAACGACGAAGTGGTGCCACGGCTGCAGGTGAATGGAAAGAAAGAACCGTAACGAGAGGGGGCCCCGAGTCGACTCGGTTCGCGATCGTCTCTTCGATTTTATCGTTGTTCGTTGTCGGTCGATCGTCTCGATCGGTTGGTAATCGACGTCGACGTCGACGTCGACGCGCTAAGCTAGTGTAGTAGCCATGGCGACGAATCTGCCGCAGAAAGCGCGCGATTGGTTTTCGCGGCACGATCTGACCTAAAACCGTGCCGAGTCTCGGTTAGATTCTCCTCCTTCGCCTCCTGGTTTCTACCGGCAGTGCCTTCCTTGCCTCCTTGATCCGTCTCATCCTCCTTCTGTTCCACCACCGCCCGCCTCCCCCTTCTCCACCCTTTCGCAGCTTCGTCTTCGCCGCTGCTCTTCTCATTTCGCTTCTTCACCTCTACTCTCTCGTCGTCCTGGTTCCCCGGCGCGGCGTCGAGCGTGCGCCGGGTTTATCGAATTATCCCGTGATTTCTGTTTCATTCGGATATTTGCTATTCTTCATTAACCATTCGTCGACGACTGAGACGTCGAATTTGTGTGGCGGGGCGAAATCGGGGAAGAAATTCGTAACAAAGTGTTTTATTAAAAGTTGTCCAAGCAGTTTGAAAATACACTCGCGGTCTATCAATTAACCACTTGGAGATCGACTCACGTTGACTCGCCTATTTATCAAATTATCTAGTAGTGTGCAGTAATTTGCGAACACAAAGAATATTTAAATATTTAGAAATATAAAAATGATATTATAATTTTAATTTAGCGAAAAATCGTTGTACGATCTCGAATCTGATTATAGTGTGGATGAAAAAAAGAAAAGAAGGAAATCGTTATAAATTCGTGCAACAAAGGATCTCAAGTTTCACACAAAATTGAATTAATTCTTATGTCTCGTCATTCTCTTCTCACCAGGTTGGTATCGGGAGTCGTTTTCCTCTTCCCTCCTCGTTTCACTTGCCCGATTCTTCCCTGTCCCGGTTCCGTGTACCGGCCATTCCAGATGCGCTTAGAAAAACGTTGATTTCACTCGGTTGGAATGGTGACACGACGCGCACGTCGCGTTTACACGAGAAGGCTGCTCCGTTGCTGCTGCCTTCGTTCTTCCTCTCGTCGCCGCCGCGTGCGCGACTCGGCGTCGGCCGCGTTGCACACACGGCGCATACCTAAACCGAGTACATTCATGCGAGCGTCGCCGCCGTTCTAGACGACGCGAGATACGCTCTGTCTCCTCTTGTTTCGACGACCAAGCCTTCCGTTCACATTTATCATTCGCGACTCGCTATCAAACTGCCCGCCAATTTATTTGTTTTCCGTTAATAAAAGTGAGAGTGCAGGTTAACGTTCGACTCTCCGAGATCAATTGAAAAATATCCCCAATTGAAATTAACAATTTTTATTTCAGATAGAAATCGGGTAATTTCGTGCCCCACGACCGGATATGTCAAGATTCTCAAAGTTCCTCAAACTTTCACGCCCTGGCTTCGTACTTACCGTTTTCACGATCCTCTCGATTTTCCAAACGAGGAAAGCGTTCCACTCGGTGCGACGCAACGCCCAAACGAAATGAATTTCTTCGGCTCCGTTGGCACTTTGTTGGCCACTTAGTGCGTGTCGTGTCCGGCGCGTCTCCACGAAGCTGCCGGCGTGGTACATTATGCGAGAGCATTGCGTACTACCAGACGAGACAAGATCTGGTTGAACTTGAGGCACAAACGGCGGCGCGCACTCGACGCGGGGCCTTGCCAGTGTGTACGAGATCCGGCGATAAGCGCTCCGCCGCGGTTAGAGGCTGCTCGAACGCCATAGATTACGCGAACGTACCGTACGTACGTACGTGTACACGTCGAACGTATTCGCCGTGCTGAAATTACACGCCGAGACGAAAAGCGGCGTGCCTACGCGCCAGATGCATTTCGGATAAGAGCCGTGTAACGGAAGCGTGTTTCATTAATTCGCGCTCACCTTACAAATTGACACGATTCGTAGCTGTCACGAGAGCAACTAGCCGCCCGATCGCGATTTCCTCCGTTCGGATCGGATCGGGGGAACGGGACGTAGGAAGACTCGCGAAAGGGAGGCTGCAAGTCGCGATTTTTTTTTTTTTTTTGTTTGTTTGTTTGGCGAGATTATTTAATAATGTATGGTATTACATGATATTAACATATATAATATTGCAATATGGAATTAATAACATGTAATGTTATAGAAAAAAGATATCATATATTTAATAATAGATAATATTCGATATTTAATAATATGTAGAGCTATGTATCAAGTTGTCTGTCAAACATTGTCTGTGGAACAAAATATTTCACTCCTGTAAGATATTATATCGCAATAAAGCGTATTTTACATTTCACAATATTATCTAGTCATTTGAAGTTCATTGTCAGCGAGACTCATTTCATTTTAATTATTCAAAAATAAAAACGACGGTCATTTAAAAAAAAATGTGTATCGAAGCTTGGAATTTAACTGTACTTTTGTGTCACCATCGTCCCGAACTATGAACAAATCCGCAAAATTTCTGATCATCTTAATCACCTTAATCTGCATCTTACATATTATCCATGAACGAGTCCGGAGACAGTCCACGAATAATAAAATATTAACACGTTGATCACCATTAATCTGTGTTTTATTTGCCATTGCAAAGCGGAACGGCAAGCAGGCAACTTTCAGTCTCGATTAGAGTTGGCCCGTCTGAAGTTTCGTTGCCGGAGAGTAAAAGCTCGCCGATCCTCGACTAACGAGATAAAGAAATATCGGCGAAAGCACAGAGACAACGGGGTACCTGAGTTAGGGACGCCGCGGTTAGGACTCGAACCCGTGTAAAGCGTAAAGGGTTGCTCTTGTCTCGGTATCGGGAGGCCTTTACAGGCCGTTGAGGGGAATGCGGTTATGATAATGCACCGGCCACCGTGCTACGCGAACAAACTCTGGACGTGAACTCGCTCCTCCTTCCCATTCTTCCCTTTTACTTCGTCTTCGTCTGGTGTATTCTTCAAATACAGCGCACGAAGAACACGTCGTAAAAATTCAAATGCCTCCGGAAACATTGACAAATTCTTTTTCACAATTAGATCCACCACCGTCTTGACGATTCGAGTCCTTTGCAATGACCCTTTAAACTTTTTTCATTATTTTATCGAACTTTGTACATTGGACGGAATTTTGAGATTTTCTAAATCTTTGTCGTCATCGTCCAAATACAGTGAAGAACGTAGTTACAAAGTATGTTTCAAGAAATATCGAACAATTTTTGTTAGATTCTCTGTGGTTTTAAAGATTGAAGTTGCAACGATCTCACAACATTTTTTACACGATCTTTTCACCATTTTATTGAACTTTGAACGTTTGAAAGTTTCTCAAGTTTCCTTAAATTTTTGTCGTTCGACCAATGTTTAGAGTAAAATGGCGAGAGAAAATCGTACAGCAAGTTTCAAGAATGAACCTTCAATCTTCAAGACCATGGTCTATCTTGTGGAAAAAATTTCTGAAATTTTGACAATTTTTGAAAATGATTATGAAACTTAAAACTATATTTATACTATTGTTGTTACATAATTTTTCTTACAAAGTTACAGTCAGATCGCAGATTTCCACGCGAAAAATTATGGAAAATTGTGGAAAACGTACCGACTGTTATGAAATTTAAATAAAACGTACTCTGTATGATATTTCGTATATTTCCCCGTATTCTGCGCACTCGGTGTCTCTTTCAATTTCCCATAAACGCGTGAAAGTCCACGGCCTGGTTACAGCTCGGAGTATCAGCAATTCCTCATTGTTAGCGGCTGAATTATGCTCTTCGCTGTGCCATCCCATCGCGGCCGTTTATACATACGCGTTGATAACCGAGTTTGGCAAAGCCCTTTCCAATCGGTTCCCTCTCGGTATATCCTAGTAGACCTCCTCTTTGGCCACGTGTGTCGCGTTTGTGGCAACTTGCTCGATTCGTCGCATTGTTCGAGCCGCGACGCGAACGAGTCCCGGATCGAATCGAACTGCAACACGTTTCCTACCGTAGCCTCGTTCCCGCTCGTCGATTTTATTGCCGCTTTTCTCTTTTTTTTTCTCTCTCTTCTTTTTGCTAGTTGCCGCTGGCTCGAATTTACCGGACAATTGTTCGTCGCAACTTTATGGCACGTGTAACGCTAAAGAGCTATTTCACCCCCGTTTCGACCTCGTTTCGATCGTTCGTCGGGCACGTGGCGCGGTTCTTCCTCGGAGAGATAATCGTGAGAGATCACTCTCGAGGTATAAATTAGATGGTATATACAGCCGAATGAAAGAAAATTTAGAAAGCAGTTGGTACGATATAAGCGTTAATAATTTTTTCAATACTGTGTTCTTTATTGTACTAGCAAAGTACCCATATTACCGTTTGTTTGATATTTTACAATTATTTATTTGCCCTTGTCAAGTGTAATTCGAAGTATAAATTAAATGGTATATACAGCCGAATGAAAGAAAATTTAGAAAGCAGTTGGTACGATATAAGCGTTAGTAATTTTTTCAATACTGTGTTCTTTATTGTACTAGGAAAGTATCCATATTACCGTTTGTTTGATATTTTACAATTATTTACTTGCCCTTGTCAAGTGTATAACGAGGTATAAATTAGATGGTATATACAGCCGAATGAAAGAAAATTTAGAAAGCAGTTGGCACGACATAAGCGTTAATAATTTTTTCAATACTATGTTCTTTATTGCACTAGCAAAGTACCCATATTACCGTCTGTTTGGTATTTTACAATTATTTATTTCCTCTTGTCAAGTGTAGTTCTATGTTTTAGAAATATAATTCTCTTACCTCTCTGTTCTCTGTCCACTATTGTATATTGAATGATGTATACAGGGTGTCTCGCGATTCGTGGTCAACCGATTGATAGGTGATTCTACGTGTAAAGAAAGGAAAGAATGAAATTTGTTCATTGAAGCCTCCATTTTTGAGAGAAACGAATTTGAAAAGTCGCAAGAGAAGAAGCAAGAAGAGTATGAATTTTCTCACTTGTTCGATAAGTGTTTACTCGATGCAAGAGAACAACTCGTAACACGCAGTGCACCAAACAATCTCCTGAACAATGTCAACAAAGCTGCAGTCGATTCGACGCTTGGAAATGACTGAGCTTTTCCGAACGAAGTATCTTCATTAAATAGAACGAAGACAATGATAAATCTGACGATAGATATTACACGATAGCATCAATAAACAAGTGAAGAAGCAATGAAGAAAAAATCCTCTTCGTCTCTCAGAAACGAGCAAATCAATGAAGGACATTATCCTTTGATTTTATCAATCCGATACACGTTCTTCTAATGTTTTGACGTTTAAAATCGTAGATCAGCTTGACTCGCTCGAGCCACTCGAAGGGCAAGGTAATTCGTTGCAAACTTCTGCACGACGCTCGCGTGAAACGGCGGATTTCCTGCTTGAAGCAAGCCGATGAACAGAAATTCACTTAAATACGGAGGTAGTCCAATCGATAATTCGATCGCAACGAGATCGGCCAAGTGTCATCGAGGCGAGTCGTGTCGGACGTTCCTGGTGAAATTGGAAGCACGCGACGAGGGGGGAAGGATGATCACGACTCGAAGGAAGCGAGGCTTTTCGAGGCAACGAGAGGATAAAGGAAGGGAGGCGGAGGAGGCAAGATGAGTGGGTAAGGAGCGGGTTTTGAACCTGCGAGATAAACCTGGCCTCGCCTGGAATCTTCTATTAGCAATTACAGTTGTAATTGTTTCCTGCAATATGCATGGAAATAGTGGAATTATTTAAAAACCACCCCTACCCATCGGCCAGGTATGGTGAAGGGTGGCTGCCTTCCGTCGAGTGGACTGCCGATATTCCTCCTCTCTCTCTTTGCCTTCTTCCTTCCTATCTCTCTCTCTCTCTCTCTCTTTCTCTCTTTCTCGTCTATCTTAACGGGAGAGATCTCATCCCTCCACCCCCAACGTCTCGAATACCTCGTCGTCGCGGCATCGACGAAGGAGGAACGAGAGGAAAATCTCCGAATCGGATCCCCCGGCGCGGTCGGACGTTTAATGGACTGGAAACAATTTATCCGTTTAGATCGCGTGTCGCAACCGTTGCTGCCGATTCGCGGCGAGGAATGAGAACGAGAAGCGAGCCTGTCATTGTTGCTTGTCACATTTGGGGAACAGAAAGAACTTCACCATCGTCTTGCCACCGTGTTTGATGAATCCTTCGAACTCTGGTTAAGTTGAGTCACAGAAACTCTACCCTCAGTTTGTAATTTTTTTTTCTTTCTTTTTTTTTTTTTTGACAGAGATCAGCAATGGAATTGAAAACTTCTGAAATATAAATTTTCAAGTTCAGCGACGAGGATTGTCGAGGTTGAACATGTAGATAATAAATTGCATGATTGTCAGGAAAGGTTCTTCACCACGTCAGTTGCGCTACTTGTATTTCATTCGTTATTTTCATTAAATAACAACACCGTGTCCCAAAAATCTGGACTCTTCTTTCATCCGTCACTGTAGGTCAGTGGTAAATTTGAAACAAGAAACGGAGAAAGGAAGGGGAAGGCAAGGAATATCTGTCTCTGGTTTTCGCCAGATCTTCCATCCGAAAACCCGGCCGAGCATCTCCTTTCTTTTCTCCTTCGTCGTTTCTCTTCGTGCAGGGACTCGCTTCGAGGCGTGCACGTAACGAACCATCGAAAAGAAAGGAAAACAAGCGCTGGAGGAAAAGGGTAAGAGAGGAGGAGGGGAGAGAAGGAGACGAAGAGGTTCTCTCTCGGTCGCGTTGCCCTGTGTGTAGTGTTTCCCTCCGTAGCTGGTGGACGACGAGATCGTGGAAGAGCAGACGAGAGAAAGAGAGAGTATTGATCCCACCCTCTAGGAGCGGCAACCCCTAGCTGGCCTAACTTCACTCCCCCTTTCGTTCCACCCGCCGGTTGTTGTGTGCTGCATACCAATTTGCTTGATTTTTTCCCTGCCAGATCTCTCTTCTCTCTCTCTCTCTCGCCCTTTCTCCCTTCTCGTCCCGTCCCATTCTGTCTCTCTTCCCTTCTCTCCACCGTCTCTTTTCACCTCCGTTCGAGACACAACTTCCTGCCCCCCCCCCCCCCGAACTGTACGCGATTGTCTTTCGCCTGCGATAATACCAACGTCGAGACCACGCAGGAAAGAATATCGTCCGTCTTTGCTCCGTTCTTCCCTCGAGAACCTTCTCGTCATCGATCACGTGAACGTTTCTTTGCTCGATGCTACCTCGTGTCAAAATAACGTCCCTCGGATTTTTATACGTAAAAGTTTTTGTACAGAAAGTTGGTAACGTTCACGAGAATTATTCTCGACCGTTTGCGTCCTTCGGATTGGATTCCACTCTCCTCGGTGAAGCCTCAGCTCTCGCGAGCCGATAAACTCTTCGAAGCTCCCAGTTACGGAGGCTCTGTCTCCGAACGTTTCCTGATGCAGGAATTTAGAAATCTGGAGAGTGACGAGTGAGTTTCGAGCAGGTTTCCGCAAGTTTCTGTGCCAATTTACCAGAGTGCCAATTCTTGCAGAATCGTGAACATATTGAAACAGGAGTAAAATAAAATCCATCAAAAAAAAAAAAAAAAAAAAAAAAATACCTTTTATAAATGCAGACCATAATAAACATTCGGAGTAACAATAAGTTCAAAAGTGCCAATCAATTTCCATTCACAGAGAGAACAACAACCGAACTGCTCGTGTGATCCAACAGTTTCACTCGAGCAACGAAATAACACGTTTCGTATCCAGCCAAGGAGACAAAAAGGGTCGAAGAGTCTTCTGCCCGCGCGCGTCGATGGATCGTTCCACTCGAAAATTCCCTCCTGCGCGCCGAGTCACCGAGCTATGGAAATCGGGTGTAATTAGATTCGATCGGAACGACGCAGGAAACAACAATCCGGCATTGCGTCACTCGTGGCGAACGTCAATTGGAAATCGCGATTACACTCGCCGAGTATATCGAGCGGCAACTCGGTATTATTGTAAAGCCCGGTGCGTCGCGTGGAATGAAATCTTTTTCTTTTTTTCTTTCTTTCTCGGACCGTTTATTATTATTATTTTTTTTTAAATTAAACGCGGACGTAGTTAATAATAATAAAGAGAGAGGAAGAAAAAAAAATGGAAAGAAGGAAGGAGAGGGAGAAAGGGACATTTTCATTTAGAGACAGCGTGGCGCGAGATGAAATTAAACGCGAACTGCGAGACGCGTAACTGGGGGATGATCGCGCGGCGCCCACAAGCACCCTGTCGCCGCGCGGAATTTCGCGAGAAATTTCACGCCAGTACCGTACTAATATAATTACGATATTCAAAGCCGGCGCGAATATACCGAGGGATTAGCATGCCCCTGTCCTTCGCGGAGCGCCGCAACAGGAAGAACTCCAGCCCTAATTTCGTGGCACCGCTTCCACTGTTTTCGCTTTACCGGGCGAACCCATTGGAAATTTCACGGGGCGACTTACCTCGAAGGCATTCCCCTGGCGAGATCGTTCGGTATCGTCCCTGTCTGCCACCTGCAATTGACAACAATTGTGACGAATTAATTCCTGTGAATTAATGATTTAACAAGTGAGAGAAACGAGAATCTGTTTTACCTATTTCTAATTTAGTCGTAATTTTCAACAGTATTATTCGACAGGGTTTCGAATAAATTCAATTGCATTTTAAATACAAGTTAAATTACTTTTCGAATGAAAATAAAATGTAAGTAAAACTACAAATAATGCAAATTAAATTGAATTCAATTTACGATTGCTCAAGCTGAACTTTAGAAAATATATAAACCCGCACGAAACATTAATGTTACTATTTTATTTTTACACACATATATATATGAAGTAACATTTTACAAATTGTAATCGTGTAAAATACTTCTATTTAAAAATTGAAATAAACCGTTTCAACGAAACGCAAATGAAATAAAACAAAATAAAATAAAGTCGCGTGAAAATATACGAAAGAAAGACACGGAGAGAAACAAAGATGAACTGAACGACATCGCCTATATCCAAAACGAAAACTGTGACGTCCAGCGGTTACGACCTTTTGTAAAATTCCGCTTGGCCGTTGATTAACATAAGGAACAATCACTGGGAAATATTCGGGCGGCTATTTCCTGCCGTCGTGACCCCGTCGGCGGAAGTCGCCTCGCGGAAAAGGCGATGACAGAAATATTACACACGGCCGAACAATGCGAAGCGGTTTTCGCGGTGTCCGCCGCGTGGCCAAGAGTTCACGGCTATCGGCTGGGTTAGGGGTTAGAATTTCCGATGCCGCCTCTATTGTGTCAAGGTTGACAACCTCGCGCGACCCGCACGTTTATTTTGATGCTTGGCAATTATGCCGCGGCCGAACCACTCGACGACGAAGCTTTCTCGATGTTTCGAAACTGATTTCGCAACCACGCGAAGAAATAGTCGCCAAGCGTATGGAAACAAATTCACGTAACGATCGGTGTAAAAAGTTGTACGACGATCTCGAGCCTGCGCTTTGACAGCTTTGTCATTTTCAAAGGTATTTTTACACGGTGTGCCGGAGGAAAATTCTTGAAAATTCACAGTCATCGAAAAATTGAAGACTCTGAAGCTTGAATTTTCGAATTTTCGTCGTTCGACTCTAATGTACTCGAAGAAAAATAGTGCAACAAGTTTCAAGAGATCGTTCCAAAGTGGAGAAGACTTGAATCTTCGAGATCGTGATCTAGTATTTAAAAAAAAAAAAATTTTCAATATTCTCGCAGCGAAAATAATTACCAGCCACGTGGCAAACTGAGAGGTCAAATGAATTAATGGACAAATAAAGATATTCCGTCAGGCAGAAACTGAAGCTGGAAAAACCAGAAAAAAATAAGCAAAATTCTCGAGATTTTTACGCATGGATGGAGCTTCACCGGAGTAAGCGAAGCGGTAATTATATCGGAAAGGCCTTCTCTTCCCTCCCACCCCAACGCTGGATATATTAATTCGACACACGGCTTCAAACTTAACCGCCAGTTCCTTTTCATTCTTCCTTCCACCCGACGGTTTAATAAACCCAGTGACTTTCCTCCATGCAGCATTAACCCAGGACGTGACTGTCCGACCATTTGTTCCCGGTTTTCGTTCGTCTTTCTTCCTTGTTCGGCGCGCGCGATTTGCTTCCCTACCCTCGTGAAAGTTTTCTTTCCCGGGGAAATTCCAGTCCTTTGTTTCTGAACACGGATTGCGGCTCTTCGGCTGCCGTGTCCGGGGAAGGAAGACGGAATCTTCCTTAATTCCTGTTTAAGATCCAGGGCTGGCTGGATTGTTCGAATTCGAACGGCCACCGCCAGTCTGTCCTTCTGTCTAATATTGAAACAAATAAAGAAATTGCACGAAACAAACGTGCAATTTACGTAGAAATAAAAATCGTACGGGAAGGAATCGATTATATTTGACGCAATTCACGCGAAATAATTATTGAAAGAAGGGGATTTCTTTTCGCATGAAAAGATGGACAGTTGCTCTACTCGAAAGCGCGAAAAAGATAGACTGTTCAATAAAGGTTATTTAATATACATAAATCAATATACTTTGGCTAATTTTATTTATTAATTTATAAAATATATTTTGGTAATTTAATATACATGTATATGTAATCGACGCGAGTTACATTCGAGTTTATTTTATTTTCACAAAATATTGTTCAGAATTGCAACAAGAATATCATCCCTTCTATTTTTTTTAAACGAAGTAATTATTACACCGATATATCGTATATGAAATGTTTACGTTCGCTCGAATCACGTTCTGTGAACCGTGGTTTGCGCAACAAAGATTACACGAGAATATCGCGGAACGGTGACACGGGCGATCAACGTTAATTGAAATTGATCGTGCTATATAATTTGTTTGTTCGAGTGACGCGAGTTCACTCCTCTAGATGGAGGCGATCACCCTTTAATCGCTTCCACGTTCAATTAATTCCTCGTTAAAGATACCGTGCGATATACCGTGCAACGGTGAACATTGGAAACGGCATTATCGTAAGCGTCGCGCGAGTAAGCGCGTGAGAGTTAATAATCTTTTGATGCATAAACGCGACACCGTGTCAGTCACGTAACCGTCCAAGCTCCTGTTCGTGTGTTCTCGTTAATCGTTCGAGCGTCTGCATCCTCCGCACTGCGCACACTTCGCCGCCATGCACCGCTGCGTTGTAACGTGTACTTACTACCCCCCTGGCTAATAGTTTTCGATCAAACGTAATAAGTATTGAGAATTATTCGCCAGTTGAACTGCAAGTAAACGCAATTGCATTTTATTTGAAAGCTTCGATACTTTTAAACGTCTTGCGTACATTTTGCTAGGTGTGGTACGCACAATATTATATATTAATATGTCATAATATGTCAGCAAAACGTATTTTATAATTTATAATATATTATAGTGTTTTGTAAACATATTAAATATAATATATTGTATAATTGTAAAGTACATTGTACAGTATAATATTACAATTGATTCGAAATAAAATCAGAGGCCGAAATTAAGTTTGAGGAATATTTTTTATGTAAACTTGATGAAATATGCAAAGATTAATTAACTATAGAAATGGATAGAAATGGATTATTACCACGAGTATTAAGAAATGAACAAGCATGAAAGTTCATGTACATGAAGCAAGAGCTCGAATATTAACTTCAAAATATAAAATGAACAGTATACAAGTACATTTTTACGCATATATCTATGTTTCGTCGTTTTTTTAACTGTGCGCAGTCTCGATGTTGTTATTCACAATGCGTTATGCAATATCAAAGTCACGCCACCAGGGGAAAAAATCTCGCTAACGAAAGAAGTCACTGGCTTGGGGGAATCTTGTTTCGACGAAAAATAAAACAGAGAAACGAGGCCGTGGAAATGGGAGGAAAACTATTTACCGTATTACCGAGTTACTTGTTCGCTTACTTTCCTTATTTCCTGCCGCGGGTATCTTTTGCCAGTTTGACTTTTGTACATTCCTGCTTCGTAACACCGCGCGATTCTTTCATCAACGCTCCGCGATACGCGGCACCGGATTCGTGTCTTCGCGAACTTTCGAAGAAAATGTGCAGAATGTTTTATATAGTAAAGGAGATCCTCGTTATGTAAAATATTGATATACAGAGATTTTTCTTTTTCGTTTAAGTAAGTTTTTTTTATAAGCATTGTACATTTAATATTCGTATAATATTTAAAGAAAACATTGAGACTTTGGTTGATTCGTCAACTGTAATATTCGAAGATTCTATTTCTCTGGTCGAAATTTTATGCAAATTTTTGAAATTGCAATTCAGAAAAGAATAGAATCTCAGGTTAAAGATTATTTTACGTAGCAAATATGTTACAGAAAGCGAATATATTTTATACGTTCGCGTATTCTAAAATCAGCACGAAAGTTTGACTGTGATAAATCACGAAATCCGTTTCATCCAACAGAATAATCATCCAACACCGATTCCAAACCTGGCGACTAATAATAATTATCACAAACTCCATTTAATCCATTCAACACTCTGGCAAAGTAAAATTTCCAAAATGTGAATACAGTATGTAACAACATTTCTCAGTATTATAATTATATTTCATTTCGCACTAGCACACCGCACTTACAACCAACACTTGCAATTGATTCGAACATGATCTTCAAAACGTTGTCAACACCGGTCTGTGAAATTCTGTAATCCCATCGACCCTCAGTGTACGTCGATCAAATTTTAATAAAGTAAAACGAAAGACGCGTACGAAGGAATCTGATCATTTTCATCTAGAGAGAGAGAGAGAGAGTGGAACGATCGCGACAGAGATCGCAACCGGAAGTACGCTTAAACGCTGAATGTACGTGCGCGCGTATAGTTTGCCGCGCGTCGATGATATATCACCGGGGCCGATTTTATCGGCTGGTAAGAGGGAAAAGTTCGGTGACAGGTACTGCGACAGTTGGTATCCGCCCGTAGGGAATGCCAGCAGCCGTCAAGGGATGCAGGAGAAAAAGGAGGAGAAAAGTCGCTGGTTTTGCCGGCTGAAACGCAACGTAATAAATAATAATAATTGCCGGTACGTGTTTACACAATGCGGACCGCTGCTTAGGCTGCCACCATCGGCGCAGAAGGATGGCCAGTCGTTCGTGTTGGTGTGTTCCGTGTTCGAGGGTCTATGCGTGGCTACCGTGCGCCTCTCTTCGCCAACGAAGCCTCGTTCGAACGAAGAAACTACCAGCCTCTCTTTCTCGTTCTCTGTGGGGGAGATTAAAAGAGACGGCGTGTTTGTTGTGCTTCAGATTCTCCGCATCTGGTTGGATCGCGCGAATTTTTTGTCTATGATCGAAGGGGTGGTTGCGTGGCAAGCCTGAAAAACAAAGTTTTCTTCGAGTCGTTCGGACCGTCTGCTTGAAAATAAAGAACAACCGATATTCTCGCGATCTAGGGACAAACAGGAGAGTAATCATTTTCTTTTGCTCGTGAGAAAATGTTTCCTACAGGTGTTGAATTTTTGTGAATTTAGGAGGAAATAAGGGACGAGACAGAGATGTAGTCAACAGTTAAAAGTTCAAAATTTAGTAATACCCGATTTCTGATTACAGTGTTACAGTGGAACGATTGCATTTTCGTGTCTGTATGGAAATAATCAACGCCACGTTCTGGTGAACGCGCATTTTGTACATGATTAACAAAGTGACACATGTATCACCGAAGTTGAAATCTAATTTTACAAAAAACTGACAATTTCCCGCCAAAGGTACAAAGTCACGTTTGCAATATTTTCGTATAATCTGAATTCGTGGCTAAAGTCATATAATAATTATGTGTATGCGCGTCACAGGCGTCTGAAGTGAGGAATTAAAGGCTTTAGATTTATCTGCGAACAGGGATAATCAGGTTGGCCAGTAAAACAGAAATATTACGTATCGAGCTGCAAAATTTCCTACGATATAAGACGATAGCACGTGACCCGGTTCCGAGACCTTAATATTTTATATCATCGGTCGAATAAGAATTCATATCCGCCGCCCTTTTGTTGTCAGTGTTCCCTCATTCCCTGTAACGCGCGATCCATGGAGCATGGATCCACTATAACTTGAAAACTGCTTAACCACACATCGTACATTTTGAAAATTTTATTATTGACAATATTATTCAATTCTATAATTAAAATTTTATTATTACACCACAATTACGTGTAATGTACTGTTAATCAATCACCTTCTCTTACGAAATTCTTTTGTTGACCAAAAAATAAATAAATAAATAAATTGCAGTAAATTAATGAACTTGACTTCTGAAAAATTTGACTAACGACAAATAAATAGGAAAACAATGCGGCTGTTCAATAATTATTGAGTATTTCCATCAACGATCGGTTCAGTTTTCATTCAAAGTTGTCGTGGACAAACTCGATGAATGCGCGGGCGAAATATTTCGGTCCCTCCGCTGGTTCCATAAAACATTTATGAAAAAAATACACACGCGGTCTTCAAAATTCCCTTGTGAACGACGGCCGAACGAGGGAATTAAGGATGTCGGAAGGGTGTTTGCGACTCTCATTCTTTCCGATATCCTTTTTTTTCTTCCCTCTCATTTTTGAGAATAGGGACGACCGGCCGTAAAGATAAAAATAGTTTACTGCGGTCATGCAGAACGGCGAAAAATTCGAACCGGCTCGTAAAGAGATGTGCCCATAATTCATTTTCATATCGCGTGTTGTTTTGCATGGTGTAGTACCCGCAACACTTTGCTCCCTTCTTACGTTCCTTGCTTCTTTCAGGATCATCGAATAGCGGTGACCAAATGAGGTTTGATCTCACTGTCAGATTTGTCTTGCATCAAACCGAGACGATCGATTCTATAATCGATTTTAATAAAGTAAGCACACGCTGATCGATTTTATAAAATGAGCATGGATTTGGCAAAAATATAACTATTTAAAAGGAAAAGTTTAAATAAAGTATTCAGTCAGTTGGAAAGAATCGATTAATAAAAATTTAAGACACAATATTTGATGAAATATGCTACAACAATTTCAGAAGCTAAAGTATTCAACAAAATTTATTGTGCACACACACACACACACACACACACACACGCAATAAATGTATGATACAACGTATAATAATGAAATAATAAATATAACAATAATACTGAAAGAAGTAATAATAATAAATATGATACAGTGTATGATAATGAAATGAATAATATAAATATACAATGGACACACTTTAATAATGAAGACTGAAAATAATATAAAAAGTAATATAAAATAAAATAATAAAAAAGGCAGTAATTCCAAAGCAACGATTTTCCTCGGGGAGAACGTCAAAAACGGAAGACACGCAGAGATTCCAAGTCATCGTGAAGTATCAGACAGCCCTGTTTAATCCGAGGGTTAATTTTCCCTCGCGTGGCTCGGAAATCAGGTAACTGAAAACCGATCGATCGATTCCTACGTCCGAACGCTCCCGTTTTTAATGTTTTCCCATTTATCACGTTTGCGCTCGATTGTCTCCTCGATGACAAAGGATCGGTAGAGCCAGCCGCATTTTTCTCTGCACCGCTCGTCTTAAAAACCGCCCCCTCCCTCTGCCCTTTCTTTCTCTCTCTCTCCGGGGGCTCTTTTTATTTTGCGGAACCACGTGCGTGCCGGCGCATAACTTTCAGGTGTCGTGTGGGCTTTATCGCGCGGACACCTGTCCTACTTACAGCTCGTTATTATCGTGCCTCCTTATCTCCGTGCTTCCGTGAACCTTCTCGAGATGAGACGAGCAAGTACATCGCGCGTCCTTCGAGAAACGCGATAGACACATACCACCGGTGTGCCATTGCTCTATTCGCTGAACAACGACGAACTAGAAAAAATACTCGGAGATACCGCGGAGATCTATTATTTTTTTTTTTTTTTTCTCCGCGAATAAACTTTCTCGAGATGGAACGTCAATTCTGGTCAATCGTCAATGGGAACGTTGATCGCAGAATTATTAATTTAGTTGAAGTTTACTGTCGTTGCTACATTGAAGAATGAAAATTTCTTGCTATTGCTATTGTTTCATTATATTTATTTATTATTACCGTTTTCAAAATTTCTACGTCAGAACAGAATGATTATCGTGTTTCAATATGTTTGAATAAATGATTGTCTTACTTTAATACAGAGACCGAATCGGTATTACGGATACCGGTAAAATACTGATATTTTTAGGTCGCTATTCGATTACGTTTGGTCGTAAACGATGTTAGGTCGGTAGATGTATTTCGGTATAATATCGGTATAACACCGGTGAATAAAATATTAATATGTTAGAAAAGGAAAAGGAGACAATGATTAAATGTTTTCGTAAAGCTGCCGATAGTAAATTTGCTTATACACGTATCCTTTATTATTTCTAATACTAATTCGTCTCCATACAATATCATCCACGATGCTCTTACTTAATTTTAAAAGATGACCAATTTCTCGATACGTTTTTCCTTTTTTTCAGTGAAAAATTACCAATTGTCGTACGTTAATAAATCGAAAGAGGAGTTGAAACAACGATTAATCGTAGCATGGAAGAATATTCCGCTAAATTACTTAAAAAAAAATTACTGGAAATATGCCTAAGCGTCTGCGATATATTATTGAAGTTAAGGGCTACCTAACAAAATATTAATTATCATTTATGTTAACAATTTTCAGGTTCAAATATTTTAATTCCTCGAATGTCCGACTATTTTTGCCACGCTACATTTCGACATAGTTCAGTTTATTGTTTGATATTAAGAAAAGTATGTGCGATAAATAAATAAAATTCATGTTACTACAAACTATAATGACTGTTTTATTATGTTATTAAGAAATTAATCCAAATACTATTATAAACAATCGAAATCCACAACAATATTTTGAATAGCATAATGTCCGAATATTAATAAGAGTCACTGTACGTAAAAAATGAAAAATGTGTTTTCGTCGGTAAAGCGGTACCGTACCGATATATATTTCGGTATTTTTACCGTTGTGGACGTCAGATACTGATAAAATACGTGTGAAAATACCTGTATGACCGTCTTATACCGGTATTAAAACCGATTTCCCAAATAGCGGTTATATCACGATAACATGGGAGCAAATACCGGTATAATACTTAAACCTCACAATATTTCGATTTCAGTCTGTGCTTTAATATGTTAGAACGATTGGAACAAACTCCGATTGGACATTATCAAAGTGTTAATAAATGATGTAAATAAGTATACAAAACTAGGCTCCGTAATAAAATAAAATTTTTAAAATAATATCAAATATTCGGTTTCACAGTGATGAAACTTTGCGTGTCGGTCAATTTAGACCTTGTTCGGAAGTGTGCTAGGGATTCTTTTGTCAGTAATGGTAACATTTCGCGGGATAATGACAAGAATAGATCAGTAAATCGTAATCCAATTTTTGGTTCATACGTATCAACGTTGCATTGCTTAATTAACGTAACTCTTTCGTTTGCAATTTGACTATTTCGAGTTGTACAAAACTTACCAACGATCTCACCTAATCGATCTACTTTCTAAAGTATTTCTTTGGAAGCGAAGACACCTTGGGAAGAATCCACAAATCGAGATGTCAATTAAAACGACGGAAGAGAGGAGAGCCGAGAAGATTTCGCGAGATTTTTTGCGAATTGGTTGCGCGCGCCCCCATAGCGGGCGTCATCGCGCGTACCAGCTATGAAACAGCATTTAGTTAGGCCCCAGTTATGGGATTTCGCGCAGATTAGGGGTTATTAGGTGTCGGTGTCCCTGTGTTTCCAGCACGACCCCTCGCAGGGTGCTGTTTAACTTCGGTCGCTGCGCGCTTGTGCTTCGTTTCGACGTTTTTCGGCCCCGCGGTCCCTGGCAGCCGTGTAACGTGTTATTACGTGTCTGGCGGTCGAGCAGCCGTAGAAAGAGAAAAGGGACAGAAAGAAAGAAAGAAAAAGAAAAGGAAGAAAATGAAGAGGAGACCCGGAGCAGGACGGCGAGGAGACTGAGGGCCCCACCTCGACCGCAGCAACCCCCGGGACCAGCCAACTAAAATCCGGGCCCGTCCTGGCCCGCGGCCACGCTTGCCACCAGTGTCTCTCAATAAAAATTACTCAGATTCCTGCGAGATTGTTCTCTCGCTCTCAAGATCGAGCCCTCCTTCTCTTCGATTCACTGTTTATAAACGCTCGAGCGACACCAGACAGTTTTGAGGGTAGCTTCAACTTCAAGTTTTCGAACTTTCGAAGAAAATTCCTCGACAGCTGATCGATGTTTCCTAATGCACGCAATATTTTCAAAAATTATTTTCTTCGATCGAAGCGGGCATTGTTCTCCCAACGGGATTTCAATGGAAAGAATACTCTTTTCGAGAAGAAATCTTGGTTTTTAGAAGGCCTGAATTACAGAGGATCTGTCTTTGAACATCGTTTGACACAAGAACGATTCGAAACTTCTGAAAAGGTGAATACCTGGAGAAATATCTGGGGAATAAGGAGGGTGAGAGAGAATTTTTTACCTAACTCTGAAAATTTCCAAAGAAAACGTTCAGAGTAGTGAACGTGAATCGTACACATTTCGAGAAAACTCATCTAGAGAAGAAGTAACATTCAAAATTCATTTCTGAATGTGCAGAACATGATTTGCCTTCCAAACAGTCTCCGATTAAAGAACAGCGATTAACCAACGCTTAAACCCAATATTTCACGTGATACTTGTACTCGTATCAAGTAATGTCGTTTCTTCTAAATTTAATGAATATTTAATTAACATTCTACTTCAAAATTACCTTCGTTAATTAACATTTTACAAAATCAAGAGATTCCAGTATAATCGATGGAGATTAAAATTGCATTGACTCTTGAATAAAATAAAATTTTGTACAGTATCGAAAAACGACATTACCCAACACATTCATTTACCTAATATACATTCTCTTCGATCGAACGAATGGCGGATGATCACAGCTCGATGCACAGATTTCTACTCTTCGATTTCACACACTTTACGTGTGTTACGTGCCACGATAAAAGAAAAAACCAAGGCCAGCCATTCGAACCATTTCAAGGGTAAGTTCAACTTGAACTTCACGTTCAGCTTCCGCGTTAGGTGCAACGAGACGACGTCCGATGTGCGCGTAAAGGAGGAGGGACGGTGTTGCAGGAAATAATAATAAAACAGGGTAAGGCTGAGGCAGGCTGGCGTTCGCCGTTTCGTGGCCGTAATGAACTTCGTCATCCGGCTGAAAACGAGTTAAAAGGCAGAGCGCGAGATGCTCCGGGCGGATCTTTATTATGCGAGGATGGGGTTGCAGGTCGTTATCTTATTCAATAGCTGGCCCCCGAAGAGGAACTTCTTCCGAGAAGCCGATGTAGTTTCAGATAATGGACCGGCGAATTGGGATATAACGTGTCTTAAATTGTCTAATGAGTGACCGAAGGGTACCAACGGCTCAAGGTCACTCTATTTTTTCACGGAAGGAATCATTATCTCGATAAATTGCGCGCGGAGCGGATATACATCCGAAATTAAGCGGCAATTCAAACAACAGCGATGTAAAGGGCGAGGGCGTTTCGTCAGGCATATTCGACAAATTGTACTTTTCGTACTGTGTGTGTGTGTGTGGTGTGTGTGTGTGTGTGGACAGTTTCCACAAAGTATTGAAACTGCATGAATTTGAGAGCGCAAATTTTTGTCCGTGTATCTTTGAGAATTTTTCCGCCGTGCGGAATAATTAGACTTTTCAATTTACTTTTCAGCGTTATTAAAAAATTGCTCGAGGAAGAAAGCGTATTCTTAAAAAAATACTGCACCATCGTGAAATAAGAAATAACAAGAACAGCGTGTCCAAGTCGTACCAATTTTGATTCTTTGGCCCGTAGCGCGACGAAAAAGGGGGGGGGGGGACTGTGTTCGTTTCAAGAAACGGAACCGAAGCCAGGAATCCAACTTCCTTTCGCCGGTAACCCGTCACGCGGGGCATCTTTTGGCCGTGGAAGATTTTGCGGCGGGAGGGAGCGCGTCTCGACGGGGAAGATTGCCGCGTTGCCCACGAGGGATGATTGTGGGGAGAGAGGAGGTGGAGAGAACGATCGATTTTTAAAGCAACCGCAATATTTGACAGCTACAGCCCAGGGCTGTGGTTTTGGCGCCACCTGTTTCCCGACCCTTCGGCCTCCACCCACACGCTTCTCCGAAACACCACCACGCGGACGACGCGTGCACACGCACCGCGGACGAGCACGAGAGAAAGAGAGAAAATCGGCATCTACTCGAGCGTCTGCGGTCCATGGGTAACTGCACCATGCCGGCAGACACGCCACCAATAAGTGAACATCGGTTGCGTTCAACACCCTCGCTTTGTTCCACCCTCGTGTCTCTCGTTCTCTCTCGTTCCTCTGTGAAACCTCCCGAAATCCATCGCTACACGCCGCGCTACCGAACCGAGAGCCTCGAATCCCTTCGGCTTTCTGGCCAGATTTTTCGTTTTGTTCCTCCCTTTTCGTTGTTCCATTCCGTGCGTCTAGCTGGAACTCGATATACACGTTTGAGGAGGAGGGGGATCAATGAGACGGAAGAACAGACTTGAATATATACGTGTGTAGTCATTGAACTTAGGCTGTGCGCAGTTTTCTTTAATTTCAGGGATTTTCAGCCTTCAATGTACGATTTATTTGTTTCGATTTGTCATCAACGCGTTTTGTAAAATGAGAATCGACTATCCGGTGATTGTGTCGATGACGTTTCAGTGCAAATGTAAAAGTGTATATAGAAATTACAAGTGATGGTACATCATCTTAATAATACTCAGTGGGACCATGATACTCGTGACCAATTTATATTATCTTGCATATTCAATACAGTCGTACAAATCGTGTTTAATTACAATATTAAATTTTAAAGTGTTTTGTCCAACATATGTACATATCCGACGTTTGTAGGTAGAGTTCTTCCACAACGAGTGTTGGAATATTTTCAGTAATCCGTGTAACAATTTTTAGCTGGATAAAAGACCAAAAAAAGGCGAATATGAAATGAGAATATAATGAAATTATAAACCACGTTATAACATTGAGTGAATTTATTTCACGTAACTCGCAACGAAATTGCACAAATTTGTGATCTCGAGATCGGGGTTTCTCTAAAATTGGCCCCAGCAACGTTAGATCCGTAAGAAATGAACGGAACAAAAGCGGTAAGACGGTTAGGTGCGTGAGAGGGAGACTGCAAGTTGACAATGGCGTGATGTATGTCGGAATGACCTCCGAGTCCGTGGGCGCGCGACCCTCCGGCGAATATATCGAGGCCTTTGGACGACATTACGGTGCTATATGCGCCATGTGCCAGGGAGAGACATTGATTTATACAAGGGAACGGCGAACGACTCGCGGACCACCACCGCCTCTTCCGAGCACCCTCCGCCATCACCTCGGAAATCATCTCTTTTAGCGAAATTATAGCCCCGCCTAGCGGAGAACGCAGAGCTCGCAACCTGCCATCTTCTCGTAGATTTCGTCACGCGTCTATTTAAAAAGTGGCTATTTTCTAGATTCGAAAATTTCGAATAACGACGAGAAGAGATCGTTTAGAAATGAAACGTAGAAGGGTTGCATAACGCTTGCAAATAAATTTTCCCGTTCGATTAATGCGCACTTGTATATAATATAACCCAGTATGAAAATGTACGTGAATACGTAAATATTTATCTCCCTTCGATTCATGTGAGATATTTAACACGAAGATATACTTCCACTCTGATTAAGATAAAAAGGTAAGAAAAAAGTTGAAACAGAATATCTAGAACAATTTGGAAAGCTAGAAATATCCAATGGAAGAACAACGAGAAGTAAAGTGAAGATATTCAAAGTATCTATAATCACTTGAGAAATCTAAAATATCAAGGTATGAGATTTACGCCAATCCAAATATTAATAATTCAAGTTTACACCTCCAAAATTACATTATTCAAATATTGATAATCCTTAATAATTCAAGTTTACACCTCCAAAATTACATTATTCAAATATTGATAATCCTTGGCGACTCAGAGTCACTGAGCGAATTACTTGTAAAATTTACAGCACTCGCTAAAACGTCAAACGGGCAATCTCGATGGACAGCGCTTCTCTCAGACAGAGACAGAGCTTAAACGATCGGTCGGAACGAAAGAATGGTCGAGGGAGGGAAGGGTGGCTTGATCCGCGAAAGAATTCGAGCATCGGAGTCGATTTTGACGGACATTATTTATTTTAAGCAAGCGGAGGGCCGAAGGGGTGGTACATTCTTACGAGCAGTCACGTAGTTGGACGGTAGCCGGAGGGTGTCGATGGAACCCGATATATTGGCATACCTACGGCAAAAAGAATTTCCAACGCGTCCGTATTCTGCTGTTTTCCGCGGTCGCAACCCCCTTTCCTTCGAGAAACGCACGCGTTTCGTCCTTTTCCCAGCGTTGGCTCGCTTGGTCAGGAAGCAACCCACCACCACCTCCACCACTCTCGAGTGCAACGCTCAATTGCGAGTGTCGAGGGTGTGATCGATGTCCTTCCAGCGTTGGAATGTGACACGGGGCCCTCGAAGGAATTGGCAAATGACACGCGGAGAGTCCGTAGTTCGGACCTCGGAGCATTCAAAATCGTTGACTCGAGGAATTCGGACGATCGGCCGAATCACGTTGGCCGTCTAATAGTTAGTAGGCCGAGCTCATAGTGAATAGGTAGGTAATATAGGAGCGAATTGGATGGCCGTGGTGAGTGATTGAGTTTCAAGTCAAGTTGATTGAATTTCTAGTTCAACATCATTAAATGTATTTATTTAGAACACAAAGTTAGAATGTATTTACGTGTTATTGTTTGGTGCATTTATTTTGTTATAGTTGGAGGTTGGTTCAATTTATTTGTCATTATTTCCTGTGAATGAATGGAAGATCCATAGTTTTAGATTTTGTAGCATATTTATATACTCTTGTGATTACAAGTCTTGATAAAAATGATTTCCCATTCCTCAACTCTTTACCAACATAGTGGCTACAATTTATTTTATTTAATTGGAGGTTAGTTCAGTTGTGAATGAATGGAAGATCCATAGTTTTAGATTTTGTGGCATATTTATATACTCTTGTGATTACAAGTCTTGATAAAAATAATTTCCCTTCCCTTAACTCTTTACCAACATAGTGACTAACAATTCCTCTATTCTTCTTCCTCGTCGTTCAAAGTGTCAACAAATTCGAAGAGATTCGAAAAATTGCAGAACAAACACAAACGAAAAATAATCAGACCCGATCAATTTGTAAACCAAATTACAGCCTAACTCGTCAAAGACTCGTCGATCCATTAGAAGCAAAGTCACTCCCAAAGTCGTTGTATACCGGATGGCGATCGTTCGATCGTTCGAACGGCGAATTAATAAATCCGTTCGAGTGTCGTTGTTGGACGATAAGCAGGTTGAGTCCTCGGGGTCTCGCGTCGCGAGCGAGAGAACTCAAGCCAGGAGCGCGTAGGGTGGCACATAAAGCGGCGTTCATCACACACAATAGACAGCGGCCGAGGCAGAATGGCCCGGCGGCAGCCGTAAACTGGAAATATGTCAAAGATAATAAAACAATTAGCCATAAAACGTAACGACCCCCGTGTGCGCCGTATATCCGTGTGCTATTCGTGGTCGACGAACGGCGGCCGAAAGGGGAAGAGGTCAGGCCTGCAACGACGACGGCGAGAAGAGCCAAGCCAGCGGAGAAAAAGTTCGCGGGAAACAATGGCACCGTCCGCCGCATCGAGTTGGGGGAGAAAACTTCGCTGCCGCGTTTTTCCCTCGACGCATTTTTCATATATTCAATTATATATCGTCGCGTTCGCGTCTTCGACGTCAAACTGGTATCTCGCTTCAGTTTTCCTTTCGCTTTGTTTGTTCGCCGAACTGCGGAACGTTTATTTGTTTAAACGCAATCCGTCACACTTTCTACACTCTGGACGTTTTCGAACGTTGCTCGAGTGACGCGTACGTGTACGGTAATGCAGCATGCGTGGCGAAAGCGTGCGCCACGTTTCGCGGAAATGACGTTCGTTTTAACGTTTTCAGAGCGTGTTATTGTTGTTATTAATATACTATTGCAATACATTGTTATGGTAATATGTTATTAATACCGCGGTGCAACGTTAAGTAACGTACGAGAAATATTAATACCACTAGGTGTGTCGGTGTATCGATAATAGTAATTATTCATTAGTAATATCATTAATTTATTTATCAGGCGTTACCAAGTAATACGCTTGTAAAACAACGCGAGGAAGGCAATAATTAAGGCTTCGGTGAAATCGGGGAATCGATTTCCATTAATAACAACCACGAACGGATTCAGATGTTCGTACGTTCTCAAATAAACTTTAACCCCTTCACGTTCTATTTTAAATATCGAGATAGATACGTGTACTATCTTTACATATATTTCACACCAATCATCAACATAGATTCGAGATCCAGTCGAAACTCGCCACGCTATTTTAATTTATTAGTGAAACTCTCGCCGTGTATATAAGACTGTATGCGTGATACCTTCATCAGCAACTATACGCACAGTGTTACAGCGTAGGTCAGATGTGATGCGTTTTCGCGTGCTGGCGATTTCACCCCCTTCTCCGGAAGCTCGGAAAAAAAGAGCTCGCGAGCAGAGTTCAAGGTCAGGGCAATTCCAACTTTGGCCAGAAGAAACGTTTTCTCCCGAGAGTAAAAGAAAAAGGCGACCGAGGGGATGAGTGAAAGGGGGTGGGACTTGGCCCGTAGCGCAAACTAGCTCTCCGTAGCGCCGCGATGATAAATCACCGGAGCGACGTGCGAGTATTTAAACGAAACGGTTCGTTCCTCTTTCCACGATCCGTTTCTCGAGAGCGTGAGGCGAGATCCTCGAGCGTAAGGTTCGCGATGGTCGGTAGCGCGCTAGCCCAGTAAATCACCCATCGAAAGAGCCTTTCTTTCCCCGCTGTTCCGTTGTTCTCGAGCGAATTAAAGAGAGAGAAAGAGAGAGGAAGAGTAAAAACTGTTACTCCCTGGCACACTAACACCAGAATTAAGAAAATTAGATTTCCATCGGAGACATATATTTCATTCGAATAATCTCTGTACCACACCGCTTCGGTGATTTACCAGCGTTAATATCGTAGCAATTGCACTGATAAGGAACGATATTTAATTAACATCTGACGTTATTAACACTGGTTGTTGATATGCACCCGAATGCTACATTACGACAGTGTCAGTAATGCGCTACGTTAATAACACGAGCATCGGTACATTACTGATAATAATCCATCCAGTAATATATTAGTAATGGTCGTTAGTAATAATCGAAACGGAATAATAATAATAATAATAATAATAATAATAATAATAATAATAATAATAATACACGTTGCCTGTAAACAGTGATACGTTTGTTACATTTCGAGCACGGCATCTATGATGACGTATTAAAATCGAAATTCAGCTAAGAGTTGGTGACAATCGAAACAGAATAATAATAACAACAGTGCATGCCTACCTGTGAACAGTAATACGACAGTATTTGTAACATTCGTTACATTTTTCGGACACGTATTAAGCTGACGTATTAAGATCGAAATGGGATCGAGCCAGAGTTAGGAGAGAGCAGGAGAGGCGGTGAGTGGGGCGGGTATTGTTCGCGTCGGTTAATTTTCCGGCCGGCTCCCCGATGAAAAGAGAGACGGAGTCACCGAAGACATTTGTCTCGACCGGCTGTCAGTCCGCGCGCTCAAAGTGAATTCCTGAAGAAAAGAAAGCGCGATGCCCGGTGGTAGGCAGGGGGATGGCAGGAGAATGAAGATCGAACGAACGAACTCGAAGGGATTCGTTTCGAGAGAGGAGAGCCCTTTCCCAAACGGCGCGTGGAAGGTGCAGGGAGAGCGCGGCGCCGCTGCATCAGCCAACGCTGTAATGAATTCGGAGATAAATGGCCGGAGATATACCAGCCAATATGTAGAACTGTCGTTCTTTCCTTCCATCGTCGCTCTGACGCTTTATCGTCGCGTGAGACGGAAAAGAAAGGCGAAAAAAAGGGGACAGGGGAGTAAAGATCTGCGGCGAACGCATTTTCCAGCGGATCGATCCGAACGAATAACGCTGGTTAACTACTGGACAATATCGAGAGTCGAAGAAACTCTCTCGCAACTGAACGATGAAAACTGGAACGTATTCGAGTTATCTTTGGATTTTAGGATTTTAATCTGCTTTCTTAGAGGCTTAGATAAAAAAAAAAACGTAATAATTGGAACGAAATATAATTACATAGTGTGTTGGATATTGAATCTATGCAAATCGAGCTAGCGACGTAAAAGTGGACTGTGAATAGTCAGTCACAAGGGCAAGATCTAATAGTTAGTCATCTATGCTACTTCCCCTTGCTTTAGAGATATTCGTCATATTCTAAGACATTCCAAATCGTTGTAAATCATTTCATATCATTCTGTTTCATACAAGACCACGACTGTAAGGGAATATAAACTCTTCTGAATTGTAAGCGTGTTGACTCCATTACGCGGAATCCAACGTGTAATACATAGATAATTGAAGGAGGGAAACGAGAAAACAAAGAGTATTTCGACCTGATACAAGCGAACTCATCCCTTCAAATGTGAATTTTTCAGGAAGATCTCGAGTACCTCTCCTCGAAGGTCGACAAGCTCCAACAACTTTTTTCGCGAAAGGTGCGAGATTGTGAACTCTGTTTGAAAATTGAGAAAGAAATTATCTTCTAGATGATCGTAATTGGTTGGACTCGGAGTTAGTTGACGGCGATCGCGCCAATCCGGTTCGTCGAGTCGTCGCAAATGTTTTTCATACGGTAGAGCGGATCGGTGTCGGTGCAAACTGCACAATGCAGTAATAACTGTAGAGAGAGAGAGAGAGAGAGAGAGAGAGAGAGAGAGGAAGTGGCAGGGCAGAGGACAAGCGAGAAACGCGATTCGTTTCCGGGGTTGCGCCTCGGAATAAAAGTTGCAAGCCCACGACGCATCATTTCTCGTTTTTCTGGCGCGGTGTTTTTACAAGCCTGCGTACGAGCTATCGGTATAGTTTGACGGCCATGAATCTTCGATGGCGTCGTCGCCGTCAATGTGGCCTTTTGGCCACGCCGAGCTGTCAAGAACCGCGGCCCGACGAGGCGATTTGTCGACGCGCGAAAAATCAGGAAACGAATCGAGACGCTTTCGTCGAGAATCCAGACACACGCGAGATACTTCGATTGATACTCGAGACACACACACACACACACACACACACACACACACACACACACACACACACACACACACACACACACACACACACACACACACACACACACACACACACACACACACACACACACACACACACACACACACACGGGAATATATAATAATAAAGGACAATGAAAAGTTTCGCGGATCGTAAAATTATGGATAACCGCGCCGCGCTACCTGGATTGACACGTGCGCGGCAAACGTCGCCGCGAAGTTTGAGCGATCGTACGTTCGAAACATTATCATAACAGCGTGATATTCGTTGCAACGCTTTGAATACATTACACGGAGTTGGAGTGCAAGTTACAGGCGAGCCGTGCTTAACCAAACCGCGTTTAACCTTCGATAAATATATCGCGTTGTATACTTGGAAACGTATCGTTATATAACGATATAGCGTTTAATAATGTAACAAATGTTGCATCCCATTACAATATGATTATGCTCGTTGCATAATATTTCATCGATGAAACATTGCGATCGATAAGGCAAGATCATTTGTACAATTTATTTGATGACAAATTCTTCGTGTTTAGAGAAACAGGAAAAAAAAAACGTATCATTTTTATCCTATTATAATATTGCAATGTAATGATTTATTCATTATATGATATTCGATGAATAAAACATTGTAATTGGCAAAAGAATTTCTGCAAACAGTATGCTCAGTTGTGCACGGATAAACGGACTGCGAACGCTTGGGGAAATTAAGCGTACGAAATATCAATTTTTACACTTCCCTCGAAATTTTAATACTCTAGAAAGGGAACCATAGGTCAATAAAGGGAACCACTAAGACATCGATCGCAACGAGCACCGTTAATTTTCGTTGAAAAGATTGTCCCGTGCACGGTGATCCGGAAGAGAGGACAGAGCGAACGAACGATCTCCGGAAGTCACACCCCTAAGCGAAGTAGCTCGACTTGTTCTTATCAGGGCTGGAAAGAAGACAGCGAGCGGTGGGCACGATCCGGGGCCGGGTAGACCAACCAGCTTGTGACAAATTTTAGCCGGGTTACGCTTAAGCGCGTGAAACTCTGTCTTATCCCGGAAAGGCAGTGGGTAGTTGTTCGTCGTGGATAAGAGGTTAGGGAGCTGTATTTTCCATTTCGTTCCAGGCTGAACCCTTGTCCCCTTCCTGCCCTCGCGATTTTCCTCGTGACCCCGCCACTTTCCAGTCATAATACCACAGTGAAATGAAAGGGAGAAGCGAGTTCGAAGTGAAGGCAAAAAAGAAAAAAGAAGGAGACAGAGAGAAGGAACGAACGAGCAGTTTGGTAAAATGATTCTATTAATTTTTCCATCGGGAGCGGCACTCGTGCATGCCGCCCTACTTTCAGAGGCGTTTCTTTCTCTCACTCTCTCTCTCTCTCTCTCTCTGTTCTTCGTGTTCTCCTTCCGTATCCCAGCTTCCAACGTTGAAACGTCGCTACGGGGAATTATAAAGACATTGCGGAATTTTGGCAAAAGAGAAAGAGAGAGGATAGCTCTCGCGTCGCCGGGTGGTTCTCGATCGCCCGGAGGGCTCGATTCCCCGGCAACGAATTAGTTGATTAAGTTTAACGAGCGGAAACGCTCGACGAATGTAAGCGATCCTCGGACGGCTCGTTCGATCGAGACTGAGAAGATTAAAATAATAAGGAACAGCAGGCTGAAGTCGATCGAAGTCGATCGTTTACACCGTGTTGCTGGAGAGGCTGTCACACAGAACTGAGTCTGGGTAGAACGAAAATTACTTGCAATTAGCTGCGTATTTACTTCACGGGTAGACTGCGGATTTTTTTTTTTTTTTTTTTTTTTTTTGTGAAAATTGCAAGAGATACACGTAACGTGAATCCAGAATATTTATTGCAATTTCTAGTAGATAGGTGCAGAGATCAGGTGTCAGATTTTGAGCGTGAAACTTGCACTTAGCAACGTGTGCTATTCTCGTCCCATTTTATTTGCAAGATTTTCTTGGAAAGAAGAAAAAATAGAACAATTATCATTTTGATTGAAATGTTGGATGACCAACCCAGACAATATTGGATCTATGCAAATACTGACAACGAGCTAGCAACAGTCCACATAAAAGTGAACTGTGAATAGTCATAAGGGCAAGATCTAATAGTTAGTCATCTATGCTCCTTCCCCTTCCACTTGAGGATGATAACCAAATATATATAAGGACATGTTTTACAGTAGAGAGACAAAATACTACAGTAGAGAGAGACAGACTAGAAGATCACAGAATAGCATAGTATAGCTGAACCCAGCATAAAACATTCTATATCATACACAACCTTGAACAAGGAATAAACTCTTCAAAATTATAAGCCTGTTGACTCCACTACACGGAATCCAACAGAAATTTGGTACACTTTCGCTCAGAAATTTCTATTCGGGTCTGTTTCCTCAATCATGTTTATTAAACACCAGTACAAAATTGACAGACAGGAAACGATTAAAAGACACGCGACTTGCGAGGCACGACGACACGTTAGACAGACGTAGCTCAATGGCGTGTTCCGATATCTCGTAAATATCTCATACGAGGGGTACTCGGGGTAATTTTTGTTTGCTCAAACAGTTAAGACAGCCGCTGGCCGTATCGACGAAAGCGATACTGCCTCGAAGCTTCCATGTGTGTACCTACTTGGATATCTCTTTAGGTGAATTCATAGCTGTACAGGGGAACTAGGATAGCATTCTCGAGAGAGAGAGAGAGAGAGAGAGAGAAACGAGACACAGAGCCCCACAGGTCTTGAAGATTATTTGCGTTTCCCTTCGAAACTCAGGCGCAAAGCAAAGACTTCGACGAAGCATCGAGGCTCGAAGTCGACGCCGAGCAAAAGTATGCGAGAGACGGGACGAGCGTAAACTAAACAGGCAGAGGCACACGCGGCGTGATGGTGGATGGGGGGAGGAGGGGAGGAGGGGTGGGGGGGGGAAGGCACGAGGCGCCACTTCGACCTCCTCCGACCCCGGACCATCCGTCACTCCACCGGAATCAATGTGCCAAGAACGAAAAGGGCCGGGTCACGAGTCCGATCTCCTCCGCTCCGGCCAACAAACGAACTGTCCCTCCTTTCTTCATCGTGTTTCCTTCACCGTGGGCTCTTCTGTTCGCGCGAGCCACTCCGCCTCGCGGCCTTTCTGTGAAAATTTCGCACGCGGTGACACACGAATTGCAGAATTCGAACGAACTTGCAGAAGCTTCGCCAGAAGCCGGGCAAAGGCGTGTTGTTGGATGACCAACACGGACAATATTGAATCTATGCAAATACCGACGACGAGCTAGCGACAGTCGACATAAAAGTGGACTGCGAATAGTTAGTCATAAGGGCAAGATCCAGTAGTTGGTCATTTATGTTGCTCCTTCGCCTTCCACTTGACGATGATAACCAAACGTATCTATAAGGACATGTTTTAGAGACATTCGATAGCATTAGACATTCTATGTCATTGAGAGTATTCTAAGACTTTCTACATCGTTATGAAAGACATTCTACGTCATATTCTATATTATACGAGAACATTCTAAATCGTTCTATTTCATACACGACCACGACTGTAAAGGAACAAACTCTAAATTATAAGCGTGTTGACTCCATTACACGGAGTGTTTCCATCAGTGTTTCGACCTTATTTCCAATTAGTCAAGGCGAAATGAACGAAACTCACTCCTCTCCACCGTGCTCATGAAGTTTGCATGAGCCTCGAATTCGAAAGAATTATTCGGCGTTCACACTTTGTTTAACAGCGAACGATTTTGTGATTCGATAATTGATTGCATGGAAAGAACTGTTCTTGTGTCTCACATCTCCTTTTTGCATGGTTGATTTCTTTCATTGTGACGATCGATATTAAAATTACACTGGCGAGCAAAGCAGTAATAAATGTTTCTTCGGCTGGTGTAAACGTAAAAGTCTGCAAAATTACTTTACTTTTCTACCAAAGTTCCACTTTTTCTTTTCCTTTGTTTTAAATTATATCCTCAAAGACACCTGCGTGAAAATTCGCAGAATGAAAACTGACCCTGGTCAATCGTGGACGACAAATTTTCTAATTTTTCTCTCTTTGCAACTCTCGCGAACGACTTGCGGACTGCTCGTACAAATCTATGTCTTTTCTTCGAAAACGTGGTAGAAAATTGGCGATCGATCGAAAGTTTCCTCACGATCGACTCGTTGAAATTAATTTAAAAAATCCTCGGCGTCGACCTCGATACGCTCGAAGGACGGGGCGCGAGAGTACTCCGCAGGGCGATGACTTTGGGCTTGCCTAACCTCGCGTGGACACCGTCGACTCCTCTCGCGCGCCCACGCGCAGAAAAATTCTGCGAGGCCCTCTTTGTTCCTTGGCTTTGTCGTTAAACAATGAAACCAGCAGGGGGAGGTGGGGAGGAAGGGGTGGAGGAGGAGGAGGAGGAACTCTAATAACGTCGACGAGCATCGATACAAGCAGGTAGAGGCGAACAGGCGTCGCAGAAATCGGTCGACAGATTGCCGCGCGTTGCCAACCGAGATGGGAATAGAAATATCGCCAACGCGACGTTCCTGTACTCAACAGCCGGTGAAACTTGCCGTATCGAACGATATACTCATACTGGTACCATCCATCGAACGCTTATTAATCTCTAGACGACATTTTAAATCGATCGTGTTACCAAAATTCAATTCTATATATTTCATTATCATTGTTTATTCATTTTATTGTTGCATCTAACGTTCTTAGCGATTGAAATTATCGAGTATAGAATTTCGAAAGTAGAATTTTCTAGTTTTATGATTTAATTCTACATTTTCTGTGTCGATCGAGATCGGTAAGAAATTATTGAATATAGAGTTTCGAAATATATCTGGATGTTTAGCGACGAATTAAATTGAAAATTAATTCTAAAGTTGGACAATTAAAATTGTCCGGAAGTGAAACTTGTCAGGAATTAATAAAAATTTTATTATACGCCGCGTATGGAGAGAAGACGAACATAGACGTATTGTCGCGTCTGACAGACTCCCCTTCGTAGACAGTGGGCCTTATTCGTCAGATTCGATAGCGACAAAGCGTCCTACGCTCGTCTTTCTCGATCCAGCTGGCACCGATGACGTTCCAGCCGTGGCCGCAGCAGTCGGTCGTCGTCTGCCAACAATCAGAATCTCGATTCCACGGTGTCATCGTGTCGTGACCGATGCGTTGTACAACGCGAAGGGAAGGCCCAACGTGAATGGAAAGAGAGTGAATGGACGAGTTTCTCTCGGGGTGAATGCATTCGAATTACGAAGGCGACGAGTCGTTCTGTCGCTCGTGTCGTACTTCTCTCCGGCAGAAAAAGAGAGAGAGTGATAGAGAGAGAGAGAGAGAGAGAGCAGGCCACGGCAGTTCACAGCCGGGTCAACGACGGTATTGTACCGGTACACCCACGATTGCATGTTTACAAATTGTCTAATCTCGTCGACGAATCGGTACCGGGCCCACTTTTTCTCGTACCCTCGAGCTGTGCCTCGTGCCGGCCTCTCCGCTACGTGTCAGCGGAGGAGGAAGGATCGACACCCACTTTCGTTCGTCCGAATCATGCTGTCGAGTCTGGGACAGAGTTCGAACAAAATTCACGACGAAACGAATTCTATTAGGAACGCGCGAGATTCTCCTATATTGGGACAAATCTTTAATTTTATTTAATTTTCCCAACCGGTTTCATTCAAACGAGTACGTAGCACAGAACTTTCATCCGAGAATGTATACCATAGTATAGAATAATTCCATCAGCGAAAGATTTTATTTCATTTAATTTATCGCAGCTGGTTCTAAACAAGTACGCAGATCGTATAACGTAGTGTAGAATAATTCTGCGCCAGCGATACTATCACAAAATGAGTTTTGCAATTTATATATCATGAAACGAGCGAATGGAAAGGATTTTCAGAAACGGCTTGTTCAATTTGATCGCGTGCTTTGGGTATTGACCACAGGTCATCTCGAAGCGACTGCGAGTGATAGCGGGAAAATTCGCGCGAGAACATGGCGGAAGGTTTCGTTTCGTCTTCTCGTGTGCTCCCTGTGTTACAGCACACACGGACGGACAAACGCGACGAAACCGCAAATTAAATTAGCGAGAGGCCGAACGACTGCGGGCGAGCAAGAAAGCGTTGGCTGTCCGCTATTTAACCCGGCTTAATTACCAATTAGCCAATAAAAAGCCACCGGTTCCCCGGCCCGGGCGTTATGACCGCCCTTAAGAACTCGATGGAGCGCCGTCGTTCTATGCACGGTTCTACGCCGCAGCGAAAAACCAGCCCGGTGTAATTACAGCTGGCAAAACAACGGAGAAACACGGTGGCTGAGAGTGGCTTTCTTACTTGGCCATCGATAGCGGAAAGACAGACACGGTCGCAAAACGATTAACGAGTGGCGAACGCGAGAGTCGCGTCTATTTTGAAAATAGGCGCGCAAGCAGCCGGTTCGACCTCCCCAGCCAGTCAGAAGGTAATCTCGTTTTAGCTCGAGCGACGTCTCCGATCGGCTGTGTTTCATTAATTAGGCGAAACGCTCGTAAATCTAATCATTATTTTTTCCGTGTGCTGGGTCGTGTACGGCCGCCGGCGCGTACAGTTATTCGCGATACTTCCTTACTATCTCTCGCGCTCTTCGTTATTACCTTTCGAAAAAGTCGAGCACACGCAGAGTACTATGGTACCTGCCTGTTTTTCGATAGCCTTTCTGAGCCTTCAAGGCGCAGAGCTGAACAGTGCGGGAAGGTGTGAGTCGATGTAATTCTGGAAAAACGGTCCTTCTTGGTTGGAGTCTGCGAAATTTTGTAAAACTGTCGCGCGGCATTCTGTTCCAACTTCAAAACTGACGTCTTCCACGCTCGAAGGCTCGAGCTGTCTAAATTGCACGTAACAATGATGGTGCCATTATGATATCACTCAGGGAATCCACCTTGAGAGCTTCGAGAGGCGTGCATTAACCTCTTGGATTGACGTGCTACGCACGTCGGGAATTTTTTGTACCAAATTGCAAAATTTCCCCAGTCTTAAGTACAACCCAGGCAAAATAAATGATAGATTCGTTACTTTTCAATAATTTCTATACCGACGAGTTGCAAGAAGAAAGCGACGAATATTATTGTGCACGGTTTGGTCACTCGTTATGGTTCGCGAGCCGAGTTGCCAGTGCAAGGGGTTGAAGCTGAAGTATCGTTAGTCCCAAAGTTCGCTAGCTTGCTCGAGCTTCACACTGTCCCGCGACGATGAAGGAACAGACGGTGGAAATACACGGCGAACAGGGAGCGAGGATGATGCGCGACGTTGGTAATAATAAGGTGCAAAAGGAAAGTCTGGCCCTTTGAAAGTGTGGAGACGCGTAGGCGAATCGAGAGTTGGAGGGTCGTTCGCGGTGCGCCTCGCCCTTTCCACCGTCTCGTCTAACGCTGTTCTTCCTGCTCGAACGTTGCTTGCTCTCGGCCTGGCCGCGCGGTGTGTACCCACTAACCCATAATTAGAGGCTTTGGCAAATTATATGCGCGAACATGTGTCCCCTCGGTAAAATATCGGCTTAATAATAACAGTTGGAGAGCACGGCAATTATCAGGGACCCGCCGCCGAACACCGATGTCGTTTTGTCTCCACCTCTTCCTCCTCCGCGCGGCTATTCTTTTTCATACATCGCGCGACGTGGGTGTCTCGAGACCCGTCTCTATCTAGGCTCCGAACTCGAGAAATTTAGGAACGAATGTCGTATCGTTCGGTAAGAAACTTCTACCACCTCCTGTGAGGATAATAATTTTATCAAAAGTCGAGGTCGTATTCTCTTTTGTTACGCTAGCTGATCTTCAGTTCCAAGTCGCAACGTTCGTTCAATAGAATTATTCGTACGATGATAAATTGAGCGTTGAGTTAACCTACGTCACGAGTTGACCCTTCGACCGCGGAGCTAATTCACCAAAAGTGGATTCAAGTGAAATAAAAAAAAAAAAAAAAAACATCGGAAGATATGATCTTCACGTTTAAATCCACACTATGCCACACTTTCGAAGTTCCACGACGCGCTGAGAAGCATTATTCTTGCGACGACGACTTAATTCATCGCGATTTAAAGGGTCGAAGGATTAAACCTGGGGGAGAATCCTGCTTTTTTTATCTTCTCGCGTCGAACAATACCGACTAGACTTTTGCTGGTAGAGACAGAACCTGAATAGAAGGCTAGGTTTAGGTAATGTTCATCGGTAACAACATCGATAGAATGACAAATAGCAGAACAAATTATTTCTACGGCGCGTCCGAGTGACAACCGGAGGATCCCGAGGATCCATCGAAACGAAGAATCGAGATCGATGTGAAAAAGGAGGCGAGATAAATCCCGCCTGGTGGTTTCCCGATGCTGTCGCGCCATCCCACGAACGAACCTAACCTAACGTCCACGTAGGTTATTGTGCATTTCGTGGCGAACGTCGCGGGACATCGAGAGCACGGTCACGCTATCTGCCAGCTCTATCGATCGCGGTTTATTGTTCACGGACACGTTGCACGAATTATCATGCCCGGTTATAAATGATTGTTGATCGCGCCCCTGCGAAAAGAGAGAGAGAGAGAGAGAGAGAGAGGGAGAGGAAGAACGAGCGAGAAGAGTGGCTGAGAGGGGACGTGGGAGGGACAGGGGGACGTTGGACGAGGTGGCGGTTACCTTGCGGCTCGTGTTTCTCATAACTTGGGACCCCGGCCGGGTCCAGAAGAAGAGGAGCTTTTGAGTGACGTGAGTATAATGACGCGGCTGTGCACCGTGGCAGATATACACGACGACGAAACTGGGAAGGGCGCGATGGGAAGAGGCTGCGAGCGTCGGTCTCTCGCTGCCTAGCCCCGGGGCCCTTCCCGCCCAGGGAGCGAGGCAGAAAACTGTAAGGCGAGATAAGGAATCTTGCGATTTAATCGCTCCTTACCGATCCCACCATTAGGCGACCGAGCAACGCCTAAGTGTTCGTCGATCGAGCGAGCCGGAGGAGAATAATCGATCTGCCCCTTCGTCCGCCGATTCTCGAACGGACGTTCCAGCTCGATGATGGAATCCGGTGGATTCGCGCGTTAGACGTTGCCTGCAATGGTGTTTAATCGTCACGATTAAACACGTGGATCTTTTTTATTCTCATACAAGCATGTAATGAACCATCGAAAACTACTTCAATAGCAAAGAACGAAACAAGTTTCTACTTGGGCTTTCGTCGTTTCTAAATCTGAGATATTGACAGTTCTTGAACAGACTTGAAATACCGAGACCAAATACTAAGTGAAAAATTATGGAAAGATGCGCGCTGGAATGACGTGCACGTCGAAAGTTTTTTTCTCCCAAAATTGCAATATTTTCTCAATTTTGAGTAAACAAATAACAAATTCATTACTTTTCAATCATTTCTGTCCAGCGATATCACATCGACGAGTTCAAGAAGAAAGCGACGAATTTGGTCACTCGTTATGGTCGAATGATGAAATGATATCGATCGTAGAATTGAATTAATAATACTTCCAAGAAACTGCCTGAATCAATAATATTTGAAAGAAGCTCGAAACGATCTAATACCTTGCGCCTTCTAATCGAATGTATCGTCTACTGTATTGCATCTGTTGGTGAAACTACCCTCGCGGTTTCTACGAGGCAACGCGCACGATGAACCAGTGGATCTTTATCGCGTTTGTCGATTCGATCCGCGAGACTTCCGAGGAGATGCGGGCATCGTGATATCCTGCCCACCGTCGTCGCCGCGATCAACGTCATCGCTGGAGAGAAGAAAGAGGTGGTTGCCGATGCGCACGGGTGTTTATTTTGTTGTGGGCGGTTCGAGGGCTCGAACGGGGTGGCTCGTGGTTAAGGAGAGCCGAGTTGCAAGTCACGAGTTAACAATAGTACAAATAATAACAAGCCCGCTGCGGAGGTCTCCTCCCGGAGAAGTATTTTCGAGCATCTAGCGTCTACTTCGCTACTCTGCGCCGCGTTAAGCTTCGTCCACACGAATTATTATCCTCGATATCGTTTCAACGTAGTCGCGATTCATTGGTCAATCGTGATTTTCGAACGACTGAAACATCAGAGGTCTGTAAAACTTTCTACGAAGGGATGATCCTTTCTGTGAAAGAAGGTTGTGTAAGTTTCAATGTATATATGGTAGTTGGGGTTGATTCGAAAAATTGCGAAACTAAATCGTTTGTTCGAACCGTTTTTTTGATATTTATGGGATATTTTATATTACGATACTTTTTTTTATGTTATTATGTCTCATACTGTAGTGCATTACAGATTCTTTGTTTGTATAAAGTGTTATTTCATTTTAAAAGAGGTAAGCGTTGTTTGTAGTTTTACAGTTCCTGAAACTGTCGTATAGACTGTGATGTAAGAAACTATTAAAAGTATTACTATATAAATCCCGATTTTAATAAATATTAATTGAACAACCAAACGTACTTATAAAACAATATAGGGGAGACGCGATCTAGTAGGCTAATTTTCAATTTGTTCGATTTTTAATAAATTATCTGCAAACATGTAAAATAGAATATTTGACTAAAAAATGGTGTAATACGACGATAATTATTGTCTTTCTAATACTCTCGTTTCGACAATGGTATAACACACATCACTCCAAAATTATTAACAATACTTTATCAATCAAGTTGCAAGTGTTTCCTTTCTTTTCTCAAAATAAAGACAAATTCCTTCGAAAATACGACGAGATACCCGCAAAAAAAAAAAAAAAAAAAAAAAAAAAACAAAGACGTTGCTCGCGTACGCAAGACGGCCGTACGAAAATTGGATCGAGCTGGCACGATCGATTCTGCCAGCGGATGAAACGGGGTCTCGGTGTGCGCGTGTCTTTATCCGGCGTATTGCATTCCCATAAAGTCGAACGGGTGGAAGCCGGCGCGCGGCGGCAGGAGCCCGCAGGACCGTGAAAGCAACCGATGCTGCTCCTGCTACTTTTGCTCGGCGGTTGCCGCGGCTATCGTTCTTCTCCCGGTTGAGAGGTGCCCACCCACAACGCACGATCTCGGTCCGGCCTCGCTACCGGTATTGAATCCGGCGCATTGTTTTTCTCCGGTCATGAGAGGAAGAGGATTATTTGCATCTGGAGTTCCGAAGCCACCGAGTTGAAGGTAGGGCCCCGGCCACCGGCTGATATTCACCGGTGTTCGCGTGTTCGGCGCACAGGCCGAGAGCAGCGTGCAGCTCGAGGTACGCTTCCCGAAACGCGTTTCGTTTCGCGAAGGAACAGCTCGAGGAGATGCTGTGCACCGTCTCTCCCTCGAAGGCGTTCAGACTCGCGATGAGGCTAATTTCACGCGACCTGCAACGCTCTGGTATCCAATAAAATTGCGAAAAATCAATTATAAACGATATATACGAGGAATCAAACAGCGAAAGAATTGAGGGAGCTGAACTAGATGATCTGTATCGTCCGTACAGTGTCAACATTTACAGTTACCATTTGTATGAAAATTATCGTTCACGTTGAAATTCCATGGCACTTCGTTTCATTGAACGTTCGTAGTAACGGAATTCAAATGAAAGATCAAAGAAAAACAGACCAGATACAGTGACACGAAGAGGAAGCTCGTGTCAGAAAGCAACGATCTCGCAAGCAACATCGTTGTTCTAATAAATTGTTCAACGACAGTCTCTCAACGATAGAAACCAAGAGATCGAGGAACGGAAACAGCCCTCCAATCGATCAACGTTCTTCGATTGGAAAACCGGAAGGGACTCGAAACCGAGGATTCGGAGGAAAGCAGTGGGCATTGACAGTGGACTGACACGTAGTTTCTATCGAAGAGGGGGAGGGAGAGAGGAAAGAAAAAGCTATAGTTTAGAGCGATTACACGGGGTCAGGTCCCAGCAATAAACCATCCGATGGTGGCCATGGCTATAAGTCCTATGGGGCTACGCTTGCGACCGTTCCTCCTCTCTCTCTCTCTCTCTCTCTCTCGCAGCCTGCGGGATGCTGAAGCTGAGGGTCGCGCCTACGCGCGGGCGGAGCAAGAGCAAAGCGAGTCGAAGCGAGCAAAAGGATCGCGGGGCGACGCATGGGCGACCGGTATACGTCGTGAGGAGAGAGCAAAAAGCGCGTGGTCGGTGCGCGGCCATACATCGAGAGCAGAATGCATCGAGAGCAAGAGTGAAAAGAAGAAGTCGGTGGCGGTGGTGACGGTGGTTGGTGGCCGCGCAGTCGGCCGGTTAGCTGGCCAGAGAAGGATAGAAAAAAGAAGGAGACGCGAGAAGAGGAGAGCCGCAACACCGGGAGCTATCCTACTGGAATTTAAATAATAATTATAGTGTTTAATATCATACGCACGAGGCTCAGCCTCGAGTAGACTTGTTGCTTTCTCTCTCTCTCTCTCTTTTTCCTTCTTGGCTGATCCAGTCTCTCCACCGATCTCGTCTCGTCTCGTCTCGTCTCGTCTCGTCTTCTTCTTCTTCTTCTTCTTGCAACCACGACCCACGAGATACCCACCGGCTGCTGGGTTGGTTGGGTATACGCCACGGTATGGTTCTTCAGACACGTGCAGTCGAGCCGTCGTACAGACTCGCCGAACCGAGAGCTCGAGCCTGTAATAAGGTGTCCGCCAGATTGGAAACCGATCACCACCGTCCTCATCGGGATCGTTGACTGTACGCTAGAGAGCAGCCGGTTAAATTTGATATTTAAATGGTATCTCGTTAGATCGAGATTAGCGAGGTGGTGGATCCTACGTTGTTCCGTGAGCTGCCGCGTCGCCCTGGCATTTTTCGCTTTTAATTATTTTTTTCTGTTTCTTTTTTTTCTTTTTTCTTTTTTTTTGCAATTTTCGGCATTCACAAGGGGAATAGATTTTTTTCGGTTATAGATTTTGCAAATTGCTGTAAATTACGATGTTCCTTTAACGAGGATGCTAACGGTAGCTCGCGAAGCCATCGACGGATGCAACGAGTACGTGCGTGGTTAATTTCATACGAACCTGACGAAAATACAGAGTATCCTAAATTCATCAGAAAATAAGGGAACGTGCAGATATTCTCCCACTGAAGCCAACGTTAAGAAAACAATCACTTCTACATTGGAAGTAGAGATGCGTTGATGCAACAAAACCTGCAGACACGAGGTTCAAGTTTCGCTCGACGAACGACGAACATTTGCAAAATCTCGTGTACGCTTCAACAGGCGAGAACAGTCAAATCAAATGAAAAGTCAGTTTAATTCGCGGGAACGAGCCCTGGGAGGAAGGCGATTTCCTCTCGTCCGGAGCCGAAGTACCAATATGTGTTTGGCAATCACGGCGCTGTCGCTTTAAGACTGCAAATGCATTAGTCGTGTTCCACGTTCCTGCCCCGGCCACCAGAATCCCGGAAGGCGTAGTGGTTTTCTGGTCGCGGCGAAACGCTGTGCCATTATCGCTACCTGGCGAAGTTTACGGGCGAGCAACAACACGGCTCTCGACGCTCTCGCGGATGAGAAGAAGCCTGCTCGCGCGCCACGTCGAGTCGAGTCGAGTCGAGTCGGAGTTGGCCTCCGCAACTGTCTCGGTCTCACAATGGCCGGCTATCGTTATTGCCCTGCCACGAATGTATTAATAAAATTTATTGGCCGGGCCGGAGTGCACTGTGAAACGGTTAATGGATTTCGAGGTACCGGTGGCCTCGCCGTAGGCAGTGAACGACAGAATGAGCCACTGGAAACGGGATCTCTCTCTCTCTCTCTCTCGCGTTTTTTAACAACGCGTTAAAACTTGAAATGATATTACGGCTGCCGCGTGTAAGACCACCTTCTGAGCGGCCGGCGACTCCGGAAGCGATTTGCTCCGTGAAATTCGATCGTTCGGTCTCCTGTGTCCGTTCCAGTTGACGTTGATTTTTTCTTTTTTTTTTCTTTTTTTCTTTTTTTTTTTTTTTTTGGCGAGGAGACGAATTTTCAATCTTTGATCTTTGATCTTGATCTTTCTTGTTCCTGACTTTTGTCACATGGACGCGTGTTCGTGGATTTTCACTTGTACGTCGGATTTTGATTCGTCTCTCTGTTACTAACAGTGGACTGCCGATTTTTATGCAAATTGTAAAAATTATGTAAAAATAGAATTGCAAGTCTTTCCAATTCGTGCACATTAAAAATTGAAGTCCGTAGTCGGCAACTGCGCTAACGTGATTCCAGATCAAATTGTTTGATCCACTGATCGTGAGTGTCGGAGTATCAGATAATCTTGCAGTCGATAATGAAATAATTGATTTATCTATCAAAGGTTCAAAGAGGATACATACTCTTCGCTCGGAACTTTAGTTTTAATACATTCAAATTATTCGTTCAATTCTCATAAATCGTCAATCTACGTATGTTCGAATTTTCTCATCGTCCACTTGTTACGTCGAATTTCAAATTTTCGATTTCTTCTTCTTTTTTCTTTCCCTCGGTAAGAAACGCGACTCCAGAGTATCCTGCTGGTATAGTTCGCTCGGCGAAGGTTATTGATTTATCGATTGGTTCGTCAAACGATTAGGAGGGTCCGTTGATTAATAGTCGACGTATGCCAGAAGATAAACCGACGTACCGGCGCTCGTTTCCTTCTCCTTCTTCCTCTTTCCACTCGTCTTTTTCGCTTCTCTCTCGTTACCAACTCGAGTCTCGGATAACTCGCATCGTGTAAGTTATTTGTACGAACAGAGGAACCTCTAACGGCCGATCCGCCGTTTTTACCCTAAACGTCTCGGCGAGAAAGTATTTAACGATACGTTAACGATCGCGAACCTACCTATTTCTATTATCGTCACGATGAAACCTTGAAGTCAGTGAATAACGTAAAGAACAAAAGTTCGAATGATTACTGAACAATTGGCATTGTAACTGTCGACAGAGAAAGATTTATGATGAAATAAAAGAGTTATTATCAGCCCCTTGTCGCTCATAATTGAATCGTACGAATCACTATTTCGATTTTTTGAGTGGAAAGACAAGTTCCAGTCCTGTGGAATTTCATGTTTCAATTCGACTAATACAATGTTAATTGTACTTTTAACAAGTTTCGATGATCAATGCTTGTCTGAGAAGATTGAGAAGATAAACGCAGAGAGTTAATGAAACTCCGGAAAATACAACGTTGGAAATTTAGAAAATTTCTGGGGAAAAGTTATCAATCGTTTTCTCTGAAAAGTACTTCTAAAAAGAAAGCAAACACTTGTCTGAAAAGACGCAGAAGATAATCGCAAGGCAATGGATTAACATACTTGAACGAAAAGAAATACAACGTTGGAAATTTAGAAAATTTCGGGAGGAAAAATTATCAATCGCTTTCTCTGAAAAGTACTTCTAAACAGAAAGCAAACGGAGAAGATAATCGCGACGCAAGGGATTAACACACTTTAACGAAAAGAAATGCAATCCCCCGAAAGAAATACAACTTTGAAATTTAGAAAATTTCGGGAGGGGGGGGGAAGTTATCAATCGCTTTCTCTGAAGAGAATACTTCTGAAAAGAAAGCGATTCTTATCTGAGACAATTGAGAAGATAATCGCAACGCAAGGAGGTAAATGTACCTCAATGAAACTCCCCCAAAATGACACGACATTGGAGATCTAGAAAATTTCTAATAGAAAAATTATTAAGAACGCTTTCGAAAGAGAACCTTAGTTAGTCCCAACTCTCAGCTCAAGACAACGAGGCGCAACGATCGAGAAAGCAACGCGAATTATCTGCAAGTGGAGATCTGGAATCAACGATCCACGATCTACTCGCGTCTACAGACGACGTTTATATCGGGCGGACCGGTAGGGCGGAATGGTAGGGAAAGCCTGCACAATCGATCAGCGCGATACGGTGGCAAAGACAGGTCGAGGTGAAGCAGTTGGACGATCCACCTGTCCCCGAGCAAACGATAAAGACGTGGAAAGAGCCAGGGTGGCCAGCGGGGTCGGCTCGTTCTCCTTATTGCAACCCGGGGGGTTGGGCAGACGGAGGGGAGGGGAGGGGGGATGAAACACACGCCAGGGTGACGGAAGAAACACACAGATAATCCGGCTATTAGACGCGTCCCCGAGAGAGATTGCTCGGGTCAAACTCGGGGAGGAGCGAGCCGATAGAAAGACCGAGGCACCGGATCGTCGATGAACCCGCGAACGAAGGTCAACGGAAGGATCGTCAGGGTTCGACTGGAGTTTGTCACGATGGCAAGCACCCAATTTGTCGTAACAGGCTGGCTGGCGCGCGTCTTCCTTTTTTCCCTTCCCCGACTGCTTATCCTAAGACGTGGACCTGGCCTTGCTGTGTGTCCCGTCACGACCACGAGTTTCCCTAACTGGACAAACTGAATCGCATTGATTGACCGTTGGTCCTCGTTGGAAGAAGGAAGAAAAAAAGGAAGGAGAGGGCGATTCGTCTAGGACGTTCGACTCGACTGATTTTCCTTTCTTCCCCTTTCGGGAATTCCAGGACGATTTCCTGCGCTGCTCTTCCTGCTTGCGTTCCGGTGTAACTACGCGCTGGCTGAAATTGATATCGGTGTACGGTCTTTTTGGTCGTTGAGAAAATTTCGAGGGACGTATGTTCGATGCGTGTAAACGACGATAAAAGTACGATAAAAATCGGAGGGAACAAGTAGGGCATTTTGTTTGTGTATTTTACGGGGAATTGTTTTAACATCTTTAGAACTTTTGTGAAATTGGTCTGGACTTTTGGATATAAAATTAGATTAGTCGGAGAAGGAAAAGTAGTGAAGATATAATAAGGAGTAAAAACTAAGGAATCGGGTTAAATCTCTAAAAAAATTCCTACGAGAAATTATCATTGTCGTTGAGAGAATTCTCTGAAATATGGAACTATTCGAATCGTGCACGCTAGTATTTATTATAAAAATTAGTTGTTTACGTTGTATCTTGATCGATTTACAGTGGACTGCACTGACATCATACACACATACAAACGAATTATAACTGGATCTGGTAAACGATGGGACAAGTTTCACAACTTGGCTCGAGGTTGTTACAGCATCAGCCGAGTTTCGCAAGTCGATCATCGCCGTCTCATCGTCCGTTTATCGAGTCGCTGGATCTTGAATAAATTAATCATCCGACCGGGTCAATCGAGTTAGCCGGACGCGTGCAATCATAACTTCGTACATTGTCGAGCGTGTTTCTTCGCGGTTGCAGTCCACGGATGGGACGCTCGAATCTCAGTTCCGAGAAACGCACGAATCCTATGATTCCCCAACACGACGAGAAAACGAAAATACGGAACAAACACCCGAAAAAGATACTCGAGAGCGTGGTGCGTTGAAAATTCGGAAAATTTTGAATATTCTTCATCCATCGAAGCTCGGGACTAACCAAATGTTTCGTGAAATCGTACGGGAGGGGGAAAAAGATTCGATGCAGTCCAGAGTCACTTCGATGCTGCGTGTCATTTCGAAATTTTCTCCTCGCGACGAGGATCGTCCCTGGTCCCGTCAATTACGTTTACAAAACCATACGAAAGTAGGAAGAAATCGTACTCGAAAGATGGGAAACCACCTACAGTAGGGAAGACGATATAAATAAAGAAAAGAGAGGAAGTCGATCCAGTGGGGGGTAAGGGGGGAGGGAAACGGCAGCACGTACACCCCGGTGAGTTCGATTCTACGAGTTTAGTTGCGGGACGGGACAGGGCTGCCGCACGGTCGCCGGTGATTAATGATCAGGCCAATCAGATATAGTTGGCCAGCGAGTTGGCGCGACGAAGTACGAGACGGTGAATGGGAACAAGAGGGAACGAAACTCGGCAGCGAGGCGAACCGAGTACGAATATACGTGGTTGGCCAGCGATGGAAAAGGAGGAAGCAGAAAGCAAGAGAAAGCGGGGTGCAGATGGAGAGAGAAAGGGCAGGGAGAGGGGAAACGAGAGAGCCGCGGTTGATATGTTGCGCTGTCACTGCGTTGTACCTGCGCCGGTGGGACGTTGCCCGTTGCCTGGATTGTAATATTGTATTGTACTGTTTGTTGGCCCGGTGTTCCACGACCGTCTGCGCGCTCGACAGCCTGTCCAAATACCGCCACCGGTTCGACGTACGTACCAGAGCTCTCTCTCTCCCTCTCTCTCTCTCTCTCTCTCTCTCTCTCTCTCTCTCTGTCCCCGGACCAAGCCCGCCTCTGGCCGGCCGCATTCCATGTTTACCGGTGTTACACCCGCGCGATAAAGACCACCCCCTCCGTACGGGACCGCGGAATATATTACTGGAGAGCGGCGAAAGAGGCGAGCGCGTGCCTCCTTGCCAGTCCAGGATAAGAATCCGGGCTTGGAAAGCCAAGTTCGAGCGAATTCGACTTCGAGTTTCGTTCTCGTACGACTCGCGGGAGGATTTCATTCGTCGGTGGATCGTTTCTTCTCTGTCGTTGAGCAGTCGTCTCGAAATACCGATGTACATTCACTCTCCACGTGTCTAGCCACCGAAATTTCATCAGTTTTACTTTTCGAAAATTAAAAGCAGTGAAGTATTTTAGACAGGAAGTTACGATATCGCGTGACAAAACTTATTAGTGTGACTTTTGGGCCAATAATAATCTACGTCCAGCTGTACGAACGAAAAAGTAATAGGCCAGATTGAAAGATCTTCTTGGTCACATGAATGAAATACTCTCACTCTCTCTCTACCACTACCGACTGTTCTCTCATATCTGTCGTCTCGTCCGTTTGATCGTTGCTTCGCGACGTCGACGACGACGACGACGACGACGTTGTTGTTGTTGTTGTTGTTTCGATCTCGTTGCTCGCGCTTCACGAATCTTACGGGCGCATCGGGTAAAACCAGCGCTTGCTCTTTCAGCTCCAGCTCTCTGGCCCGAGCCTCGGCTTCAGCAGCGTATAATCTCGCTGGTTATTAATGGCGATGGTTTGGGAAACTGCTACCGGGCAGCCTTCCACCGTGCGCCCCCTTGTCTCTCGGTCGTTCTCTCTTACCCTCCCCCTCGATCCTTTAAATCTCTTCCTCTTCTTTTTTCTTTTCCTTCTTCTTCTTCTTCTTTGCTCCGTATCTCTCTCTCTCTCTCTCTCCTTTGCTGCTTCTGCTCCTCCTCTTCTTGTTCTTCTTCTTGTTTCTCTTCTCTTCCTCCACTTAACTCATCCGTCCACCCCTCCCCTCCCCCCCTCCACTCCTCACCCCTCTGTAAAACTGCATTCCGAGCGTTGTTAAGATTCGCCCCGCGCCTACCGAAACTCAGCGAGCCGCGATCCTAAGCGCGCGCGTCGCTTTAATTGCCTGTCTATGCCTGACGCTCGCTGCTCGGCCACTTGCCGGACGTCCTCCGGGAAACGGACCCGGTCTTCTTCGTTGGCACGCTCGCCACGCGAAGTTTGCATGTTTTCACCGTCGTCCTCGGTGAAGTGTACCGTGTGCTTTCTTTTTTGATTCACCGATTTACGAAATTCATTAACGCCCGAGTTACCAGGTTGTTACTCGATGGCAACGAAATGACTGATTTACATAATTTTCAGAAATTTTTTGCAGAGTCTGTTTTTCGAGACTCGAATGAGACTCGACTTTTACTAAACTACGTAAAATGGAAGCTTGTCTCCTTCCTTGTATCCTGCGTCGCGAATTTCTTCCCATTCCGTGCACTTTAAGTTCTTCAATAGTCAGTGGTTTGATAGTTCCTTGCTATTAAATTTTACACTGGTCGATAGTCCTAGCGTTGAATGATACTTCTTGCTGTGAAACGAAGGACAGAATTTTAATTGCACTTTTCTTCTAGTAGAAAATTAAGCGATTGAATTGTTATCGAAGGTTCGTTTTAAGCTCCTTACTATAATATTAGTATCTAGTCTTCAGCCCCTGAAAATATTTCATGTCGCAAAGAGCGACAAATGAATAATCATAATTTTCAGTGAAACAAGTCGTTATTTAAACAAAAATTCAACTTCGCGATTTTATATTTGTATTTCACGTACATATATTTATTCAAGGTTATCGACGGTTATAAAGCAATTATATTGAAGCAACGTTCATTTTTACGTTATTTAAAAGCGACAGGGCCAATATATTTTACAGACGACTGTTATGCAAATGTTTGCAAGTCGAGTTCCTGCGAAATGAATCAAATGCCACGTTCACGTTGTGAACGTATAGTCAAGATAACGAAAACCAGAGAAACTCTCAACCTGTCAGGCTGCTTGAAGTTGAATTCTTCTCAGAGTTCAACGCGATCGTTCGAACTCCGAAGAAGAAATGAATCCGTGAGATCCAACGTTGAGAAACATAACGTTGCCAAATTCGAAATGAACAATCTGTCGCGTGTCGAACGAACCTCCCCCCTCCTTCCTGAAAGCTTTCCGTCCGAACGTTTCGATAGATCGACCTGATCGCCGTGAAAACGCGTTCGTTCCTCGCCTCCTTTTAGGCCGGGCACTTTTAACGTGCGCGTTACCACGAAACACGAGGTCGGATTAAGATCGCACGATCCCGGCCGTGTCGATCCTGCGAAAGGATAGCACTCGTAACCGAGGGGGTGGGTGGGGGTGGGGAGGGGGACGAAGAGGAGAGCCGTTCGGCGATCAAGCCCGGGTAAGCCTTCCACTGCCAAGATAAGCCTTCTCGACTCGACCCCGTGGCTTGATCACCGATAGCCCCCCCTCGTTTCTAACCTACTCTGACCGACGCCAGCCACCCAATCCCAAAATCCTCCGACATCCTTTTTCCGGCCGACGCCGCTGGCAAACATTCACTTCGAGTGCGTTTCTCCTTCTCCTTCTCTCGCCGCTCCTTTTTATGGTCTGTTAAATGAACTTCCCGCGCTCTTTTATATCGAACTGGGGCGAGGGGGCGGGGGTGCCCCCCTCGGTCATTTTCATCCGTGGGTTCCGCTCTCGCTTCTCCGTCTTTCCGCCGTGTCTTTCTCTCCGTCGATTTACGAGCGACCCGCCGACGATTTCGTTCACGAGCAGATCATCCGGCACTCTCTTTCTCTCTCTCTCTTTCTGTGTGTCGCCTCGACGCTGCGGACTTTTCCAATTAAACTCCGGCACACATTGTCGATTTAGGGATCCATCGTTCGCTGTTTCGTCCCACGGTCGTGTGGCCATTTACCTTCGAACCTCAGCACCACTTTCAGTAACGACGATCTATTGGTAATCTAGGCCTTTGGTATGTGTCTTTAATTGTGCAATACTACACTGTTGACTTTATTTATATATATATATGTAGGAATCTTCTGTCTGAGTCACCAATTTTTAAGTATCCCGGACGAGATCCCAATTTATAGGAATTTTATTAAATGATGTTTATTCATTTGGAATTGAATGAATAAGATTGGTTTATTAATGTTAAATAACGATGTACACTGAGTTCTTAATTCCCGCAACTCTCGATACACTCTGTTCTCTTTCTCGCAACTCTCACTCTGTTCTCTCTTACGTCTCGACTTCTCGACACTCGCTCTCTGACTTCTCGACACGCACTCTCTGACTCCTCGACACTCGCTGCTTTTCTTCTGCGCCAAATTCATCACTCGTACACACATATACACATACACGCAAACGCATCCATACTCTTCGTCTTGGACGTTAGGCCTGAAGGGCTGGCCATAAACAGTCTCAAGGCCCAAGCCTAACTTTCTCTATTGTTTATGTACACATCTGCAGTCGAGCACCAGGGAAAGTCCTGGGCCCTTTCCCAGAACTGCCTATTACAACACATATATATAAATATATTAATTTGTGAATTTTTTTGTTACATATTATGGAATTTTGGATCAGTAATCTCTCAAACATCTGCAAATAATTACCCGGTCACAGTATTCTCAATTTTCGAAATACGTGTGTCAGAAAATGATGGATGACATTTTTCGTGTAAATAAATAAACTTGAAATCTGCCGGGAAAAACGGCTTCGTGTCGTTAATAAACTGGATGGGCAAAGGTAAAATCAGGACGGGAGATTAGTCATTCTCGGCAAGTTGCCTTTACCGACTCGGCCGGCAGCTAACTGGCATTTTTCCCAAGCGCGTGTGAACGCTCGAGTCGTAATGCGTATCGAGGACTTGCGGTAAACGCTTTTCTCCGGCCGAGGAGAGAAAAGAAACGAAAAGAAGAGAAAAAAAGAAGGAAAGAAAGAAAGAAAGGAAAAAAAGGAAAGAAAGAAACGCGCCTCGAACGACGAATGGCCTTCCGCTAGCCATTGTCGGTGGTCATGCGTGGCTCGTAAACGCGCCACACCGCCGCGCCGCGTTGTCGAGCTTTCCAATATCGCCAGTTCTTTCGCGTAGATGTCTCCGATCGAAATCTACGCTCAGAATCGAGATTTTCTTAGAAATTTTGAATTCAATCAGCTCGTACGCGCTGTTCAATGGACACCAAAATTCTAAAATACAAATTGTACGTATTTTCGTTTGCAACATAATTAAATAAATTTGATATGATCTTTATTTTGATTGTAATTATAGTAGAAATACATAATACCGTTACTTGTGTAGGTATTCGTGTAGGTTTGGCATGTGATATTCGTAATTACATCTAATACAATCTGTCGTATTCATCAGAGATTCAAAGTAAAAAAAAAAAAAAAAGAAAGGGACTTTACAATACAATAAAGTACACAAACTTTTACTTATTAGTTTAGGAAAAGTCGTTTAAATTTCTAAAGATACACTGTCTTACAGCTTGTAAAATACATCTGTAAAAGAAAAATTGCAAACTGGTCATTTTGACCATTTTGGCAGTTCTAGCGTTAAACATTGTTTCCAGCAAGTTTCATTCGAAATATCTTCAATAAACGAGTGAAACTTTCGAAACTGTCCCTCGTATTTTAATACACCATCTTGTCAAACGTTGACGACGAGAGAATCTCTCGAACGCTTTCAAATTTTTCCCACAGTATTTCTCCTCGCGGCCAGACATTTTCTTTTCGCAAATCATTCGGAGAGAAATAAAGGGAAACGAAGGTTCGGGACGAGGGCGCGAGCTAATAGGCTACTTTGTTAGGGTACGCTCGCGAGTGTACCCGAGGGATCAGCCGGGAATCGATACTTCCGCGTTGGAACTCGTTCCGCGGCTCCAAGAGTCGTAAAGACAGAAAGTCTCGACGAATAATCCGCCTGGCAAATTCGAAAGCGGCCTGCCATTCGTTACGCTCGCGGGTCACGAGGCATTCGCGCGTTGTTTCTGCTCACGGGCAGCTGCGTGCCGATCCAAGTCCGGGATCGTCGTCGTTTCGTTTTCAACCTCATCATTTTCGTGCCTCGTTGTACGCCGACTGATCGACCGGCGCCGATTTTCCGGACTGGCTGCCACGGGTTGCACCGCCTGCAACAACCCTCCTCGCGTGGCCGAGCGGTGGTTGGAGAGAAACGCGCACATTTTAGACGGTTTTTACGATCGCGGTAGTCTCGAAAGCATCGCAATCTCATGGTACCATTTTTTTGGGGGTGGGGAGAAGAGATTGGAAAACGTAATGATGTCCGTGAATGATAAAATTCTAAACGCGAATTTTAAATGAGAAGATCTTTCTAAGCTCTTTTGGAGATTAACGAGTTACTTGCATGTATTATTTTTTTTTATTTTCTCTCGATAAAGTGCTAAAACGTCACGTACAATTTGTATCTGTTCACTGCTTTATTCGTGTACTGTTAGACTTATTAATACATTGGAATTTAATGCTTGATTGTAATTAATTTAATAAAAATCCGATTTGATATTGACGACGCAAGGTGTTGATCGTCTGGATCGTCGTGCCAAAGAGCGCGAAAACCAAAATGCACGAGTGTCGTCCACTCGAATTGGACCACTGTCCAATTTTACACGCAATTTCGCAACCTTCGACTTCCGTCTAGGTCGTCAATCTCTCAAGGTCAACCGAACTCGAGTACCAGTCCGCGGCCTCGTCGGTCGCGAACGCCAAAAGATCGAGTTCGTTTTTATCAAACGTCAGAGAAAGAGGAAGAGAGAAAGTAAAAGAAGGAACAAAAAAAAAAGGCCGCGATATCAGCGTCGAAAATGTCGGCGGGAACGTGTTCGACGCGGTATTCTTTTTTTTTTTTTTCCCCGCCCCCGCTCCCTTTTTTCCGCCCCCCTCGCGTTCTCCGCCCCTGCCCCGTCGCCGCGGTGGAAAAACAACATCACGGAGATCCAGGTGTGCGACGGTGTTTGCGTTAGCAAACCGTTTCCCGGGCGGACAGGCTTCGTTGTGGCCGGGCGACACTGATTGCCAATCAATATGCCCATCTCGCTGGAGTCTAATTCGGCAACAATGTTGATCAATCAGTACGCACACGGCCTGGCCGGGAAGCCTCCCACCCCTCTCTCTCTCTCTCTCTCTCTCTCTCTCTCTGCCTCCCCCCCCCTCTCGTTCCATTTTGCGTTTCGCCGTGTTCCGCTCGCAATCGCGCATCCACAACGAACGAACAACGGACCGTTCTGCACCGGAGCCATGCAGCCCGTCGCACGCGCGGGGGGAGGGTGAGTGGGAGAGGGTACACGCTCTGGCTGCCACTCTCGCGTTTCCTCTCCCCTTTCCTCTCTCTCTCTCTCTCTCTCTATCGTCCGATCATTTCCGCTTCCGGTCGTGCATCGTTCCACCACCTACTTCACTTCAATTTCTTGCGCTCGACAGCGACAACCGGGTATGTATTTGGTATTTGGCGAGATAATCGCGCGTTCGACGCGACTGGAGCGGGGTCTCCAACGGGATCTCCGATCTCAGATTGTTTTCGAACGAAGGTGGGGCAACGCCTTGGGATGCTAGCGAGGTAGAGTCGGTGTATAGTGAGTCAGAACAAGTCAGAGTGGAGTCAGACGAGTCAGTTGTCTCTCTGTGTGTTGACGTCTGTGTGACGTCTGTCGCGAATGAGCAACGCGGAGTTTTCACCCCTTAGGCGCGATTGTTAAGCGTAAACGCGTAAATCGTACGATGCATTCGTCGTGATTAAACGTAGTCTGCGGACTATGACGCGCGTGTTTCATTAGTTTTACGACCCGTTGTCGAGAAAATGGAACCTGGATGTCTGTTTCGATCAGAGGCAGAAACACCTCCGATTTTTTTTTCGATATATATATATATATATATCAATGATCATCCTACACGCGAATCTCTCATTTCGTGTGAAAGAATAATAAAAATCCACCAATTTGTGTGTCCACAACCATGACGGAATCACTAGCCGCCATAGTATTTAATACTGTAACCAATCACTCTACTTCGGACGTTTTGTATACTTCTGGATGTTACGCTGCGTGCTTTTAAATTTTCGATAAAATCGACAAAAATCTGCGGATGTTGGTCGCGTTAATCACGTGCTCGTACTGCATCTACTATATTTTCTACCGCGGAAAGTCGTCTTCGATGACGACGCCGGTAATCAGCCGCGTGGCCGATTTGATTTACAAAACGACGCGCGGTCCCTGCAACTCGAGCACGAATCGAGCATCGTGCAGCCCCGCTGCTCTACGGTGGAAACGTGCGAACGTACAAACAGAGATGCAATCAGGAACGCGGCTATCGGCCCGTGCCGAGTGCGAACGTGGCCGCACGTACCGAGCGTACTATACGTTTCGTACGTATCCCGTGCTCTCGCGTATCGACGATCGCGTTGCCAACGGTTCGTCCGAACCGATTCCTTCGTTTCCTTTTCCACGGAAGCGAGCGCTTTTTCGATCCGGTCCAGTGTTCCAGAAGCTCTCGTTTCGCAGCAGCGTGAGCATTACCGATCAAACGACACCCGTGTTCTCTCCGCAATTGAACCAATAAAGGATGGAAGATTGTGGATAATTCGAACCGACGTATGATTCGTGAGAAAGAAGATCGTCTAACGAACCGCTTTTGGTCCCACTTTGAAGCGCGAAGCTTCCACTTTGACAGTCACGAGCTCTTTTTTTCTCAGAATGTAGCGACGTATGACGGGCAAATAAGGATACGTCATTCAGACATCTCTGAAAATATTGGAACTTTTTTTTTTTTTTCAAGAACTGGATTCAGTGTTATTCCTTCACAACAACTTTCGAAAACCTGGCTCAATTGACAGAAATTTAAGAAATTCTAATGTTTGATTCAAAGTTGACAGAGGAGATTTTAGCCTTCAAGATGGTGGTGGATCTACTCATGAAAAGACTTTTTTTTTATTGTTTTTAGAAACGTCTGAAATTGTACAATTTTCAAGAGAAAAGTATATCTACGGTGTACAGGCCAAATAGATTGTTATATAACTTGTTTTTACAAACGTATAACAGTTACCTTAACTGGTAATGTCCTTGGATATTGGAGATTACAGTAATTTAGATTTCTAAATTATTTGATCTTGGAATTATTCGTTTCGTTTAATTCGAATAATCTCAATCGCGAAGAAAATGTATCACAAAATACGAAATGTACCAAGATCTCAGCAATTCGACGATTTTAGCATGGGCTAATTCTCTGACTTAATATTGCCACAGGCAATATTTACGGGATTAATTTCTAGTTTAGCGTTTTTTTACTGTGGCTCCACGTGTTTTTCCGATCCCTGACATTGAGGAATACGAGATTAAGAAACACGGAAGATTAAAAGTCAAAATAAACTAGAAATTTATGACAGTTGTACTCAAGTCTGTATCTCGGTCAAAGTTGAGAAAAAAAAAATTTTAGAAGATAAAAGCATGCACTATTTTGCTTAAATAGTTCCACTTTTTATTATATATATATATATATATATATTTTTACTTTTTTTTTTTAAAGCGTTGCGCTAAAACGTGATAAAACGATACGTAGAGCGAAGACATGTTCGCTGAGTAGCCCCGTAGAAGATGTATACCGACCGGAAGGCACCGTACCCGGAAACCATTACTGCCCCTCTAATTTCTTTACGATCACGATGCCATTGGTCACGCTTCCACTGTGCCGTGGTTTACGGCCGTGGCTCGCGGTCCAACGTGGACCTTTCGCAGCCGTTTTTTTCTCTCCTCTTCTCCTCTGCAAATTGTCGGCTTTTCTTCGGGAATACCTTAGCAGCCCCCCGCTGGCTACGGTTATTAAAAAAAAAAAAAAAAAAGCGAAACGATCGCTCACTGGCTTCCCTCTCGCGATAAAACACGCGCTCGTAAATAACCTTATCGCAGCCTGCTGAATCTCATCGATAAAAACGCGTTCCACGCGCCTATAAGTATTTTCGCCTCCTCCCCGCGGGACGATTCTCCTCGTGAAAGAACAGAGCTGGTTAAATAAGTAATGAACAGGCCTGCCGATATTCATGCAAACGAACGTCGCGAGTGAAGAAAGGAATTCTTCTTCTCGTCTGTTAAATATAATTTTGAACGCGTTTACGCGTTTCTGTGTCCTCGAACCCTCTTTGTAAATACATAGAAATCTGTAGTTTTGTAACGAGCACTGTAGTTTGGAGTTGAGAGGATGCTACTCGGGACACTTAAAATTTCGAGCTGTCCTTCACCAAAATTCGAGTTACAATGTTTTCACTTTACACGTAAAGAGAATTTTATTTACCAAAAAAAAAAAAAAAAACAGAAGAAGAATTAAATAACTCGCATAACTTGGCGAGTGGCACTTACGATTAGATACGATCGTCCGAGTCTCTGTCAGCAACGCCTAGTAGATTTTCACGGATGTAGATAGATCGTCTCCTCGGTGCTGACGCGTTAGCTAGAACAGAAGGAAAACACGGTGAGTCGCGACAGACGAGGGAAAGGGTTGGTCGACGAGATAGAGAGAGGGTGAGAAGCAGAGAGAAACGAGAGACGACACGGAGAGAGAGAGAGAGAGAGAGAGAGAGAGAGAGAAAGAAGGAGAGCCGAGGTAGCGATTCGTCGGTAGTAGTGGCAGATAGCAGCGAGTGGCTCGAGGCACAATGAGCCTATCAGATTATATTTCTATTTTCGACACGCGGCCTATCGCGCAATCCCATCTCTCCGGCGCGGCTACCGCGACGTTCTGCCAACGTACAACGCAACCGCTCGCGTCGTTCCTCCATATGAACGCGTATATACCAAAGCGAGAGAGAGAGATAGTAGTGGCGCACAGTTCGGTTTGGCGTGGAACAGAACGTGGTATAGCCATGCCACGCCACGCCATACCACGCCAAGCTACGCTGAGCCACGCCATATTACGCCAGGATGGTTCGCCTCGGGCCTTCGCGAGAGTCTCTCTCTCTCTCTTTCTCTCTGTATTTGATGACTCTCTAACGCTAGGGATGGGATCAAGATATTTGCACCCCCGTTTCAAAGTCCTAGGTCAAGTGCTACTGTAAGGAGCGCAACTGTGTCACTGACAATGAAAAATTTGTCGATGATTTCGACCGATGTGACTTCACTTCGGTTTCGTTTTTGGAGCGTGGAGTTTCCTAGTTTGATCTTTTGGATACATTCTTCTGGAGAGTCGTGAGAGCTCAAACGAGCGTGAGAATATTAAAAATTTCTTTTCGTAACTGGATTCATTACTTGTGAAGATTATAGTCTCCAACAGTTTTCCAACGATCCCTTAAAACTTGTTGTTCCCATTTCTTCCTCGCCACTTTGCCGAACGTTCGTATTCAGGGTTTCAGAAAGTTCAAGAAGTCCCAACATTTCGTCAGCTAATCCTAATGCCCCAAGTTCAAGAATATGATGAAACAAAAAGCGAGTTGTACAGCGAGTTTCAAGGGAAAATTTCAATCTTTTCAAGATTAGAAAAAGAAATTTTTCACAGAGACAAAGTGGATCTTTCGTTACGAAGTTACATTTAAATTTAAATCTCGTCGCTGGTACAATTATGCTCCTCTTCACTATTCAAATCTAGAAAAATACATAAACCCTCGCTTAAAAGTGTCGAAATAAACACAGTATGCTTCAAATTTGGAAAAGTAGAATTGCTGGAAAATCTCAAGACAAATATCATATTAGCAAAAAAAATATCCGTAAAGATTTAATACATCATAAAATGGATGCAAGTGTGGAGTCGTGTCTCGAGAGAACGAACAAACTTGGAAAAGAGCGAGGGGAAATTAACCTTCTCCACTAACAATTCCATTGTAAAATCTAACAGTTTCTCATCGTTCACGATAAACTGTCCCGCGACGAAACTTTACTTCGCTCGCTCATGAAATTTAAAAGAAAAAAAAAAAAAAAAATGCTCCAACGAGCGCACACGCAACTCGAATCTACGCTCGTGAGATACTCAGAGATCCCATTTCCATCTAACGCTCGCATCCCTGCCTCGTTGCACGTTTATCGAGCACAACTCGCTCTCGCGCGTCCATCGCGTCGGACACTGCCAGGCCTGCCACCGTTTTCACCGAGAACCTCACCGTCCTCCGGACGCGCGCGCCTTCCTAGCTGGCGAACAATAGCGAAGCCTGATCGTGAAAGCGAGTAAACGGGCTAAGGAACGCGCGTGCCTAATGTCGTTACTCCGGCCGATGAATTTCCACGCAGACATCAGAACGCCTCGCGATCCAGCACGCGAGATACGGTCGGTTGAAATACGGGCAGACGGGTGGTGGTGGTGGTACGCGTTTACAAGTGGCACGGCGTGTTCGTGGAATGCCCGGTTTCGGGCTTCCGTGGCTCGAAAACCTGGAAATGGCTCGATCCCCGAGTATTTTGTTCGAAGAAGGATGTATGTGTGTGTCACACGAGAGGGAATTAAAAGAAAATAAAAAGAAGAGGGGAGAATTTATGACCGTGACAGTTTCGTTAATTTAATATCGCTTTTTTTTAATACTCGCTGTGTATATATGTAAAATTCTGATAATTAAGAGTTAATTAATCGTGGAGTTCGTGTCAGATATGTAGATGTTAAATATTTACTAGGTTCATAATTTTCCGTTCGTTTTGCAAAATTGGCCTGTATTTAGAGAGCACGTTCAACATTTCAGTTCTTTTTAATTAATTTTACCACCAATTTATACTACCAATTTTACTTTTCGTTGACATTGACGCTACAAAAGGACATTCCAGGGTCGCCCCGATTCGTTCACCTGGACCCTACGAGTTTGCTAAAATATAAAAGTCAAAAAATTTAAAATTTTCTAAAATTAAAAAAAAAGCGTTTGCGATACATTAATTTATATGAAAATACAGTGATTCTTGGTATATAAAAGTTTCGACTCGAAGAGAGGGGGTTGGTTGGTAGCTCGTGACTACTTCGTGGTCGAACGTTCGCTGATGGACCTCTCCGAGAAACTCTGGTTCCATGCGAGACGTCCGGATCGCGATGATGATGGCCACGCACGCGTGTGCACGACAGGGACAAAGGGAAACACGCGGCAAGAACGATCGAGCGAGACGAAGACGGAAACTCGAACCGCTTTCCTTCCTTCGGGCGGTGCAGCTTCTCCGGCGATCGGAGCACCACTACGCGCTTCTGTCCTCTCTTCTCTCTTCCTCCTCGTCATTTCGCTCTTCTCGCCTCGACCAAGTCTTCTTTCTTCCAATCCTTTCCACACTCGGACGATCCATTGTTGCTTGTCATTCGTTTGTTAAACAGATTTGGACTCGGTGAGATCGGTCGCGTAAAGACGCGAAAAGACATAGACGACGGAATTTAAATGGAAGTTTGTGTCGCGTATTGTATAAATTTTAGAGATTCTTGGAACCTGAAATTTTTTATAAATGCGTAAATATCCGCGATTACTGAAACTGAGTCTGTATATATGTACGTAGCTCTATGAAATAAAATTTTTGGTGCGTTTCTTTCGAGAGTTTCTCGACTCGACTCAGCTTCAGCGACCGCGGATATTTACGCTTTTATAAAAAAAATTTCTTGATGATGTGACATCATCAAGGTGTAACATGAATCTCTTTAGTGTCAACAAACTACAAACTATTCCCGAATTGAAAATAAAACGATTTTAAAATGTTTGATTTGAAATGACCATCAGAGGATCGAAGTTGAAATAAAGAGCTACTGTCGTGCTTCAGAAGACGAAGAATAATTTAACGACTCGTCCGAACGTAGCGACGTAGAAGGGTCGATCAGACGGTGTGAGGAATCCTTGACTCCTTGATATACGTTTCCACGTGCCACGCGCGCGCATTTTACCATCTCCAGACGCGACGACTCGAAGGGGAATAAGGGTGAGGGCGAGTCAAACCGCGAAACATTTCGGCGGCTTTGGTTATCTCTTCATTGTCTGGAGGTTGCTGCGAACTGTTGGCCTGTAGGTAATTGTTTTTGACGCGGTAATTTTACAGTGTCGTGCGTGCACACACGCGTCCCCACCGAGGGCGGCGGACACGTCGCGACGAAGTGTCGTGATAACTGCCCGTGATTTTCCTTCTTCTGCCCGACTGGCGAGACTCGGCCCGTTCCTTTTTCAACCACGGCCAGACGAAACGCGACAGCTATCCGCTGCTCTCTGGAAGCCATCTGCCAAGTCGACGCGCGAGTTCTTCTTCTTCTTCCATGTGGTGTCGAACACAACCGAGCTGCTTCTTGAGAGAGAGAGAGAGAGAAAGAGAGGGAGTCTCTCGCGAGCTACCCCTTCGTCCTTCACTCTTTTACGGCACGAACATCTTTCGAAGCTTTGCCATTCGACGTTGGGTTGACCCATTGCGCTGGCAATTGGTTCACGGACCAAAATCGTACACAGTAATTCGTCGATTTCCTTTCGAACTCATCGGTACGACGATATCACTGGATAGAAATGATTGAGAAATAATAAATTTATTATTTGTTTCGGCTGGGTTGTACTTAAATACGCTTAAAACTGAGAAAAATATTGTAATTTTGCGACAAGAGGTTAAACCCCTTGCGCTGGCAACTGATTGCGGACCATAACGAGTGGCCGTGTACAATAATTCGTCGCTTTCGTTTTCTTTCGAACTCGTCGGTGATGACATCACTGGATGGAAATTACTGAGGAGTAATAAATCTATTATTCGTTACACTTAAATACTTAAGACTGAGAAAATATTGCAATTTTTGGACAAAAAGTTCTCAACGAGCAAGAGATTAAGACAGTGTCTCATTTACAGTTCGATCGATCCCGTTTTCTCTCGACACTTTCCAGGGATTCGTGTAGCATTGTCTCCTTTGCTTGTACACTTTGTTTTATAATTATTTCAATTGTGCTCGTCTTTCTCTCTTTCTACGAGTGAACGAAATTCTGCTCGCAAAGGATTGGGGCTCGTTCCTAACTGAAAAATCTGACCAACGACGATCGTTACAAATCATTCGTTTCATATTTCGACGAAGTACTGTCACTGCGAATATATGAACGTGTAACACACAACTAATTGTTCGTCATACTTTCAGGCCGTCACCCCGAGTATAACTGGCGAACGCAGAGTTTTCGCTGCGAAACTTGTCTCCGTTTAAGCAACTGAAAAAAGAGAAGCGGTATGCACGCTGGCATACACGGTACCGTGTTTCGAGCCTGCAAGCACACGCGACGCGTTGGATCACGAGAGACGATAAACCGCGTTAATGAAGGTTAAACGGCGGAGCCGTGATTCGTCGGCGGAAAATGTCGGAAAAAAGCTTCCCTTTACGGTGTATATCGTGTAATTATCAGGGTGTATTGAGTGTCGAGCGTGGCGTGGCGTGGCGCGGCGCGACGCGTCGCGTCAAATATTCGCGAGGTACGCCGATGGCGGGGCAGGGTGCTTGATAATATCAACGATGTTGGCTCACTCGTGGGGCGGAATCAAGCGGGCCGTGGGCTGTCGAAGCGGGACGAGGGGGGAGGGATACGCCGGGCGGTGGTGCACCGTTCTCGAGTGGAAAGGGGTCCAATCAATCAGCCGCAAATCAGTATGCACGGCACGTTCGCCTAATGCCGCCGCCACTCTTTCATCATATTCATTTGATCGCAACCCCCTCGGCTTGTGCACGCAATCGTTAATGGCGCTGTTTAAAGATCGCTGCCGATCGATGACGAAACCCCCCCCCCCCCACACGCTCGCGCCCGATTCCAGTCCGGAACGCCATCCGCGAAAGAGTCGCGATTCGTTTCGTTCGATCCGAGAGGAAAAGTCGCCTCGCAAAGGTACCAGTCTATCAAACGCTATTTAATTTAGGGGAAAGTAGGGTGTCTAGTGTGTTCAGTTTTGTAACAAAACATCGGATGGCAAGAAAGAAAGTTCGCCCCCAAGGCTGAATCTCTCGATCGGACAATGATCGCTTAATGAGAGAACGATCGAACGATTTTTGAAAAAGAAATCGTTTGATTCCACGGGAAAATAAAATGTTCTGAAGACACTCGATTTTGCCACATACGGGGGTGGATAAAACCAGGTACCTATTAAAAGATATGTAAAATGGAATTTTGGTTTTATTAGGTTAAAAAATAGTGGAAATAATTGTCCTTAACAATTTTAACAAATGTAAAGTTATTCTATTTGGTCTTGTAAAAATTATATTAGTAGTTTAAGAACTTTTACCGTGTTTGTAAAAAGTTTATTATAAAAAGTATTATAGTATAAGTAATATAGTAAAAAGTATTATATATATATATATAAATAATTTAATCTGATAAGATGTAATACACTTTCTCTCGGAATTGAACTAAGAGAACAAGAATTTGTTTCATCATTATTGTTACTCGTTATTCTGAATATTTTTTCTGGCTGTTAAATTAGCACCAATTTCAAGCTTTGGTATCTTGTTATTCTCGGTTCTTAGTAAAATCGAAATGTATGTCTGATAATGAGTTGTACACACACATCTTTCTACATCTATATTCTCAGTTTCGGCACCCTCTGTATAATTACACTGCCTTTTCTTTTCAGTTTCTCCAATCTTTTCAACTTTATCGACACCATACTCTTTGAAATCCAAATGGAGCATCGAGTCAATTCGACACTCGACCAGTATATAGATTTAATACTTTGATCGTTCATAAAACTTGTTGCAATCGAGTTCCTCGAATTTTACTAAAAACACGAAACATTGAAAATCGTAATTTTTATTCAGTGACGACCAGAGACGATGTATCACGTGGGAAATTTTCCAAAAATGGCAACAAACATCCGGCAATGTGCACGCTAGAGCTCGTCAGAATGGAGAATCATAGTCACGTGGACGTTTTGGACGATCTGTTTTCGACGAAAAGAAACACGCCTGACGTTGGCCGCGAAGCGTTAAACAGATTACCGGGCAACAGAAGGCAAATACGTCTTTGGCCACGACTGGCACGAGATCGAGATGGCAGCGGCCAGAGAACCGGGCAAATACGTAATCCGGATTACGGTGGATCCGCTTAGCTTACCGGACACTTGCGCGGTGGAACGATACGGCGCCGATACCGGTGCCTCGTTCTCCCCTCTCCGCGCCACGTTATCCTTCCACGGCTCGAAGAACCTTTTAAGAGGATTGCTCACCTAAGCCTTAATATTTTTAACGAGTCGATTCTTCCGATCGACGCCCCATCGTCCCGACCACAAGTCGACGTCACGGCCCCGAAAATTTACCTGGATCGGTATAATCCGTCGTGCACGCACGTACATAAATAGCGAGTGTCGCGAACGTCCACGAGTACTTGGAACGTGTCCAGATATACTTCCGACGAAACGATCTCTCACGACTTTGCTCTTCGAACTCATTTTCAGCAATATAATTCTCAAGTAAGATAGTGTCAATGGAGACCGTGTTGATTAATGAGGTAACAAAGAAGAAATAACTGTGGAAGGTGGATGAGAATCTGTCTTTTTAAGCGTTACCTATTTAAAGTTTATATAAATTTCACAAAGTGTCAAGCACTCGTTAGAAATTCGCAGAAAGATGCAGAGATACTCCCTCGTCTCAGTTTCAATTTAGAATCGTTTGGCCCAGTTGTTGCAAGAAACGAACGACTCCAACTCTTCGAGTGTTTTTAATTACTGGAATATTGCACAGATACGATCAATGATAAAACAATTGGTTTACTACTGTTCAAAAAAAAAAAAAAAAACATTGTAATACGTAACAATATATTCAAAAGACGAACGTATTCTTAACTTTAGTTTAGTTGTTTAGACTTTTAATTTTAACAGTACGGAAATATATTCCTTCAATGCGTACTAACTGCAATATTCGTGTCGACGAATGCTTCGACATCCCGCGACGAATCGACATGGCGAAAACAAATTGAGAACGTATTGTAGACGAAAACCGGCGCGCATCGAGGAGAATCATCGAGGCGTAAGTCGCCAGGAAGCAAATAGAAAACGAGTGAAGCGGTGGCGGTGGCTGGCAGGGCGAAGGGTAGGTCCAATTTAAGCCGAGCCCACAGCGCAAAAATGCTTCGGAAGGCTCTGGCTCGGTTCATTAAATGGAACCCAATAGCGGTTGTTTGCGTTGCCAGACAGCGAATCCGTCGCAAATTGAATGCCATATTGCATACGTTCCGGCTGTGCCTCGTATATAGAGAGCCGCGGCGGCTGCCGTTAGCTTCGGGTATTCGCCATAAACGACTGCTCCGCTATTATGCTTCCAATTTATAGAAAATTAACGGATTTAATATGCCGTCGGAAATAAAATAGACGAGACGCGGCACACCTATCGGGGTGTATACATGTGCGTATATCAATCGTTCGGAGACCAACGGACGTAAAGAACGACTGCAATTATTAAATTACAATTATCTTTTTAAAAATTGCACGCAACTGATGTTTGTGACCTTTTGTTGTTGCATCTTTGCATCCTGTGTGAACGAATAAGATTGAAAGGAAGAATCGAAGTGTTTGGGAACTCAGTATCAAAAACAGAGATTATGATCCAAGTTTCCTTGAGAATTTACAATCTGAGAAACCGACGATGTCATACGACGCTATGCTAAATTAGTTTCGTTTTCGACGAATGTTAATTACCTCACTGCGAATTTTTTTTATATATTCGTAACTAATCGCAGAACGTATTCGATACACAAAAACGTAAGATCCGCTAAATATCGATGAAATAAATTAAAAAACGTACAAAATCTCCCTGATCGGGAGAATGAACAGAGATATAAGATCCCACAAAAATTCGCTAAATATTAATAAAATCTCCTTTGACTTTCAAGATTGTCCAATACCACCGATCAAGAACGGAACGAAACGAAATTACGACACGACGAAACAAAGATGTACAAAGTGTCGACAAATATATTTCGCGATGTTTCCCCCTCCCCCCACCCCCCTCCCTCCTCCTGGAGAACAACGGACGTATATCGCGACGATACGGCGCACAGTTAAAACACAATTACCGGCACACCCCCGTGCATCAACCCTGCCACCCCCGGACAGACCGCGGCCGTACCGCGCTGTCAAAATAGATAACGCTCCGGGTAAGTCACCCCGAAGTTAAAACCCGTCCCTACACACCAGCGTAGCTATAGGTCCATTCACTTTGGGTTAACGTCGACAAAGGGTGTGCACGGAGCGGTAACGAGGGGGGAGGGTGATTACCGGGAGGACCATGATACGCCCCGTGTGCACGTTCTCCTACTCGTGGACCGAGTTTAGGGGTTGATATTGCGCTGTCGGGGGTCGCCCGGTGACGTCACGGCTGATTAACATAAACGATTACTTTTTCCTCGCTTTCCTCTCTCGGGCCGAAACACCGCGCCATCCTACGTATGTACGCGGCTGCGTGCACTTTCGTCCGGTGTCCTTCGCTTTCGAAGGAGAACGCGGGCGTTTCGAGCGAACGGGAAGAATTTCGAGGCGCGGCGGACGAATTTTGAGCGAAGGATGGGTTTTATGGTACGAGACGGCGGGAGGGGCAACCCTTTTATTGCGAGGCCGGATGTCTATAACTATTTGTCGGGGGAGATATTAGCGGATCTAGTGGTCGCGTTCGGACGTTGGTATTAATATTTCGCGAATAGATGGAGGTTGCACGCTCGTGGTCCTTGACTTTGCGAGTTCTCTCTAATTAATTTCCCGGTCGTGGGTGATTTTTATAAACAGCTATACCACACGTAGGTATATATTTCTCGAAAGTAGCAGAAAATTTAACGAAGTAAAATACTCGATGAAAACAGTAGTGGCAGAATAACAAACCATAACACTATTGTTATTAAGGGGCGGGAAAGTAACAAACTATAATTATACAGCAGGTGAATTTCTCGAAATTGACGAAAAGAGTAGAAAAAAATTTAACAAAGTAAAATACTCGATGAAAACAGTAGTGGCAGAATAACAAACTGTAACACTATTATTATTATGGGGCTGGCAAAGTAACTATAACATTATTATTATACAGGAGGTGAATTTCTCGAAATTGGCGAAAGGAGTAGAAGAAAATTTAACGAAGTAAAATACTCGATGAAAACAGTAGTGGCAAAGTAACAAACTACAACACTATTATTATTAAGGGGGTAGCAAAGTAACACTACTATTATATAGGAGGTCAATTTCTCGAAATTGAGAAAGGAGTAGAAGAAAATTTAACGAAGTAAAATACTCGATAAAAGCAGCAGTGGCAAAGTAACAAACTGTAACACTATTATTATTAAGGGGGTGGCAAAGTAACTATAACATTATCATTCTATAGGAGGTCAATTTCTCGAAATTGACGAAAGTAGAAGAAAATTTAACGAAGTAAAATACTCGATGAAAACAGTAGTGGCAGAATAACAAACCATAACACTATTGTTATTAAGGGGCGGGAAAGTAACAAACTATAATTATACAGCAGGTGAATTTCTCGAAATTGACGAAAAGAGTAGAAGAAAATTTAACAAAATAAAATACTCGATGAAAACAGTAGTGGCAAAGTAACAAATTACAACACTATTATTATTATTAAGGGGGTGGCAAAGTAACACTATTATTATATAGGAGGTGAATTTCTTGAAATTGACGAAAGGAGTAGAAGAAAATTTAACGAAATAAAATACTCGATAAAAACTCGATAAAAAGTAGTGGCAAAGTAACAAACTATAACACTACTATTATTAATAAATATATTTTACCTGTAATTATTAAATACTAAAATAAATCAGAAAGGAGTGCGAATGATAGAAAAAGTTTACTACCGAGTACACTTCTGTTGATTCAAATCTAGTCAAATCACCGCCATTCGCGCGAGTATGAAACCTGGAAAAACATTTTCCTGTCTCGAGTTCGAGTAACGTGCATCTTTTGATCGAGTGATGGGTGAATCCGTTTCGTATTGCGCCATCATCTGTTCGAGATATAAAGAACGAGTTATAGCGGTCGTCTTATTGCGGTCTATCTTTGCCGCGCATCGAATCATTTAAACAGCGGCATTCGGCTTTTATGGTACGTGGGAACTGAATTTGCCGAACGCGTGTGCGAAACAGCTCGAATCCGCGTGCTCGGTGCACCGTAAGCATCCGCGAGGTCCACGAACGAACGACGATGCTCCACGCTGTAAACCGGGACTCGCAGACCATTTATCGAAATGCGTATAACCAAGTACGAAATGATTCGTATCAGTTGTTGGCGAGAAATTTTTTCCAGTAAAAAAAAAAAGAAGAAGGAGAGTGTAAATAAATCAGCGAGAGTGTATTTAAAGATTTTAGAAATGAAGACTAAAGTAATCGTAAACAATTTTTCCACATCTTTCGAAAGGCTGGAACAATCCTACTATCCAAGATTTTTACGAAATATCACTACGAAAGCAATTTTTTACTATTTGGTTATTTACTTATTATTGACTTTGCATTTTCGACGATATTCATCTTCGATCGAATCGTTCGGAGACAAGAGTGAAAATGCTGGTCACAGGTGACCACCGTGACAATCAACGTGTGCCTAATCGGCCACCATCTGAAAATTTCACTCGAATGAAGTTTCATCGAAGCTCTGCCGGATTTCGTATTTTTCGCGACAGATACCATTTTGCAAAGAGAGAGAGAGAGAGAGAGAGAGAGAGAGAGTGGGAACGAAGAAGAGGAAGCCAGTGGGTGGAGGAGGCAAGGCACGAGCAACAAACAGAGGCACGTAGCCCCCCCCTGGCAGAAGAGATCTGGCAGAAGCCGGCAAAGTCGAAGGAGCGAACCGGTAGAACAAGGAACAGGGCCCGAACAGGGCGTTTATTAGCAATTGTAATGCAAGATCGCGGAATGCATGGGATCCGCGCGATGCCTCGATACGACAGTCCCGGTACGCGTGTTCCTCGTAACACGATTCCCGATCGCGCGAGTATCTTGCAAGGGCTTTGTGTCGGGCTGCTTGGCCCGACGCCTACTGCGATTCGGATTCCACGCGAGGAAATCGTCGATCCCCCCCCGTGCCTCAAACACCGGAACATTACGTTACAAGAGAAGAAGCTTTTACGGAATGAAAATCATCGTCGAACAACGGATTCCTAGGCTGGAAAATCGAGGATCAGTTAATCAAACTGTAAGTATGGTATTTATCTATTTAATCACTGGCATTTCTCTGGTCTCGTTCGTAATTTGATATCGCGTGTCGATGTAATTTTCATTGACGTTGTCCCACGTCTCATTATCTTTTCAATAGTGCGAAGGAATATTTATCACTATCAATTCGATGTAAATTCAACTTGTACTGCAACTATTAAATTAAAATTGAAAGTCCTCCTTGGCTTGGTTAATATTTTATTTCATCGCCAGACTGCGGATTTTTAAAGATTCGTATATATTTGGTAGGAAATTGTTCCAAACCGTGTGTGTTTCATGTTTGGAGCTTAAAATTTCTCATAAATGTGTTCCGACACACCATCATCCACGCCTCGCTTACACCTCTCACACACACTTCAAACCAAAAGACAGTCTACAACGTTTGGAAGATTCGACAGGAGTCGTAAGAGGGAATCTTTCGAGACAAAAACGTTACACACTTAATGTATTAAATAATAAACTAATAAAAAAATACAATAATATAGACAATGGTACAATAGTATAAAAAAAAAAGGCAAACCCTCCCAAGACAAAGAGACGAACATTTGAACCAGTTAGCATTCGTAAAGGGACTACACTAACGCCAAAGGGTTGAGGATTAACTCAAGCGAGCTTTCTAGAAGTGGACACTCGTTGCACAAATAACTAGTCGTGGATCGTAGTACTTTTCGAGAGATTTGCGTCAGATTCGCGTGCAGCGAGAACGCAAAAATCGAGGATAGGTCAAAGAGTGAGGGCGGCAGGGGGAACTTTGTCTCATTCATACTTTTGCATTTGAAAGCGGTAATTTATGCGCGCGTCGAAGTGAAACGGAATGCAACGGAGCATCGTCGAGAGAGACGGACGGGCAGACTCGCGAACGAAGCGAGAAGATAAAGAGAGGAACAAAGAGAGAAAGAGGGAACAAACGTCGCTGTTATAATAGATATGTTAGCATGCAAACGTTGTCTTTTATACGTTTACCGGTCTACCGCAGTGGTGGCGTGTCTCTTAGGTGTGTACACTTTGCAGATCCTTAGTAAAGCATGATACGCACTTAGCCTCGACTCGAATTGAGAAGATGGAATCTCAATACGATTTAATTATAGTATCGATAGGAATTAAACTTTAAAATTACAGTTAGAAGTACAGAAGGGTAGTTGCACATAAATGAAGGATCGTGAATTCGCCCCTTGTATATAGATAGATTTCATTAATGTGACTCAATGTCATTTATTCTTCGAGCATACATTTTTAACGATTTTTAATGAGAAAATATATCGTCAGAATTGCAAATGTTACGAACACGTGTAAAGTTTGCTCAGTCCCGCAGGTAAATCGCAAATAGAGACGAAAACACGAGTTCTGAAACAGAGATAATTCAAGCATGCAACGACTCCAGAATAATGAAAAATAATCAGCCGGAAGGAGCAACTGGCCGCAACCTGTGAGGACCTGTGCATTTGAGAGATATGTAAGGTTAAATGTGTACCAATGACCAAAGCACGACTCTGCCGGAAAAATCACGTTGCTATCTTCCCCTTATCCTCCCGTAAGCTCACACACCCCCTACAAAATTTACCAATCCATTCCATCATACGTTCTTCTTATCTCCGAATCTCCGAAGCGCGAATCTGCAAATCTCTGCGATGCTGCAATTTTCGCGCGACAACAGCCTTACGTGTGTTAACGTCGTTTCGCTGTTAACCAGCGGACACGATCGAGCAAGCTGCAAATAAACGGCCGATGAATACGTCCCTGGGGCCCCGCGAGGCAAATGCTCGGTGGCGACGCGAGAGGGGCACGCTTGTCGGTCGGACGGTGTCTCGAGCAGCAGGGTTTGGGAGGAGGACGAGGAGGTCGGTACGGTAGCGACGAGGTCGGCGGTGGCGGCGGTGGCGGTGGCGGCGGTGGTGGTGGCGGTGGCGGTGTCGGTAGCGATGTCGGTGTTCACTGTGTGTCGGGGAGCGGCAGGGGCGGAGAAGGGTTCCAGGATCGGCTGGAGGAGGGGAGAGGCGCGGGATCGGGACGTTCGAGGGAACGAGGCGTGCAGCAACGAGGGAGGGGCGGCGGTGGCAGGGGTGTAGCTACTTACCATACTCCCAGTATACCAAAGTCCCGCGGCCGACTCGCTCCGCGGCAGATAGCAGTCGCTAGCACGCCACGCTTCTCAGCGTCGCTCGAGGAAACGGAGAAAAGGACACCAGGCCCGTCTCGCGGAAACAAGCAGGAAATCCTACGACGACCCGGTGTGTTCTCCGCTCGATCTACGGCGAGAACGAGAGAGAAACGAGGAAACAGTCAGTCGTGGTCGTGTGACATCGGGTCGTATCACGCGATAACGTACGTGATTTTCTCGAGCGAGTTCGGAGGACAGCGACAACGGAGGGAGAGGATCCAGCGTCTATGCGACGATCTCGAGACAGCAGCGACGATCACGATCCACTATCACGATCCACCACCACCACCACCCGACAGCGAGGGCCCGACGTCGATCGGCAGACGTGGTTTCGTGCGGTTCCGGTCACGTGGTCGCCGATCTCGCCAGTCCTCCCCCTTTACCAGCCCCCCTCAGACACGGCGACTTTCCCACCAGCGAGAGGGGAAGTATCAACGGTGGCTAGGTGGGGGCGGATCGTCCGACAACAACCGAAGAGGAAAGGAGAAGAGCGATGCAAGAGAGGGGGGTGGGAGGGAAGGAGAAAGCGAGGCGAACGATTTGGCGAAGGTTGAGGTGGAACGGAGAGAAAGAAGAGAGAGACGATGGTCGACGACGTGGAGAAAGGGTGTTACGTCGCCTCGATGACGGCCACGTGGGGTAAGTCGACGATGAGAACCGATACTTTCCGCTTCTTCGTTTCTTCTTTTCTTTTCCCTTTGTGTACGATAACGGGCTACGAAAAATATTTACAACGACGCTATTACCATCCAGCGAAGCATCTCTTTGTTAGGCTTGTCTCTTTGTTATTATTAAATGTACGTAGTTCTATTGTATTGAATGGTCCGAATATGCGATGACTGGCACGAAATTATATTTTCAACTACACTTAATTAAGTTGTTCGAAAATTTGGAATACCTTATTTTTTTTTTTTTTTTTTTTTTTTTTAGATAAAACAGATCTTTTCACACTGTACAGTGATGTGCAAATACTCTTGCCCAGCCACTGTAGCTGTTAACCATGCAGAATATATATTGTATATATATATATATACCGTTACGTGTTACTCGTTCCAAAAGTTCACGTCCAAGCGAACAAACTAGTTCGCCATTTAGGGCACGATATTTTTCGATTACACGCGTCGAATATTCCGCGAGAAAATGGTGGCCAGAAGAACGGCTAATCTGGCGTATCGGAAGTGAAACAAACGAGAGGTCGTAAATTAAACTGCCGGTGGGAGCAATATGCGAGCCAACCGAGCTCCGTTCTCGCTGTTTGACTCGCCCGTTGGCATGGTCCTCTGCCTACGCCTCGAGCACCCTTAAATCGTACACTTGGCACGCGGTGTAATCGGTCGTATCTCGTGTTAAGCAGCGTGCTTTATCGCGTGTTCTTCGTCCGGCTGGCCTAGTGGTATCGTTCTCGTTCGCTGCCTGTACCGACCAGCCATTTAACGCAACACTCTACACCGATTTTTCGCCTCGACGCGACGCCACGTGGCGTCTGACCACGTGCTACTCTCTTTCCCTTCTCCGTTGCCAATTAGAGAGCGGTGGTTTGATCTACTTTGACTGGTTGCGAGCTTAGAGTGTATTTAAAATAGTAAAAAAAAAAAAAAAAAAAAAACAATTCCTGAGGAAAAGGCAACTGCCACTGGATCGTTAAATTAAAACTATTTCTCCCCTTTTGAAAGAAATTCGAAACACGTTCGATTAAACGTTCTATTCCCACACTGTCGTTATTATTATATTTGAGAAACACTGCACAAGAGGAGACAAGTTCACGAGTTCCAGAGTTAAAAAAAGGGAGAAACCTTTCGATTAATTCGTTATTCGAGGTAACGCGCAACTGAAATTGCCGATTTCACGAAAAGTTTCTCTTTCGCGCGTCTGTCGAACGAACTATATCGTGCCCGTTGCTCGCAAGCAAAGATTTGTTCGACGTTGATCCAGCGAAACGCTGTTCGCGCAACGGGCTGGCGTATTTTTTTCCGGACAATCGAACGGCGTAACGGTGGCCGTTCGAATCGATCGCGTTCCTAGCGCACGTGTGGCGGCCGGGAAGCGATTTTAACGCAAAACCAATCGACGACACCCAGGGCGACACTGGTCGGGTGGGGTTGGTATAACTTTATCCTCGCTTAATCGCCTTTTCGATAGGTACGAGCCGATCCCTTTGTTCAGACAATATCTCCACCCTGTCCCCGCTAATGTATGCACCGTGCTCTCTCGCCCCTCTCCTCTCCCCCTTCTGTTTCTCGCGCGATGACTCCGGGGCTCCTACACTCCGCACTGTGCGCTCGCTACCCCGCAACGAAAGCCCAGCCGTGGCGAGGGAGACCCCGTGGTACTCGTTTCGCCTTTATTGAATTTTGGGACCGTTCCAGTTGCGAGCGAGAGATCCACAGAAAGGACCGAGACGGAGAGAGAACGAAAGGGAGAGAAGGTAGGAAAACACGCGGCGGAGTGGATAGAAGGAGGAGAGAAAGGCTCTCTCTCTCTCTCTCTCTCTCTTGGTGGGTGGAGAGCAGCTAGTCCGAAATTAATTCTCAGCGCCCGGTGCATTGCTTTTTACGATATAACTGCGGTTTGTTAGTCGTTATTCACCGCCCGAATTGAATTCCCCGTCTAACACGGGATAGAGAAACAGCGCGTTAACGAATTTCTTCTTTCGATCCGCGCCAGGGATTGTCGTCGCGTACGGGAGACCTGTTCTCGTTTTTTTTTTTTTTTTTTTATCACGTTGCTGTCCTTACTCTTAATCGAGCGCGTTCCACGATTCTCCTGTTAGGGCGTGCATTCGCTCCTCTTTGTAAAATTCGCAAGAGCACAATTGGAATTTTGTCTTGAATTTGAGTCTCGACGCACTTGTAGGAAATTCAATGACGCAACAAAGTATTAAAAAAAAGTAAACGAAGTATCTAAAATATAAACGAATATGCATAATATTTAACATATTATATATGTTGGCACGTATAAATATTCAATGGCCAGGGCAAGTCCAAGTGCCGATATTTTAATCGTCTTCGCAAGAATTTAACAATTGTCGCGTGATTTACATTCGATCAGACTTCGATCACTATTTTGTTTCCTTTCTTGTTGCTTCGATGCCTCGCAAAGACGGAGAACGGGAACGACATTGCGAACGACAGCTGTCAAATAAATGTTAAAAAAAAAAAAGGAAGCAAAAAGAAAGCGCTAGCCGAGCGAAATTTCGAGTGGGACGCGAGCGAAGAGGGGTGCGCACGGTCACCCCAGTGAAACACCCTAGCCCGCGGGGCAAAACGGTCTGCGCGATTTTTCCGCCGTTGAAGCTCTCTCTCTCTCTCTCTCTCTCTCTCTCTCTCTCTGTGAAACGCGCGTTCGACAAGTCTCCGTTCGTTTCACGCTTCGTGCCTTCGAAGTTGAGAAATCGCGGCCCGTTGCCGAAAACTCGAGCCTGCGAAAATCCCACTGGGAGTTACAATCAGCCGCAAAAGTTTACGTACATCCGTGAAATTTCCAGTATTTCAGACGGAAGTCCAAAGGAGGATCTCGGACATTTTCTCATTAATTTACTTGGTAAAGTTGGACGTGTTTCGTACATTTGTTCTTTTTCAAACAAAACGAGAAACATAATCTACAATCTACAATTGTATACGGTAAAGCGAAGCTAAACTTTGCTCGAACTGTAACATTATAAAAATAACAAGAACACATTTTCTACGCTTTGGTTTTACTCACTAAAATTTTGCCTCTCTTTTCTTTTTAATTGCCACTCGTACACACGGTCAATTTTCTTTTTTTTTTTTTTTTTTTTCAAACAAATCTCTAGGTCCAAGTGTCCATAGAAATCACGTTTGTATAATTTCCGTACACCTAATAATTCCCGGTATTAATGGCACGGAACAAACGGACGATAAACGTGCCTCACCGGCGGCAGTAAAGGGAGACAAGGCGCGAGGTTTGCTCGCGGTTTGGCCGTCGTCCAAAAATTCCTATCGCAGGAAGGGGAGAAAAAAAAGAAAAAAAAAGAGGAAGAAAAAGTAAAAACGGCGCGAACGCTTCGTTAAGTTTGGCCGGTGGGCGCAAGAACCATCCCGGCTGGCTGGCTTTTCGAGTTTAACGAAGTAACGGTGACTAGACGCCCGCCTCCTCCCCTCTTTCTCTCTCTCTCTCTCTCTCTCTCTCTCTCTCTCTCTCTCTCTCTCTCTCTCTGACGACGACGGCAGAGAGAAGAAGGGTGGCGAATGTCGGCCGAAGAGACCGCCAAGGGGCAAATTTTCGAGGGTGGTTTCGCGCGTCAATGGTTTATTAAGAAGCACTTGTTTAAAGGTAGCCCCATTTCGGTTCCGACAGCCAATTCGACCGCGACGTCTGTGTCACTCGCCTATACAAATGGATGAAACGGGACCGGGCACGAGGGGGTGTGCGGACGCCAGGGTGCGTCGGCGCGAGGGACCGCAGAGATCCTCTCACCCCACGGCGATCCGTCGTGTCGCCGTAATTGAAGTTATTGCAATATTGTGTCCTGTCAACCCGACTGTCCTCCTTCCCTCTTTACCCAACCCCCCCCCTCTCTCTCTCTCTCTCTCTCTCTCTGTCCCTCTCTTGCCCATCTTACCCCGTCTTCGCTGTTCCTTCTCGTTTTCTACCGACGACCACTGTTTGGTGGTTGGTCCGTTGGTTTCTGGTGGACGCGTTGCATCGAGCGTGTAGCGTTTTACGACGCGGAAGAGAGCTTTCTGCTTTCACAGTGAAATTACCTTTTGCGTTCAGAGTGTTTTCGTTTGCTTTTGGGTTTGTTTGCAAAAGTGTGTCGATAAAGTAGGGAGCGTGTTAACATGCAGTTGCATCAGGTGCAGATTTCACTTATCTCAAAATGTTATCACTCTCCGTTAACGGTATATCAAACAGACAGTTCGAAAATTTTGTTATCCGAATATCGAAAATGATGGAATTAGTGGGTTTTAGTGGAAAAACACGCGTATCCAGTAAACAGTGGGAAAATATATATTTATTAAGAGACTTTGTGTGCAACGTCCTTTACACGCTGTTCGGTCAAAAGAAGAAACGTGGAGTGGCATAGCAACAGGGAAGACACCCCGATAGTACCGCCACAGCGGAACAAGAGAAAAAAATAAGTGGCAGCATCGCTGAGCTTGTTCCTAAAGGTCAGCAATTGTTGGCCACCAACAGGAAATAAAAGCTTGGCGCGTTCTAAACTTCTCGTCGAAGAAAGGAAGAATTATAACGGGAACTTTGATTTTTGTCTAATTATTGTTCCAATGCTACAAAAACGAGGTCGTTTCTTGGTTCACTAAACTCCAAGTGTTCCAGCAAGACTCACGTTACGTACGTAATCGCTGCGCAGCGGATTTTCGTGCATTTACGATGCAACGTAATAACGTAAATAACGAAAACTGTTCGAAGTGGAGGCAAGCGGCGAGTTTCGCGCGTTTGCTCGAAAGTTTCGCCACGCGTGTAGCCTGTCAATCGGTCGCCCGATAAACCACACGGTCGCGGAAGCGCGATTTGTAAAAAATCCGAGTCGTTCGGCTGTCACGTAAGGTACACGCGCGGAGGCTTTGTCACGCGAGCAAAACGAATCGACGATAATCGCCGAGTTCTCGGTTAATTGTTCGCCGAGGCACGTCGCCGAGTGCGTGGGCGTAATGTTTCGCTTTCTCCGTAATCGCGGCGAGCACCACGTGTGTGTCGAGTTCGGAGCAACACGCGAAAAATAACCGCGAAATTATGTCGCGGCACGACACTCTCTTCCGCCTTCATTATCCGGCTGCATCGAAATGCCTGATGTCTTAATTCACCCGTTGATTGAACGATTAACACTTGGAGTGCTCACTGAGAATTACCAGAAATCCAAAAGTTCCGATGGAGAATCGTGTAATGAATAAATCGAGAATGTATTCAAGTGTGTCTACAGTTTTTCGATACGTTTGTTTGATATATCGTGAGAAATTTAAATTAATTGGGCCAAATCTGCTCATTAAGAGGACGATTAACCCTTCGAGTGCTCACTGAGATTACCAGAAATCCAAAAGCTCCGATGGAGAATCGTGTAATGAATAAATCGAGAATGTGTTCAAGTGTGTCTACGTTTTTTCGATACGTTTGTTTGATATATCGTGAGAAATTTAAATTAATTGGGCCAAATCTGCTCATTAAGAGGACGATTAACCCTTCGAGTGCTCACTGAGATTACCAGAAATCCAAAAGCTCCGATGGAGAATCGTGTAATGAATAAATCGAGAATGTGTTCAAGTGTGTCTACGTTTTTTCGATACGTTTGTTTGATATATCGTGAGAAATTTAAATTAATTGAGCCAAATCTAGTCATTAAGGGGCACGATTAACCCTTCGAGTGCTCAGCACTGAGATTAACAAAATTCTAAACGTTTCACTTCGAAAGAGAATGTATAAATCGAGAATGTACTCGCTTTTAGGTACGCCTTTTATATTTCTCGATTTAGGTTTCATTCAACGTGTCGAAGTTTCAATCAATTAAATCGAGCCGAAACGTTGTACAAAAAGCTAGCCAGTGAAACTGAGTAAATCTACATTTGAAATTTAAAAGAAGGAACCAACTTCCTTCCTGGTGGATTTTATTTGCTTTCGTTTCGTAAGAGACGTTCGATAGTCCTAGGAACTGCTCTGCCGCCCCCCGTAACCGTGTTCAATTAATCATTCTGAAGTTTCTGCATAACTTGGCCCAATTGTTTCAAGCATCTCAGATCATCGGGACGATAAATCGTCCAGCGTGATTCTTCTCACGACAGCGTTTTTCCCTCCCTCCTCCTTCTCCACCGGAAACGAGTCCGGTCGCTCGCGTTTCATCGATTTTTTTTTTTTTTTTTTTTCGTAATCGAGAAAACCCATTCTCGGTCGAATGGATTCCGGAGCAGCGCGCGAGTTCCCTCGCCTCGCAGGCGAGACAGAAGGCGACGAAAAGAAAGAAAAAGCGAAGACCTTGGCGGATGGCGGCGCGGGGAAGCGCGATCGGCGACCGAGCCTGAGAACTTCGTCAATTAGTGGGAACAATTAGTCGACGTAGCGGCGATCAGAGGCGACGGTGGAGGCAGCTCGGTTCGAGCATGATAGGCAATAAGCAATAACGGATACCTGCCTGTCGGCTTCACGTTCACGCGTGCACGCGTGCGTCCCCTGTCGGCTCGTTTAATCGGCGCGGACGCGGTTTTCCCGGTGAAACGCGCGTCGCCGAGCGCCGTTGCGCAACATTTTTTCGCCCCGGTCGTCGCCGGTTCGAGCGGCATAAATCACGTCACGAAGTTCGAGAAATAATAACCGGTCGGGAAGCGGTAACGAGCGCGCCGGCGGGTAACGAGTGACGAAATTGAAATGAAACGCGCGGTGTTTCCCGACGGTCGGTTTCTCGAGAAATCGACGTTCAATTATACCGTCCACGCGTGTGGATCGGTGACTTTCTCAATTTTTAGAAAATCACTGTCGTGTCGTTGCTTCTTTTCATCCGTCCAGTCGATCCGCAACGATCGTTCGTCGCTTCGCGATAATAAGTAGCCGCCGAGTTTTACGCGAGTTGCATCTAAAGATATAGAAATACTATCGACGTGCGAATATTTTAATATAATATTATATTTTGTAATTTGTATATAATAATATATTTTCTATTACACGTTCGATAAATAAGCGTAAGTGTAGAAATATATAACTTCTGTTGTGAAAAAATATACAGCTTCTGAAGTGCTTGAGAAATGAAAAGAAATGCGATGAAATTGTAAACGAAACATTCGAACGAATTTCCTTCTATCTCGCTCCGTTTCTCCAACCGGGAATCCACGGATTCGCTGTGTTTAATCCAGCAGTAAGCATCTTCTTCAACGCGAGCGTCGAAGTTCTTTCGCTTTCAGCGATGATAATAATCCGAGCTTCAATACCGCCGATCAATTATCGGCGCCGATTCTGCCACAGCGTTTCCTCTGCCCAACGAGGCGAGAAAAATCCGCGAGAATGTCGGCAAGAGTCCCGCGCGTCGACCAACTTTCCCGCGAGGCGGTCGTTTCGTATCCGGTCAATTGCGCGCCGCGAGAGGAGATTCCTTGGATCGGCTGGAAGAAAAACCCGACTCCGCCTGGCTCTTGCTCTCCCGCGTACGTGAGTTACGTGACGCAGGATCGGTCGTCGATTTATCGCGATCGTACGGCGCGACACCGGATGCGAGATTCGTTCCTGCCGATCCATTCGACGTTACGTGACGTGACGTGACGTGACATGAGGTGAGGTGAGGTGAGGTGAGGTGAGGTGAAGTGAGATGACGTGACGTGACGTGACACGTCGCGCCGATGCGAGTTTTCTCACCGAGAGTCGCTGATCGACACCGATCGAAAGCATCGATCGATCGATCGTCCGCGATAACACGAAATATTAATCGTTTTTTTTTTCTTTTTTTTTTTTTCTCGATACAGGGAAGTTGATCTGATCGATCTTTTGGCGAGAAACAGAGTGAAACATAAGTCGAGAGATGCGACGTGAACGTTTCCAAGTGAAAATTGGCTCCCTCTGTCGTGTTGTTTCGATGCTCTCGAGACTTGTGCGACAACGCTAAATCTCGTATATTAACCAACAGTAAGCAGTATTTACTATCGTTTGAAGATTTGAAAAATATCGAAAGTTTTCAATTATCTGACAGATCGCTGGAACGTTGAAATTTTTGATCAAGTTTCGAAAGATCTAAGAATCTTGGAAATTTTAAAAATCTCTGGCAGAGACTGCTAATAGATACTGAAAATTTGACGAATGTTCAGTGCTTCACACGACATCTCCATTCTCCAGATGCGTGATATGTTTAGCATACTGTCGTAAATGCAAATACCGTGCTTGCGACAAAACATTGAAAGTGACAGTCGAGTTTATAGTATACAGCCATTGAAATCTTCAAAATTCTCAAGAATAATCAGAATGAAGTGGAACATGAACGAAATGCAACTCGAATATCGCAATTGGATTAGAAATATCAAAAACAAATTGTCTGCCGACATTCGATATTCAATTTCCCGAGTGGAAAAACCATTCGCGCAAGAGGGGAGCTGCGATGGAGGACGAAGCGACGAGAGAACAGCCAAAGTTGAGGTATCGAATCATAGTCTTCACCTTCTTGCCAAAGTGGGCTGCGCAGTCCATCGCTACCGGCAGGTGAGAATCCCGGCGAATCGATTCCCGTGAATTTCCAACATTGTCCGTGAAACTCGTTTCTCCTCTACTTTGCCAATAACCGTGGCAATAAAGACGAGGTGCGCGTGAGCGTGAGCGTTTCACAAGCACGATCTGGCCCTCACGGCTGTGGATGGAAGCTCGAAAAAGGCGACCCCCGAGCGTATCGCGAAAAAGAGAGGCAACGCCGGCAATTTTCGGGACTCGGTCGCGAAATAATGATGATCTTTATCCCTAATGAAATTAGTGCTGCTCCTCGGAACCGCAGGAATAGACCGTCGTACCGTGAAATTACCGTAATAGGCGGCGAAGCCCCGTAGATCTCTACACACGAACCCGGATCGAGTCGAAAAGTTGTGTGCTTCTCTTCTTCTTCTTCTTCTTCTTCTTCTCCTCCAAATCTGTGCAACGTTTCTCGTCTCGTGTATTTTGCGTCGATTCCGAACGCGGAACGATCGCTCCATCACCTATTCCACCAGAACGCGCCTAAATATAGTTCGCTTTTTTAACCGGAATTTCAAATTACGGCCGCGGGCGAATTAGACGAAGCTGTTCCTGTTCGTCACGAGAACTTCTCTTCACCGCGACACTCCTACGCTTTGACCGTCACGCCGTTTACCGATACTTTTACTAACCGGTCGTTTCCGTACGTTCTCCTCTTTGTCAGAATGTGTTCGCAGAATCGAGATGAATTGACACGTTGTTTTACGATAAATGTACGTTTCGTGACATATACGTTTGACAGCAAATATAATAAATAGATATAATATATAATAAATGTCTGCGTGAAAAGCGAAAACGTGCGTCGTTCGTTTCAATGTTTCTCGCTGCGAACGACGAGGAACAAGACGACCGTAGATCAAGCGCGCGTGATAATTTGCGTAAAAATGTCAAAGAAGATCGTTCTCAACGTCTGTTTGGTGTAAAGTACGATTACGATGTCAGTGCCATCGTTAAATTGCCAACAGGCTAAATCTTGACGCAAGACGCGATTTTTCGTTTCAGTACGCCTCCCCTCCCCCGTCCAGCGAAATCAGCGGCGACAGTACTTGCAAGTGGAGATTTCCTTGCACCTGCCCTGACAGCCTGTCGAACCCCATTACCGGCCGATTTACTATGGAATACGTACACGTCGACGTCCCGTGGCTTCGTCCGAAACGGTTGGCCGCGGCGAAACGCGCCACCGTCAGGACCCGCAGCCCCGCACGAGCTCGTTCTGACGGAAACAATTGCTGCCGCGGGGCATCATTTACATCATAAGCAATCATAATGATCGAATTTTCGGCGAACGACGATGATCCAACGAGTGGAACGAGGGGAGCCAATTCAGAAGTGGGTACCCACTTACGGAGCGCGTAGCGACCATGCTCGCGAAACAGGAAAAAAGAACGAGAGAGAGAGAGAGAGAGAGAGAAAGGGGGAAAGAGAGAGTTACTCTTCTGACCCTCCCCCATCTCTTTCGACTACGTAGCTTCGGGCTACCTGCGCCCGTTCCTACGAACCGCCACCCTTTTTGTGCTCCCCCTCCCCCTCTTGTCGTTTTTAGAAAAGATCAGTTTTGACTTTGTCGCGCTGCCTCGAAACCTCTCGTGGCTCGCGAATCGCGAATCGATTCTGAAATTTCTCACCCTTCCGAAGAATGGAACGTAACATTTATACTGGTATTTCGTTATAATTTTCGACTGTCCTTCAGTTCTTCTTACACGATAGAACTACCTTCAGACGACTGAAGCATAAAACTTCCATCAGAGATGTTGGAAAGTAAAAGAAACAGGAAATCTTCATGATACATTGGGCGAGGGGGTGACACAAGTTTTTATTGATGTATTCAAATTTACTGTTTTATATCGGAAAATAGTCGAACAGTCATTTTGACCATTTTTGTTCCATTTTGATTCTAGGGTTAAAACTGTTCAAGTATTCATACTGCTCGTTTTAAAAATCCCCATCAATTCTCTTCGCGAGTTATTTACGCCGTGTACTTTGGATTACAATCCAATATAATTAACTGTGGAAATGTAATTAGTTTCTCCCAGGGAAAAGCATCGTATTTTCGACTGTAGCTAACCTATCTGTGAGACATCTTTCACGCTCAGAGTGTACTCGTTCGTTTCGCCGTCCATTATTGTAAGACCAACGACCTCAGGTTCTCACGTGCGACAAAACCGAACGGACGCGACAGCAAACGCGCGTGGAAATTTACAAGCGGTGTGGAGGATGGTTTTCTTCGGCGGTGGTCCTCCGTGGCGCAGGACACGGCCGACGAAAATAGGCGAGAGCTTATCGCGATAGGTGGTGGAGCTAAGCTAGGCAGCCTGCAATCAATACCGTTTCGGTATTACGCTGGAAACACTCTCTTCGAAACAGCCTACGTTTCGCTTTGGGCTCGAGCGAGAGAGAGCGCGAGAAGGGGTGAAGAAGAGGAACGAAGAGGAACGAGCGATGAAACACCGAGAGAGACAAGAGCAGAGAGAGAGAGAGAGAGAAAGACAGCGTGGAAGAGAGAAGAGAGGTGAAACGCGAACGACGAAGATGGGGAATCGGTGGTGGACGAGGGGTGAGAGAGGCTTCGACCACGTTTCGTGGTCCGCATACTGATAGGTCCAGTCGTACGTACAGAGAGAGGGAGCGAGAGGCAGAGAGAGCGTTGCCACCGTCGAAAACAGACCTCTCGTCTTCTTTTGGTAAAATCCGAGTGGAAAATAGCAGTAACTCCTTTCGTAATCTTGGAGAAAGGGTGGAACGAAAAAAATCGCCAGTCTTCGAAACCCTCGATTTTGAAACTGAATTTAGGATAGTTGACGACGCGCGCATCGATCGTAGCGAGTCTTCAAGTTCGAGCCGACTAATTATTATCCCGGAGATACGAACGAGAAGCAAGCGAACTTCGATTAAATTCTTTTTCCCCTTGATCCCTGACGATTGATTGAGTTTCACTGCTTGAATTTTATTTCGTTTCTCTGTTGCTCGATGAAAAATTATCCGATCGGCAGGAGGTTGCAGGGAAAGTCGAAACATTTCGAAAATTCGAAAAAGAGACGAAGACGATAAAAGTTGAAGTAGTATCCCCGAGTTTTAGGGCGGGGGAGGAGGAGGAGAAGGGGAACACGTGGCAGAATTACGCCCCGAAATCGGCTGGTGATCGATTTCGCGAGAAAATCTCGGTGTACTCGGTGAGCCGTGACGACGGGTCTGGCGGAAATCGTGGGCTGTCGTCCCGAGCCGAAATTGGCTGGAGGACCGTACTAAAGGGTAGTAACGATGTAACAATGACCTCGGTAAGGGTAGAGTCGACTAGTCGGTGACTGGAAGGACGGCGGTGGGAAACGGCAATTCCATCGGCGGAAGATGGGGTTGCCCTATCGTGCCTCGCCAGATAATTAGACCGGTAATCGGGAAACCGGCCCCGGGAGCCTCCCAAGTATTACCGCTCTCTGCGCGCATTTAATATAGACTGACGGAGCTGGTCGCCGTGAGATTCTCCGATTCTCCCTGGACCGTGGAGCGTTCCCCACGTTTCTCTATCCGCGATCTTATCGCTCGTATCTTCGCCGTTGACCTCCGACGTTTCCAACTATCGGCCCACCGTCCATCCTGCAAATCTACCCCCGAAAATCTCTCTCTCTCTTTTCCAGGTGGAAGTCTGACCGATTTAGACGTTTCCGAACGATAGAAAACGACTTTTCTAGAAAAAAAAAAAGAAAAAAACAGAAAAGGTAGTTGACACTGAGAGAGTTCCTCTGCCAATTTATTGTATATATTATATATAATAATAATATAAAAATATAACATTACATATAATATATATATATATTATTGTTTTGTCATTTCTCGTAATTATAAAACGAAAACTTACTGAAACGCGATTACAGAATTTTACTGACAGAACATATGAAAGATTAGACTTATAGTTACGATCTGTTCGAACGTGATACAAGATACTTCTTGCATGTGTACAAGAGTGCGTAAGATATCTCAAATACCCAATAATACACGTATTAAATATCTCTGTAATTTTTATACGTGTATCTTTCTCGACGACAGTTCTTTCTCGCTACCACGACGTCAAATGAAATTCCGAAATGTTTTATACAACGCGTGCAACACGTTCCTATACAACACCACCTATCGTGAGCAACTTTCACAAATTCCCACGAAAGCGAGAAAGTCACTACTGACTGCGGGATTTTTCTCCTATGTTTGGCGATATAATGAGGCGGGGATGGATCGATTGCCCCCTCCCCCCTCTGCATTAGCATCACAATGCCGGACACCCCCCATGCGCTATACGTCGTTGATGGACGGGCTGGAATTTCCGAAGAAACAGGGAAAATGTGATAGGGGGGCGGGGGAAGCGTAACGTTATATAAAAAGAGAGAGAGAGAGAGATGAACGTCGCACCAGCGGGCTTATTAGTCAGCAATGTGATCTATTTGCCCTGTACTGGCATAAAGAACCTACATTATTGTGCCACTATGTTACGAAGAAGGGCGTTATTGGCCAATAGGGACCTCCAGTTAGGTCGTGCACCAGCAACCCGTGGCGACGTATGCCGTACACACGGTTATGGATATCGCTCGTTCCTTCGCCTCTCCCTTTCCTCTTCCTTTCCATCAACGACCCCCCGCAGGCCTCTGCTAATACGCCGGTAATTTTTTCTCCATTCCGGATATCGCTTTATTATTTCCTGCCCTGCGCGGCGCGTTACCATTGCCGGCGAATTCCGCGCGTCAGTCCCTAGCGATCGTGGGAAGGGAAGTTCATAAAATTCCGGAAGAACGAGACGACGAAAGCGCTTTCGATGATCTCTGAATACCGCAGATCGTACGATTTGCCAAAAATTCGCTGTTCTCGAATTGATCTTTTCTATTTGTTTTATTTGTTTCATTTGAGAGAGGGGAGGATTTTTAATCGGTTGAGAGAATATAAAAGTGTATCGTTGTTGTTATAGATATAGACGAAAGGAGCGATGCTGAATTCGGTGAAGTTCGAGAAATTTAGTTCAGAATAAATTACAACTGTGAATAATTCATTTGCTACTTTTCCAACAACGTGTCGCTGAAATAGTAAAATAAACTACAAAATAAAATTCGACAAACAGATTCGCAACTTTCAAACAACACAGAATTAAATGACAATTGTTGGCAGCCGCTTTTATTTATTTCAGAAGACGAATGAATTCCAAGTTTGTCATTCTCAGGCACAACGACTCTATCGCCGGTATTTTTCACGTAGACGATACGTGAAAACGGATGCAAACTTGCCGAAAGTCAATCTGCCATTTTACAGTCATAGGGAAATAGTTCGGTTCCAGCGTTCGCCCACGATTTTCAAAGTGAGAACACGCGATGGGAGGCGATGGGATCGGTGAAAGCCGCGCGCTTCGACGACAGCGGCGACCCGCCTGCAGCAGGGCTCCGAGTTTTTTACGTGTCTCGAATTTTAATACGGCTGTTCCAATGGAACAAAGGTGACGGTATCGACGCGCGTCGCTCGGCCACCTTACGCACCAAATGCTCCCGTAGCCGGTAGTCGCACGTATGTACGCGCGCGTACGTATCTGAAATCTACCGAGCGGCTCGCTCGCAAGGAGAGACACTCTCGGGGGCGAAGGAAGCGAGAGCCAGCAGGAAGGGTCTACCATATCTGGAAGAGGCCGTCATTCCTAACGTACACGGTGTCTCGAAAACGACATCGCGCCTGTTCCCCTCGACCGTTAACAGCGCGAGTGAGAGAGAGAGAGAGAGAGAGAGAGAGAGAGAGAGAGGGAAAAAAGCGATCCGGCGTTGATCAAAAACTCGTCGTCCGCACGACAGTGGGCTTCATAATTGCCGGATAACGAGCTGCTCGAAGATTAAATAACGGCCGGCTCGCTGCGTCCGGGAATAACACCTCGAAGCGGTCGAGCCGTGAGGAGGGGGCGGGGAAAAAAGAAACGAAACGAAACCGACAGGCGAGTCTAAGAACTTCATAATTCGCGATTCGGATCGGTAACGAGGCCGCCACGTCGGCTGAGCTCTCGCGGGACATTCCGCTGGGAGATGACGGTGTGTTATGTTTTGCGACAGACGACGAGCGAACAATGTCGAGTTTTCCAGAACGCGTGTGTCGGCGATCGGTAGCCGACTGGCGAGCTAGAGAGATAATTTCTTTATCGTGCGTCATCGAGCGGGTTTCTTGCAGGTTGCGTGGACGATCGAAATCGATACTAACGACGTAATAACGGCGTAAACGAGCAAGTCCAATAAGATATGACGAAGAGAGAGAAAAAAAAAGATACACCTTCTCCGATTATTGTAATTAGAATTGATCTTTTCTGTACTGGCGGCTTTCCATTCGTACGATAAAAGTTCAAGTTCGATAAACCCTTCGAGATTGTTACGTCGAGATACACTCGCAATACGAATTATGGTTACAGAGTGTAAATTTGTACTTTCAATTTTAATTATTTTATACTAACCTTTTTACCGAAAACTGAAGGTTAAGCAGATTGAACATAGACAAAGAATTTTCCTACATATCGGTTAATTAATTTATTAACGATCGACGATAAAAGTGTTGAAATGACACTTTGAATAAAAGAAGAGAAACACTCTGCGATTCTGTGCTCTATTCTCAAAAATAGATGAGTGGATGTTGCCTAGCCCAAACAAATGTAAAAGACAACAGTTGTGATCGAGAAACTTTAAATGGAAAAGAGAACAATTGTGATCGAGAAACTTTAAATGTAAAAGAGAACAGTTGTGATCGAGAAACTTTAAATGCAAAAGAAAACAATTGTGATCGAGAAACTTTAAATGTAAAACAGAATAGTTGTGATCGAGAAACTTTAAATGTAAAAGAGAACAATTGTGATCGAGAAACTTTAAATGGAAAAGAGAACAGTTGTGATCGAGAAACTTTAAATGTAAAACAGAATAGTTGTGATCGAGAAACTTTAAATGCAAAAGAAAACAATTGTGATCGAGAAACTTTAAATGTAAAACAGAATAGTTGTGATCGAGAAACTTTAAATGTAAAACAGAATAGTTGTGATTAAGAAACTTTAAATGTAAAAGAGAACAGTTGTGATCGAGAAACTTTAAATGTAAAACAGAATAGTTGTGATCGAGAAACTTTAAATGTAAAAGAAAACAATTGTGATCGAGAAACTTTAAATGTAAAAGAGAACAATTGTGATCGAGAAACTTTAAATGGAAAAGAGAACAGTTGTGATCGAGAAACTTTAAATGTAAAACAGAATAGTTGTGATCGAGAAACTTTAAATGCAAAAGAAAACAATTGTGATCGAGAAACTTTAAATGTAAAACAGAATAGTTGTGATCGAGAAACTTTAAATGTAAAACAGAATAGTTGTGATTAAGAAACTTTAAATGTAAAAGAGAACAGTTGTGATCGAGAAACTTTAAATGTAAAAGAGAACAGTTGTGATCACAGTTGTGTTTCGCAAGAAACTTTAACAGACACTGGGTAGATGAACGGCGTTGGTGACAGGACGATGGGCTATGGCCTCCATCCGCAACACACTCCGTATTCCATTGTCGGTTTTGGTCGGTCGGTTGGTAGGCATTGTTTAGCATCCCGCGGATTTAGCCTCGTCTGACTCATGCGATCGGCTTCCGTCCGCACGCGCGACCGAATCGAAACTCATCGTTGCCGCTCGCGCGCTCGTTTTGGCTCGCGTTTTGTTCGCGCGTAGCATCGTTCTCGCGAGTAGCAATGGCGTCGTCACGTTCGAATCGCTTCGAACGCACGACAACTCGAAGCTTAAAACTTCTCTCCAAGATCCTGACAAATCTCAACTCTTGACAGCTCAAGTTTCGAAAGAATCCTTTATCCTTTCGAAACTTTTGAGAAACTCTTTACGCCATACGGTTTGAGGCTGTTTCACAAGCTTTTTAATTATTTCTGACGCATTTTCAATCGCTGTTACTGACCGAAAATGTCAACGAGAGATTCTCAAAATTCTGAATCATTAAAATGAGAGATTCTAGAGAGTCTGAATGAAAAATTTTAAATTTTCAAAGCTTCGGAATCTTAGTAACCTAAGTTAAACGATTCGCGTACAGGCTCAAAGCGACACATTTCCATACGTTAATGAGAGACTCTGGATAGTCTGAATCAAAACTTTCGAAACTTTTCAAGCTTCGATCTTTAGAAATTGTAATCCGAACGAAGAGATTCGAGTGCTCATGCTCAAAGCGACAGGTAATCGCTAGTCTCAACCTTAATGTGCCCCGTTTCCTGTTACCATTGGCAATTTCGTAACCGTGTAGTACTTGGAAACGGATGACTGAATCGTTCGATTAACGATCTTCGTCACCGACGTCATCGACCTGCTAGTCGGCTCGGTAATGGATATAATAATTCTCGCCGGAAATCGAGTCTCGGCCCGACTCACGGAGACGCACGACGCGGCACCTTTCGAAGCCGGCTTTCTTCGAGCCTTTCAATGACATTTTCCGCACGATTCCGCTCGGAATCGTTGGGAAAGTTCGAAGCGCGAGCAATCGTGGAAAAAGGGCGCGGCGGTGGCGTTGGCCGAGAGAGGCCGGAGAGGAGAGACGGCACACAGCAAGCGTGCTCGCGAAGCAGCGAAACGCTTTCGGAAAATCCATAGCGTCAAGGAATATACAGGGTTCCAGCGTGGCGGAACACAATGGCGCGTTGTTAGAAAGGTGGAGGGCGATAAGAGAGAGAGAGAGAGAGAGAGAGAGGAAGAAGGAGAGCCAGCTAGCGAGCGGAGAGAGGAGAGGAGAGGAGAAAGACAGAGAGAGAGAGAGAGAGAGGAAGGCAGAGAGCTTGCGGCGTCGGTCCTTGCCCCGAGTACGTGCTTCGAGTGACAAAGCTTCTAGCATGAGACCGACCGACCGACCGACCCGTACGAACGCCAGAACGATACGGCGCATCAAGGTCCTCGACGATCGATAGACACGCTCGACTAAAATCTAGACGCTCCTCTCGCGTTTCCCTCTTTCCCTCCTCCCTCCTCTCGCTCCTCTCTCTCTTTCTCTCGGCCCCCCCTTCTTTGCCTTTTCCTTCGTTTTCTCTCTCGAAAGTTTTTCTCCGTCCGGTGCCCCCGGATTCGAAAACAGGACGAAAATTCCGGTGTTCGTTCTGGGTTAACCAGAAACCTTGCTGTGTCCCCCATTGGATACATTGGGTTTCGTTGCTCTTGTTACATAGCTTTCACAGGTTCGCATGTTTCGACAGAGTGTTCCATTTTGCAAAGATTTGTTTTACATACGACGACGATGGTTTTTCAGTTCTGGATGATTGCTACGAGGCACTTGCTAAAGGGGTTGAACTTCCCCTCGACGCACGCGTAGGTGCGACCTACGATAAATTTATAATGCATTATCTGGTACTCTTGTGACACGCGGTCTTCGTTAAAAAATTGTTTCCTTCGTTGTGAAAAGTTTAGATATTCTCACGCGGAGTTGAGGTTTTGATCTCTGTTTCGATTATTCGAATTATCCAGCCATCGACACGCAAAAGTGCATCGAAAATAAAACACTCGACGAATGAAACGAATCTTTAATTTTACCCTGTTGCTTTAATTTTATTCATAAAAATAGGAATTTGCGCAAATATCACAGTTTCCTGCAAAAATTATTGTTCTTCTGCGGAGGCTGAAAAATTATTCAGCAGACGATAAAAAGGGTTCTTTATCGACGAACTTCTATCGAAGATAGAAAACCCGCGAGATAAATCGTTTAAACGATAAACGCATCGACGCACCACTCTGTGTATGTATGTACAAGGACAAGAAGGAAACTTTGTGAACAAAACCGATGAACTGTTGCACGGAAGGTATAACGACCCACGGAGGAAAGTGTACGCGCGACTTTACTACGATCTAAAACTCCCATAAACCGTCATACCGGCGAACTTTTCAATTTTATGTTTTCACGTTTCGTGCTACTTAAATCCTACTTCGCGCATTCGTCGATAATCCAAGGTGACGAAGAAGAGAACCTACGCTCCGCGCCAACTTTTTACGATCCCACGTGTAACCATCGAGTGACTTTGATCTTTCGTGACACGTATAATATTCTCCGTCTATGTAATTTTCACCTTTGATTGTAGAAGAAATTGCTACTAAAGTCGTTTCGAGAGATAAAAATATTTCAGACAGGCGAGTACGCTGCGAACGTAGATGCGGTTAACGCGTTTCAAAGTCTACGATAATTTTTCAAACGTAGACTAGATCCTGCTGAAAGAGACGGAAATTCTTTCGCAACAATAAAGATTCGTCCCCGGCTGATAATTCGAAACTCGTGTCATTTGCTATTTTGTCTCGTTTTTCTTATTAGTATGTATCGTTATTTTGAAAAGTAAATACGCCTTTTTCTTTGAAAATCCAACAGAAAACTCACGCAAAGTGTCTGTCGCATCTTTTGCAACGTTCTCAAAGTGCCCACGACTTTTCTCGAAGAATGCTAGAGTTTATCCACTCTCGCGGATAAAATGACAAATTGCATGTTAACACGAGAGGAAGTTCAAGTTCAACTGTGAAACCCTGGTCAACGATGAGAACGACTTGCACGCGATAATTAATAGGACCAAGGAGATCTCGTTTGGTCAAAGAAACGATTCCGCGGTCCCGTTGGATTCAGGACACGAGGAACGATCCCCGCCCCGTGTCGATGTCCATCGGCAACGAAACGAACCCGATGCGATTACGTTGCTCCGTAACGAGTTTTTTTTTTTTCTCTCGCCTTGAACCGGGCCTGGCACCCTTCGTAATCTGCCATCAAAGCGCGGGAAGTTTTCGCCCGTGACGATCTTGATCGCGACACCCTGCCGACGTGGACCCGCGCAGACATTCGATTCGAGCGACAGCTGCCCCGCATCGAAAACCAAATTACACGCTCAAAGGACCCAAGATCTCTATTTAGATTTCTATCTGCGGCCCGTGATGCGACCTGCCGACAACGTCATCGCGTCCCAACCATCGTCCGTTCGGATTTCGGTGCCTCTTGGCAAACCATTCTCGATAACGAGTCCGGCTCGTGTGAACCGATTTTTTCGCGGGTTCAACCCTTTGAGCGCTCCTCTCGTCTCGCGTCTCGTCTGACCGAGATGTTTCGTACGCGCGGATATTGAAACCGGGTATCGTTACTTTTTTTTTTACGACGGACGAGTGAAGGTGAAAAATTAGTAACAAAATTGGTACCAGAAAGATGTGGAAATGAGAATTTTGATTGTATTATTAATTGTGCGTCAAGATACTGCAACAAAACTGGACTAAATGTAATAAAATTGATAAACAAAATTATGGATTGTAATAAGGACTGTTCAATAGACTATGTACGTGTATATATATATATATATATATATATATACACACGCATAGTGGGTGCTATATGTGACTAACGTTAGTACAGCGGCGAATAGAAGCAAGTTTAAAAGTTGACGACGTATTGCAATATTTAATAATAGCAACATATATATAAACTTCAATCAATCCTTATTATATATATATATATATATATATATATGTTGCTATTATTAAATATTGCAATACGTCGTCAACTTTTAAACTTTAATCAATCCTTATTATATATATATATATATGTTGCTATTATTAAATATTGCAATACGTCGTCAACTTTTAAACTTCAATCAATCCTTATTTTATATATATATATATGTTGCTATTATTAAATGTTGCAATACGTCAACTTTTAAGCTTCCTTCTGTTCGCCGCTGTACCAACGTTAGCCAAATATAGCACCCACTATGCGTGCAAAACCACGACGAGAAGAGAAGAGAAGCGACGAGACGAGACGAGACGAGACGAGAAAGGGCATGATACGGCGAGGGCCAGAAGGTCGTGTGATGTATTTGTAAAAAGGTGTCGGCTTGGAACTAAGGAGGCCCGCTTGAACTGCGCCCCGAGGGAGCGTAACCGGCGGCAGGGAAGTGGCAGATAAAAGAGAATTGTATAAAATGGGGTGTACGGCCCCCACGAGCCAGCTCGAAAGAGGGGTGGGGAGGGGGCACCCCGCGAGAAGGCGGGAGGTGTACGGATGCCCGTGGGGCACCCTGGAGGTGCGAGAAACGCCATTTTGCAGCGAAGAGACCCGAGTGAAATCGACCAAACAGCGAGAGAGAGAGCTTGTTCGCACTCGAATCCGTACTCGATGGGAGAGCGAGGAGCTGGAAGAAGAGGAGACAGAGGGGTACATACACGCGCGTGTGTGTATGTGTTGGGGCCGATCTGTCAAATTTCATTTCACGCTGCCGAGCGCGGCCACGGATGGGGCCAGATACGGATCTGCTGACACCTACGTAGCAAACGTGGAGCTCGTCTCGACCCCATAATCCGTCACTCTACGCCATCGGACACGGCGAGGTATCCCACGATTCGATCGTCAACGTTGAACACACACGCCGCAGGAAACGTCGAAATATCGAGCCTCGTCGTCGATATAACCGCGACGAAGCGTGTTTTCATCGTGGACCAAACGATATCACGTGATGTAGACGCCTCATCGAGTATCCAGACTCTGGCTGGAAAAGCTTTCGACGAATATTCCGTTGGATCTATCTTGGAACGGTCTGTGTTCATTTTCATCGTCGAAACTGTAAAATCTTCTTCTTCTTCTTGTATTTTTCTTTGATGTCGCATCGACAGCAAGGTCATCAGATGTGACCGTCGTTAGATGTGTGTGTAGTAGTTTATGTTTTTGAGATATTTTAATACCCTTTGTATGTCATTTTGAGAAGTCAGGTTTATGTTTGCGTTAATTCTGTATTTCTGTCTTTCTGTCTTTGGGCTTCTGGCATTCGTGCAGCATGTGGGTTATTGTTAATGAATGGTTATTGCAATGAGTGCAGGTGGTGTAGTTTTTTTGATTTTGTGTTCAGCTTGGTATGGCCGGTTCTTAGACGTGTGGTAATTATTCCTTCTTCCCTGTTGCTAAATTTTGGTATTCGCTGGTGAAAGTCTTGGATACTTTTGTGTTTGTAATACGAATTGATGGAAAAGAATTGCACAAATGTCGGATTAAGATGTAACCCGGTTAAAAGTGAGAGAAAGATCTATCCAAGAAACCGTTCTGTAAAATCAATTGCATCTCCACGTTTTCAAACGTTCTCGTAATAAACAATTAGGCAAAGACACGAAGATGACTACAGAGAGGTCGAGAGATTGGCGAGAAGGGACCTTATGAAAGAAGTTGTTCGGCATTCCGAGCTCATTGAACGGCCGCATTCCAACGGTGGATCCCCACGGAACGGTTAATTATCCGTAGATTTTTGGCCAGAGGTCCCGGATACCCCCGACGATAGAAACGGTGTATCGGGAAGGGGCTGCACAGCGAGCAAGAGCAAGCACGGGCCTAAGGGGTTAGCGATGAACTTGGACTCGCTAATGAAGCCGGTTCCCTCTGCGTCTAAACGAGTCATCGCCTCCGTTTCGGCTATATTTTATTGCGCGGCCGGCCTGCTTTATTATCGCCATGGTCTTTCGCCTTCTCCCTCGAGTTGCCAGTCGGCTTGCTTCTTCCACCGATGACTCCACCCCGCTCTTCCTCGCCCGTAAAGAGCGTTAGGCGTTTCTGGCTAGATCAACCCTTGCTCACGCCCGACAACCACGATTTCCACCCTCGGAGGAAACAGTGACGCTCAACGAGCCGTTCCATCGCGCACGAGTTCGCGCGAAATAAAAGGGTTGCGCGAATCCTATATACGTACTACTCGTTGGAGGAAGAATCGCGTGTCAACCCTCCTCCCCGTGTCTTTCGTTCGACGAGCTCGTGTCAATCTCGATGATTGAGACGACGAATTTAGTCGACACGGATTTTATTCGAGTCTATTATTAATCGGGTTACCGTAACTTTCTTTTAATTCAATTTGATTCCGAGTTGGCAGATTTGTATCGACTATTCTACAGGTTAATTTCCGCAAATTTTTTTTATTTCTTTCTAATTTTTTATTTTTTTTTAGCACATTTTACTCGACCAATAAACGACTATATTGACACTTCTCTAATCGTTTCTTTCTTCATCGACTTTATTATTAGTCTTTTTCCAATTAGGTTGAATCTTCGTGATATTTTCCCAATGGTCAAACGCTAGCGCTGTATGAATTTTACGACAACGTAATCTTAATCCGAGATATCGGTCGGGATCGGGACTCGCGCGACAGCGTTTCGCTAGCTGGGGTTTATCTTCCGCCGTCAAACTACCTTCTCCGCGGGAATTATCCGAAAGAGACATGAGAACCGGTGGCTTTTAACGGGACCAGCTTAAAACTATAATGCGCCCTAATCCGGCAATATCTCATGCTGTCTTGCGGGATTCGTCGCTCACGCGCAGTCGTTCCTATTTACTGAATCCTATATATGTGTATATATTGGTCTGTCCACGTCGATGGATCAACCCTTCGTCGAGTGACGGTCCACCCTTTTCCCACCCTTTCGATCATCTCGAAAGTTATGGCGGTAAAATTTGGGGAAACTGATCTTACTGAAGCAGAGATAATTTGTGGGACGATTTATTAATTTAATTACGAAATATTTGTTCTATTCCTTCATTCTTACTAAACAATTATTGAGAATTAACGAACATGATAAAATATAATATGTTTTGAATATATATTAAGGAAGTAAAATTTTCTACTAATTTTACTAGCGAGTTCACTATGTTGTTCACATACTTTGAACGAGAAAGATGTTACTACGCAAAATAACAATACATTACCGAGGCTTTGACCGAGCATAATTATACGTATTTATTTTAAAGACCGTTACTTTAAAAGTTTCAAAACTTATCTTGGAGATCCCATTAAGAGTTAATTATAACAAGCCAGATTATATGGTCTATTCTCTGGGGGAAACTTTTTGACGAATATGTTAATCAAAGTAAGTAACATACTACTGCAACTTTGGCTAAACATTTATTTTCCGGTAAGATGTCCCATATGTTTCTTGGAATGTATGATCCGCAATAATACTCCCGAGTTAGATATTCAGCTCGCAACAATTCATAATAAACTTCAGATGGAACGTTAAACGTATATATTTCTCTGTAACGTCCTATCGCAGCTAGTTATTGACCTATCAAGTGTATTTTATGTACAAATAAAGCATGCCAACAAATAAATCATGTCAAATACTTTTCTCCTCATTTCCGAGATCATAAACCTAATACTATCTGATCCCATTAAGATAGCGTTCGCACTCTCTGATCATCCAACTCTCTAAGATCGACGCATGTCCACATTTCCCAACAGCTAACACCAAATAACAGAATCGTATTCCTTTATTGTCACAACCGATGAACAACACAATAACCTCGATTGCTAAACCGGTCGTTACTCCAACACGTAGCGCGTGCAATAGGTAATCAAAATCGCGAGATTGCCACGAAGGAAGGGTGAACGAAGCGAACGAGCGAGCGAGCGAGCGAGAGAGAGAGAGAGAGAGAGAGAGAGAGAAGAGGTTTGCGGGATACGAAGTGGGTCGAGAGGGAAGGAACGTCTTAGGCGGGCGCGCATCGGCATCTGTTCGCGAAGGAATTACGAGGTAACTTTGTCTCCGAAGATAGCGGAACCGTTCCTCTGGCAGCGTTGAGTGCTAGCTCAGGGCCCAGGAGGAGTATGAGGTGAAGACGCGCGCGCGATATAGCGAATGGCACAACCGAGTATATATATATATACATACATATATATATATATATATATATATATATATATATACATAGTTGGAGCCTTTGGATAGGGAGGTTAGCACCGGTTGAAGAGGGTGCGAGCGAGCGAGCGAGCTAGCGGCGAGCACAGGAGAGTGTGCATGATGGGTGAGGCTCCTCAGAGGCTTGAGTTTCCATTGGGGTTGGTTCTTGCGATATAAGCTCTCGCAGCCACAGAACCACCAGCCAGCCGTCCTCCCGAAAGCCCCTCTAACCCCCTCAGAAGCCTGGCATCTCTCTCGCTGCTGCTCCACACCACGCAGCTCGCCCGCAGACCCCTACGAGACATACAGCATACCCACTATCACCCACAGATAGTGGTGGTTCGGGTCGTCTCTCGGTGTGCTACGGGGTGTCGCGAGCCTCATACATATTCAACGGATGCATCACCCTCTACCCACTACGGGAACGCCACCACCCCGCCCCGCGTCCGACCACCGCGACCTCCATCTACCCGAGCACCGGTCATCTATTGACCCGACATCCCCCAGGGCCTTTCTCCATCCATCGGTGGACGAAATTTTCTCCGGTAACCCTCGCTAAACTCGAATTACAGAGCAGTTTTCGAGACCGATTGATGTTTAGGCGTTTTATCAAAACCGAAAAGCACCGCTGCGAAAAGCGAGCAACGGGGCAACGATCGCTCTTCATTCTTTTGGTTCTCTTGATTCGAGCTGAGGCTACCGAGAAAGAGAGAGAGAGAGAGAGAGAGAGAGAGAGAGAGAGAGAGAGAGAGTTTGAGCAGGCGAGGAGAGAAGATTTATTTGATTGATCGTAGGGACGAGATGTCTTCCTTCCAGGAAGGATAGTTAATTTTTAACTCTCTTGTTTCTATATGGCTCCATATGACGTTACAGTTTGTAAATAATAGTATCAAAATGTAGTGCATGATGTTATAATTATAACTAAAGCTTCGTGGATCCAAGAGTTAAACAAGTATTCTGTTTGCACAACTCTTATAATATCTATCGAAAATATATAATGAAGAAAAGAAATAGGGACGAACTAAGACTAGATAGGTCTTACGGATCGCCTGTAATGAGAAGTCTACAATGAATTCCAAAAGTAATCAAACAACAGCAGATACACTGAAAGATAACGAAAGAAGATAACGAATAGTAAAATCTGTAGCATTCAAGAATCAAATGACACGCTAAATTTCGATATCTCATGAATGAGTTTCAGCGAGATCGGCAATTTTCTCTTTGACGCGGCGATCGTTCAATCGTGATAACGGTATATACGGAACCCGCGACGAGATGCAGAATTCACGTGTGTCTCGGTGGTAGAGATTCGCGTGAATTCATCTTCCACTACGATAAATATTCCAACAGGCGTTCGCGTCAATACGTAGATGGTTGGTAAAGGCAACGAGAGACATCGACGGGGGAATCGAAAGCTACGAACGATGGAACGCGCGCGCCGGACAGCGTTTCGCCTTGCTTCGCGGCCTGTCGATGGAGCGTTCCCGGCGATGGGGCCGGCTTCGCTGACATCCGACGCGACAGAACGGTTATTTACATAATAATCCGTGCTGCGGGAATAACACGTAATTGATATAAATATGCTGAGCGATGACGACGCACCGACAGACGTACGGCAGACTGTGGCCGCTGGCCAGCCTATGGTATCCATGCACTGGCTCCGCATAATTTAGCATAAATAATAAATAATATTGTGAACACGTGCCGTGTTAACGCGCCTGCGTCATTAATACTCTCGCCTCCTGTATACACTTAGACGCGTATATATTTGTACTCCATACGAATGATACGTTACGCGCGACCCAGTTTCGTCAACTTTCTTGCACACGTGTTTCAAGAACTACGGAACCACGCGACTCGTCCGTGTATGTATATTAAAATAGTTATACAATATCGTTGTTATCATAAGTTATCATATTTACGAGTTCTTTTACGATATATAGTAAACAGACTATATATTAAAATGTAATAATTTAATTGAAATGTAACATCAAGCTTCATTCAATATGCTACGAGTATCGAAATCTATGCAAATACCGCTCTGTTGGATTTATGATCTTTCTCCAACGAAATAAATTTTCAAACAGCAATATTCAGACATCGATATTTTCGCATAAATATGAAGCAAGTGCCAATATTTTCGTATTTATATTTAAGAAACTTTTGAAACTCACGTCTCTGACGTCGCGCGGCCATTACGCCCGGATCGATATGTATCGATATGCACGGACACCATGTTTGGTTCGTATCGATACAGAGCATCAGTCTTGTCACTAACCTCAATTATCGTCATTTTCTTTTTCTCGGACAACGAACAACGAGAGGTAAAATTATCAACACTTCGAAGATTCTCGGCAACTTATTTTTTTCTTGCATCATCGCGACGACGGGGCCTGCGTTAACCGAACCGGAAAGCTGTATCGCCTTCCGTTAAACGTCAAGCGCGGTTATATAGCCCCTTACCGGCCGATCGAGCGACCGTCACGCACGCTTGGAAGAGTAATCGCGTCGTGTATCCCGATCTCGTTAAATCGTCCGGTGAATCGCATTCCTTCGATGCTTATTGCTCGTTCCCGGTAATAATTAACCCGGTTCCACGATTCGTGTCGGAAGAAGCGTAACAGGAACGCGTGCGTCCGTGCGCGACTGTATACGTACGCGCATGCGCGTGGGTATGCGCGCGCAGCCGCGAATACCTGGCCGATAGGACGCGGACCCGATGAATCGGCGCCTACCGTTTCGGGGAAAGGGGAACAGCGCCGGCTACCGCGTCCCGACAACATCTTAATTCGCGATAAAGGGTATTAGGACTGGAAACGGACACCGGGCTAGCCGACCCTGCAACTGGAACTGCAACTCCGACTCGTCTCAGATAGGTATAAGACACGCAGGGGCCACTCTCGTTCCACGTATCCACCGGCCGCGACAAGATTAGCATCGCTATTCGGTTACACGCGAAAGAGACACGCGGCTCCATCGGCTACCGTGCATCCTTCCTCCGTGCACACTTTCCTCGTCGACAAAGTAATGGACGGAGAGAATGTCTCGGTGATTCGTGGCGTTCGATCGACACGCGTAGATGTTGAAAGATTTGTGAACTGAGCCGAAGGACGGAGGAGCGATGGAAAGAGGTAAAGGATTGTTATCATACGATGGAAATGAATGATACAACGTTTAAATTAAATGTATTGAAGGTTGGCGAGATACGAGGAAAGAAAAGGGTGAATCGTTGGACATCAGCGGTGGAAAATACGAAGTTTGCCAGTGAATTTGGTAAGACAACCAAACATAACCTAAACAACTAAAGAGTCTAGATAAAGATATCCCAATAGATATGCATTGGAGTAGGAGAGGTTAGGAAAAGATTCTAGATGCAGAAAGTCACAGAAATATTTGTACCGTTCTCCAATTTAATAATTTTTGAGTAATAATTGAGTACTCTCAATGAGTGTACTAATTAAGTACTGGGCAACTCATACGATTTCTTTATAGTTTACAAAATCATGGAATCCAGTTGAAAGGAGGATTAAATGAATTTTTGCAATTTCTCCTCATAGCTCCAATATTAAAAAAATAGAATTCACAAATGATACATTGCGTTAACGTGATATTAAGTCCTAAGCTTGATTGTACGATGTTATACAAATATTTCTGTGACTTACTGTCTACAGAGTATAATTCGTATCAAATGTTTGGATATTATTGCCTCGAATAGTTGGCTTATAAATGATTGTAGTAATTTGGACTAAAGATTAGAATTCTAAAACTAAGTAATGTAACTCCAAATTGATTTCAAATTTACAAAAACCTATGATCTCGTTTGAATGAATCTACACTGAAACGATCTGAATCTGTCACAACGACAGATCTCTTACTCTGTATAGAAATATTTTCACAAATAAAATCTCGAAGGCAAGACTTCTCTCCGCTGTCGTATCGATATATACCGAAATGTATCGTATACAAATTGCACTCGACTTCGACTTCGACCGCGACTGCGACCAAACTGAATTCCAAGTATGGGGAAGAAAACGGACGAGATTCGTAGAAATTTATCGCACGAGGAGGGTTAAAAGTGGCGGGGCGATTCTCGCGATCGCAGCCACCGAGTTGGCACCGAAGAAACCCATCGGTTGGTGTCAGCCGGTAATATATACGTCGTGTCCCCATAAGCATCGAGTTGCGCGATGCACAGCCTTCCATTGGCCACCGTCACGCTGTAAATAACCGGGTAGCATTTGCGTGCGGGTAGTAAACATTCAATAAACGATCCAGATCCGTTTACGGGAATGCGTAATGCCGACGACGAGCTGCAAACCACTTTTGGGGAGACGACGACCTCTAGCCACTGATGGAGAAGATTGAGAGTACCAGCGGATTATTTATTTACGAGAGAAAAATTCTCGTTGACCCGGTGCCGGACGAGTCAACTAAAACTCACGAACCTAGGAACCTTTCCTTTTCCTTTCGCAGATTTACAATTATATACATCTCACTTTATACCTTGCAAGTCGAAGGCTTTCCATTTTGTATTCAGAAAAAAAATTCCAAACTAACCAGCAATAGGAAATGCATGGGATATCAACGTTACCAAAAATTTTATGTAATCAGACCGATATATATATATATTAGAGATTGGTAAGATATGAAGAAGAAAATAAAAATGAATCATTAGACGTCGATGCTGAAAATCTCCAGCTCTTTCAATTTCTCGATCGTTTCACCGTCAGCCGTAATTCACGGACAATGTGGCAAGTGTGAACATCTCGCGAGCACATATTCGGTTATCGTTTGGTCGATGCCCGGAGCTCGGTGCCAGCTTCTCTCGCACCCTGGCTTCGACTTTAACGCCCGCTAATCGACCACGATCGCCCGAGCGGATAGGTGGTAACTACATCGACCGAGAGAAAGCTCCGGCGAAAAAAGGAGCCGGCCAGCGTGGCGCGCTCCGCTGTTCGCTCGGTTATTTGATTAAGCGCGAGGAGACGGGACGGGACGGGACCGATGCAGTCAGAGGAGAGACGAAGGAACCGTGCTCGCGCACGGTTGGCTCGTTCAATTTCCCAAGGTGCTCAATTTCCATCGTGGTCTCTTTTGCGCCGCGCGAATATATATCTACGACGAACGATCGTCTGGACGCTGGAGAAAATTGCCGGAGCGGCGATTGCAATTTATCCGCGAATACCTCGGAGGAGCCGATGATCCATGAGTGGCCCGAAGGAAGAAGTAATCCGGCCGGCAATCAAGAAGCCAGCCATCTTCGATCGAACGTGTGTGTACGAAGGGCAGCGGCGTGGCAACAACAGAAGCAGCAGCAGCAGCAGCAGCAGCGTGGCGGTCCGCGCGGACAGGTTTATCAATGCATATTGGAAACAAGTTGGCCGTTATAGAAAGCGTTCGTTCGCTACACGCAAAAGGAAGGCTGCCGTCGACGATTCTGGCCCCCGTCCTGCTCAGTTTCTTCTTCGTCTTCTGCTCCTCTTTTTTTTTTTAATTTTTTATTTTTTTATTTCTCTCTTCTCCTCGTTGGCTCACCACCCTCGCTCTCCTCCTGTATACGCCCTCTGCTACTCGCTGCGCTGGTTCGGGCTCTCCGGTTCGTTCGATGGTGCGCAGCACGCTGCACTGGCTGAAATATGCCGCGCGTTGTGAGTTAGTTTAATATGCAAATGGCCGGGGAGATAACGGGTCGATCCGTGAAGAGTGGAGACGGCTAAGTCGTGATTCCGGTAGCCGTGTCTTCTCAACCCTCCACGTCGTTCCTCCTCTCTCTCTCTCTCTCTCCCTCTCTCTCCCTCTCTCTCCATCTCCTTCTCTTTCTAGCTTGCTTTTTGCTCTGTCGCCCGGTGGAACTTGAGGACCGGTGCATTGGAGGAATAGAAAGAGAGGGATGGAGATGAACCGAGGAACGGTTGCTCGGTCGCGCTGAGCGAATTGAGAGATAAGGAACCCACGCTTAGCCCCCTTGCGGATGACCAGGGACGCATTCGTCGTTCGTTGGTCAATCACCGCATCTCGAGATGCTCGCCGCTCTTAAAAGCAAACCGTAATGGTCCGCATTCTTGGTCTCTGTGAGAAATCGCGAGCTAGAGTAACGTAAAAATAGACGGGAACACGATTCAGATCTTCAGATTAGCTATTATTTAGACAATTTAGAATCGTTGTAACAGTGACTGATCAACAGTCCTAGAACCAGGTAATTCAACTGTAAATCACGATTACCAAAGACTCGTTGTATAACATCAGTCGAGAGTTAATCTCGAAAATTTATTTAGTTTCACAGCAAGATCAACGAATAATCGAGCGACAAAATTACCATCACCATGACCAGAGTGATCGCGAGATATCCAGATGAATGTTTCTCTCGCGCGCGCATCCCTGACCGCTTAATCCCGTAATGGGCCGCGAGAGGACAGAAATCTCGGTCGCCAAGTATCGGGCCGCATCTCGGACGGTCAGTTTAGACTGTCCGTGTCTCGGCGTCGAGCACGACGATCGTCGGATAGAAGGTGGCGAGAAGAACCGCATGGAGAAGTATCGATCAACGGTGCTCGGTTGGCCGGTCGGTCGTTCACAGGCTCTCGTTCGTTGGTTCGGTGAGAAAGAAGAACCGTAACGTCGTCCTGGCCTCGGTATTCGGTGGCCTCGGTGTTGGTCGGTGTCGAGGTGTGTAGGAGGCTCGAAGCGGGAGCCAAAGGGGGTTAGTAGCTAAGGTAGGTAAGCGCTTCATTAGGCCGCGAGAGCTCCCTAATTACACACGGCCTCATTAGCGGCTTCCACTCTCCTCTCCCCGAGAGCAACCGTTCTCCCTCGACCTGCTCTGCCTCGTCTCGCTTCTCTCCGCTCGCCGTATCACCATCACCACCATCACCACCACCACCACCACCACCACCACCAACACCACCGTCAGCATCTATAGACGCGTCGTACACCCTGTGGTAGCTGTTCGTCCTGGCTGGTTGCTATCTCTGGCTGGTTCGCGGATACGCGGCGAGGGAGGAGAGGCGAGCGTCGAACGACGGATAGACGAAACGGATGGAGAGGAGACAGATAGAGGAAAAGAGAGGAAGAGGGCAGAGAGCTCGAGGGAGCCACAACGCCGTGTTCGTCGCCGCAACGAGGTTCCCGAACAACCGGGCTGCCTCTCTCTCTCTCTCTCTCTCTCTCTCACACACACACACTCTTTGTGTCTGTCTAAACGTGCCAGCAAACCGCCAAATGCCACCTGATCGTTCTCTCGAACAAGCTGAAATTACGCCCGATTCCCGCCTCGTTCCTAGCGAATTATCCCTCCAACAGACAGATCCTTTTTTTCTCCCTTTTGTGTTTCCCAATCTGATCGTTCACAGCGCGATCAGACACTAGAATCAGAGAGTAGAATTTTGGACAGAAAATTGGACAATTATGGACTATGTAATTAAGACTTTGCGAAATCTCTTTCGCTGTTCGATTTGGTATTTATAAGACAGAAATTATATTAATACTCATAACTTTTGGTAACAGTATGATCGTTTACTGTTGAAACAATTTCTGGTTTCCAGTTCATGTTCTCCAGTATCTAAGCTCAGCAGCTATCTAAAATCTGAGATTGACTATCCAGCGGTAAGTCGCGGTTCGATCGGCGCGATTTTTCCAACGAGTTTCTCATCCCTCCCTTCCCTTTCTTTTGTTCCCTTTGCTAAACGAACCGACTCGGTACGACGCGCGGTAATCTCGCGGCGTTCGAGCCGCGCGGAAAAGTTTAAGCCACGGATTTTCCCTCCTTAGAAATATCGCGGCGCGAAGCCACGGGGACGACGTGGCCGTCGCGTGACTTAATTGGAAAGGGTGTGACGCGGCTGCGAGAACCCGTGCTTAACGAGCAAACTTATAGCCCGGCGAAGGCAATTCGTATCAATTAACCGTTTCGGTGCAAGGGCCGCTTCAACGAAAAACTGCAACACGCCCAATGGGTATCTCTCGCGTTCCGCCAACAGGCCGCTCATTATTTATGCATTTAAAACGACTGCCACGACCGGCGGTTCCAACCCTTTCAGCTCTCCCCTTCTCCCCTCCCCGTTCGCTCAACAACGAGAGCCTGCCGGATCGAAAATAACTATGGAGAGAGAGAGAGAGAGAGAGAGAGAGGGAATGCCGCCACCCTTTCACGACTCTTCCGCTGGTGCGACCGGGGGGTTGCCGCGCAAAGCCCTCGGACGTCGACGACGTCGTTTTTAAACGTCACTTAACGCGTCGTTAAGACCCGCGTCGATGGCTAATTTACCGTGACTCGTGTACCGTGAGTTCTCTCTGTCTCCCCGATTCGAAAGAACAGAAGGAAAAGAAAAGCGATCCTTTTGTTCGATGGACGCGCGTCGTGTCCAATTAATTTGACGAGTTCCTCTGCCGTCAGCAAGCGGTGGCCGCGTCTGCGGTCGATTGACACACCCCTGCAACCTGTGCGTCGAAAATGAACAGCAGCGGTAGCAGCAGGTTGGCGCATTATGCGGATTAAAATTCAAAATTGCGCAAAATACGAAATAAAACGGTGGTGGTCCGTGACACGCACACACACACACACACACGGGAGATCGATCGGCCGGCGAATTAAACGTTGTCAATCGAGGCGTGTGTCGTCTGTCTTTCCTCGTGTACAGCGGACAGCGCCGTTAAATTTTAAAATCACGTAATTAACGTTGTTTAAAAGCGGTGGCCCGTACAGCTTTGAATTTTCGTTTCGTCAGCGAGGTTGTCCGCGTGTGTGTGTGTGTGTGTGTGTTGTCCATGCGAGGAAAAATTGCCCGATGAAAATTACTCTTCCACTGGACGTGGTTTTTTTTTTTCTTTTTTAATACGCGCGTGTGTCTGTTTGTGTATGCGTGTCTATGATTTTTATACAGTTGTCATGTTTCTGTCTTGTTATTTTATTCCATTGCAGTTTCATTTCAACGAAAACCCTTCGATGGTACAAACTAAATAATTAGCCGTGTAAATTCCCGAAGATTATCGACAGTCTTTATCACGAATGAGTCTCGACCGAAACTCGCCGCCAACCGAAACAAATGTTATTCGAAAGTCTCGTCGTCCCTGACGAGAAGACATCATCGAAGGAAGCGAACGAAGCTTCTCTCTCCCTCCTCCTCCTCCACCCCCCCCCTCCTCCCCACCGATCGATGGAACGCAACGAAACCAGACTCGAAATTCGAGGCTCGTTCCCCGTCTCGGAGTCGGAATCAAAGGAACTAGTACGATCGGCCTGTCGTTCGGTCGGTCGATCCAGCTTGATTGATGCGTGTCGTCTGTCGGTCTGTCGGTCGGTTGCGCGGCCGGTCGGGGTTGAATGCAGCCGCGGTGCCTCCGCGGCGCTTGGTCGCGCCGGAAACGGTCCATCACGTGACCACGTGACCACGTGACGGTCTGGCCTTTGTTCCGCGCGATCATTAGTCTGTCAATATGCCCAAACGACGCTCGGCTTGTACGCCCCTTGCATGTATGTATACGTATCTACCTGCACAATGCGTCCATTGTCTTCCACGCGCGCGTATTATACACCCCCATTATGCACGTGGACGCGTGCGTGCTTGCCTGGCTGACTGGCCAACCGTTCGTTCGGTTGCCTCTGCTTGCCTGGCTGGTTGGCTGGCTGGCTGCCTAGCTGCCTGTCCTGTCCTGGCTGGCTGGCTTGCCTGTTCGTGAGATCGCGCACTATACGTGACGTAGGACCACGCGTCTCTCCGATTCTCGCTGGACCAGGATCGATCGTGCTCGTTAACGCGATCGCGCCCAGGGTTGCGAGATCGTTTCGGTTAATGGCTTTGTCCCGACCGAAGGGTGACAGGGCAACGTCTATTTCTTTCTCGCATCAACTTTCGAATTTTCATCCTTACACTTTGGAAACGTATAGAAGCGCGTTTCGTAAAATGGCTAATAATTTGGCAGAGATGGCGGTTTCGAACGTCGTCATTGTACGTCTCCCGGCTTAGAGAATCCCAGAATATTGCAGGATTTTTATCCCGAGTTGCTTAAATACTTAATACTACGGGTTCCTGTGTACTTTCGAGTTTTGAAACGAACGGGGTTGTATACACATGAAAATACCGGTCTAGTTGTCAGATATACACAGAATCAGCAGATCGAGTTAAGCACGAGGAATGAAGAGAGTTTTTTCCCTCTCTCTCTCTCTCTCTCTCTCTTTGTTGGAAGCGCAGAGAGGGAAATCGCGTCGGGGGTTCATTGGATAATCCATGGGTGTTAACGCGTCTCGTATCCCAGTCTCTTTCGTCTTGCTCCGGCACCCTCCACCTTTCGTGCCACGGCGTCGCGTCGTCGAGATCTTCCGATGATCCCGGAAGGCACCCTTGCCACGGTTCTCCACCCCAGCGCGAGCGTAGAAGAGGCGAGACGAGCCGGAGCGGCGCGCTAAATCCAGATATATGATGCGAGCAGCCGTGACATGCAAATCTGGTCAAAGCCCGGCGCGCCATTACGTTTTCAAATCTTTAAAGTGTGTTTAGACAGCAGTCGTCGACGTGTCGTATCGGCCGGCGCGAGAATCCGCGCGCGTGTCGGCCACCACGATCCACGAATATCGAGGGGATATCGAGAGAGTTCTCGAGAACCGTAGGTCCATCTTCCTTTTCCCGCTCCGGCGGGGAAATTCCAGCGGGAGAGCGTCTGAACGAGTTAAAGGGAACGTGAATTGCGGCTGCTGCTAGTTTGATTTGCTGGTTTGATACTTTTTCCTTTCCCCTCCCCCCTCTTTTTTATCAAAAATATTGCCATCTCGCGTTACTGGATCTTTCGACTTCGCAAGGATTTCAGAAGCTCTACTATCCTAAGAACACCCTAGTTTATTTGAAGTAGTCACCAGTGTCGTGTGATTTTCCTATCAAAGTGAAATACAATTAAAAAAAATTCAGCTTCACGCGTTCGACTTGGCTGACAAGTATATACGATCCAAATTACAATCATCGTTACTTCATCAAATGAATCTGCTTCTGCCATTTTTAAAAAAATTCGCCGCATTACATCGAGTCTAAAATCTCCTCACTGGTTGGTTCTCATTCTTCTTCCTCTTCTTCAATTACATCACAGAGCCGACGATTAACAATCATTGATAAATCAGTAAACAATCTACGTTGGACCGAACGCCAGTTCCTGGAATCTGTGGAGCGGATCGACAGAGGAAAAGAGACGCGTGGCAGCGACGTAAGCATGGATCGAGCCCGGGGGCGATCGATGCGTGCGCGCACGCACTTCCAGAGACGAGTTTTTGCGCGAGCACCGTCCAAGTTTATTTCGTTCAACTTTCGATTCGGTGCGGCCGCGCAGGGCGGTCCGCCGAAGCGAAGCGCGTGTGCAACAACGTTCTCCGTCTCGTCGCTGTGTGAGTGCCTGTGCGTTTTATACGGGCCCAATTAATGGCCCGACAAAAAAGTATACGCGTAGTCGAGGGTGGCCGACACCCACCGCAAATCTCGACTCTCTGTTCGAATGCTATATCGCTACTTGCTCGTCGAATGGCCACGCGAAGTCGCGGGACGAAAAGCGCAAAGTCGAAGACGACTATCCCGAATTCGCATTGAGCGCGTGTTCGGCTGGCGATCGAGGGCGAGGAGAAAGGAGAAGAGGACGAGGAGAAAGGAGAGACGACCGGTCGCTCGGTGACTCTGATAAGAAGAAGAGGGAGGGGGGGGGCTGCCGCGTCGTGCTGCGAGTCCTGGCCCGGCTCCTTTTTGCTCGAACCGATCCCACGAGCACCGACTCCACCACGGGCAACAACGTTCTCGATCTCGTTTCGCTCCCCTTTGCCGCCCGTGGTCGCCGCGACTCTCCGTCGAACGGTGGCTGCCAATCGCGAGACGATCGGGCACAAAGAGACGAAACACGATCGTTTCGCGGTATTCCGTTTCTTGCGGAGGATCCGCGCTCGCCGCGAGCCTGCCCTTTCGCAGCGTCCATCGGCGTCCGTCGGGCACACCCACCGCCAACCGCGACCTCGTTAACGCACGAGCTGACATTTTTTCTTTCGCTGTTCGATACACGTAGAGACGCACATCGAGCAGGAGATGAGACCAGCGCGATCACCGTTTCTCCCGAAATCTTTCGACGTCAACAGTTTTCAAGATTCAGGATAATATTATATGTGATTATTCCACGAAAATGTGTATTTTTCAAGAGGATATCGTGCAGAACTTGAATGTCATTTTGTTGCAGCGACGAGTCAAGTCATGAAATAGTGTCGCGCGAACCAGAGAGAACGACAAACTAGCCAAACTACGAAGATGAATGAACGAGAGTGCGTTGAATCAAACATCCTTAACGAGTCTGTAGCGTCTCGAACAACCGGCTCGTACAAGCCGCAAGTGGCTGTGCGCCTAGCGTCGACGTCTAACGATATTCGACGATAAGCAAGCAGAGTGCGGAACACCGCTAGGATGGGTGACCGTCCTAGCGAGTAGTTATGACAACAAGCGTCTGGGGTAAGGGGCACGCATTACCTTTCCTCACCTTATCCAAATCCTTCCAGCATCCTCGCCATAATAACAAATAAATAAAAATGTCTAGGTACAATATAGTTA